>OZ010596.1:6054509-6102009 GCA_963932145.1 Acanthosepion lycidas
TGTTTTATCTTAACATTGAAGTTTTGAGTGATACTTAATTATTAACGGCCACCGTACGTCACAAAACATATTCAACTTACAATAGAAAAAGAGAGAAATATATTATTTAGATGTGAGGTATTAGGTTGGTGCAAAAATAATGACGTAATAATGTCGTTTTTTGACATTTTTTAACGTCAAAAAACGACATTATTACGTCATTATTTTTGCACCAACCTAATAGAAATTATGAGTTCAATCCATGAGTCAGCCAGTGTGCACTTGGATTCAGTGGAAGCAGGTTGAGCAATAACTGAGCAGTTCTAAAAATAAGAACTAAATGAAGATATCCCTAGATATGAGGAATAGAATGAGAACAGTCTATCCGTGTAGATTAAATAAAGGGTTCAGTTACGAGTTCCCTGTAGGTTACCCAGATCGACACACACCTGATGAAGGCCGGAAGTCACAACGGCCAAAAGGCGGGGACAATAGTCCACATGTAAATAATGATTTCCTCATTCCAGAATATTAGTGTGAATTATTGTGTGTTGATGATTCGGGTCTCGTTTTAGGATTTACCGGACGTTAAGCCAAGCCACACTACTAACAAAGTATTCACTAAAATGGCTAATTATCTTTGGTTGACTTTTACTTCTTTGTTCTTGTTAAGTATTTATTTGCAGTAATTTAATATTTATAATTAAAATTATTTGTAATATTTGTAATTAAATACTGTTGTATCTTAACATTGAAGTCTCGAGTTATACTTAATTATTAGGTTGGTGGAAAAATAATGTCGTTTTCTCACATATGTTACTATGTGAGAAAACGATATTATTTTTCCACCAACCTAATATTAACGGCCACAATACGTCACAAAACAAACTTGAAAAGGTGGTTATCGGTAGGCAACTGATTCGATTCTTAGTAAAATCACTGTTGCTGCATAAGGGTAGTTGTTAATTGTGCTACAAAATGAAACTCGCTGAAGAGAGCGTTGTTTATTTGAGTTTTGAATAAACACCACTGTACTAGCAGGCCTCACATTAAGTTTAAACGATACTAGGATTTCGCTCGGGAGCTGTAGAAGCTGTGAAACGTGATATTTAGAATAGAGTTCTAAATAACTGGTGCACTTAAAATCGTTCTCCAAAGACCTAAAAACCGTTCCTAGAAGCATAGCTTAGATGTAGCACAAGACCGAATGTGCGGATCACCCCAGTGAGGGTCTATTCATGAAGAAAGAACTGAGAACGTTCAGATCACCTATGGGTTGGCAAGAATACTGAGGAAGGTGCTGAATATTTCAGAAAGCTTGTTGTCACTTGATTCTTAAAAATGAAAACATGACACTTGGCGTGTAAGTAGAAATAATAATAATAATAATAATAATAATAATAATAATAATAATAATAATAATAATAAAGGAACTGGCATGAACATCACCCAGACCCAGACCCGATTACAGAGATACAACTGGTAACAATTTGATGGGACTTTGGAATACAAGCCGAAGGAACAATGAAAGCTAATCGGCCAGACATCGTGATCAAAGGCCACAAGAATGTGCTTTCTTATCGACATGACAGTCTCTGCAGGTTATAATGTAATCTTCAAAAAATATCAAAATACAAGAATCTTGAAATTGAAATCTCAAAAATGTGGCACATGAAGACATCATTGATTCCAATTGTAGTTGGAGCCCTCGGATTGATTGGAAAAGATTCCAATAGACTCATTGAAGGGATTCCTGGAGGCCCATGCCTTAAAGAAATACAAAAAAATGTTCTCACGAGTACAGCCCACACTTTACGAAGGGCTATGTAAAATATGTGCGATTTCTTTTCAAAACTGCTCAGTGGAAAATGTCATGATGCCATTTCTGACCTTAGGTCTCTGGTCGGGACCCGGCAAGAAATGAGTACACACAAGAAATCAAAGGAAATAATAATAATAATAATAATAATAATAATAATAATAATAAGCAAAAGTAACATTCAAGAAAGGTAGAATTACAGAAACGCCCTTAATAGATTTAGATTTTGTCACAAAGATTAGGGAACTGGAGCATGATGAAGCTTATAAGTACCTTGGAATTAGCGAGGGAGATGACATACAACACCCCCAAATGAAGGAAAAAGTAAGAAAGGAGTACTACAGGTGTGTACGTCTGGTACTAAATACTGAGCTAAACTCAAAAAACAGAATATCAGCCATGAACACATTGGCTGTCCTTGTGGTGCAATACAGCTTTAATGTCCTTAACTGGACCATAGCTGATATTAAGCGAATGGACGCCAAAACGAGAAAGCTTCTTACTTGCTACCGCATGCATCATCCCAAAGCTGATGTTGATCATCTGTATGTGCCCAGATCCGAAGGAGGCAGAGGATTAGTTCAACTAGAACTGTCCTACAAAACTACAACAATTGGCCTCCAAAGATACCTGAAAACTACAAAAGACTGGATGATGGTATGCGTCAAGGAACATGAAAGTAGTAAGCGTCTTTACTCCGTAATAAAAGAAGCCAACAAATTCAAAATGGAGTTTCAAATGGACGCAGAAATGCAAGTACAGCACAATACACCGGCTCAAATTGCAAAATACTTTAAAAAGACAGCAAAGACACATGCAACCGACCAGATACAGAAGCGATGGCAAGATAAACCGCTTCATGGCCAATACTCTGCCCGTACCAAACAAGCTGAGGTAGACCCGTACCCATCAGTGGCTACGTAGTTCAGGGTGAAAGCTGAAACTGAAGGTTTTATTCTTGCTGCACAGGACCAATGCTTGTTAACTAGAAATTATCAAGCACAAATACTAAAATATTGTGTTAGCCCAAAATGCAGATTCTGTGATATATATCCAGAAACGATTGATCATCTTGCCCAATATTGGCACCCACTGAATATAAAACCCGGCATGGCGGAGTGGGCCAATATCTGCACTGGAAAATCTGCAATTTCTACGGGAAGAAAACTAAAAGAAAATGGTATGAACACCACCCAAAATCGGTTACGGATCTAGGACCTGTTACAATTCTATGGGACTACACAATACACACTGACAGAACAATCAAAGCCAAGCGCCCAGATATTGTTATTAAAGACCACAAACAAAAAAAGTGATTCCTTATTGATATGGCAGTCCCTGCTGACTGCAATGTATCTTTGAAGATATTCAAAAATCTGTCAAAATACAATGACCTTGAAATAGAAACATGAACAATCTCTGTTGTAATTGAAGCCCTAGGATTGGTTGGAAAAGATTCTAGAGTAATTGAAGGGATTCCTGGAAGTCCATGCCTCAAAGAGATACAAAAAATTGTTCTGACAAGTACAGCACACACTTTACGAAAGGCTTTATCTATGAATTTTTTTTTTGTCAGTGGAAAGTGTCATGATGCCATTTCTAACCTTAGGTCCCTGTGCGGGACCCGGAAAGAAATGTGTAAACGCCAGAAATCAAAGGAAATAATAATAATAATAATAATAATAATGTTAGAAAAGCTCTAACGAAATCCTCAAAATGGAAATCCCCAGGAAATGACAATGTGCCCAATTTCTGACCCTATCATCTCTCATAATAATAATAATAATAATTTACTTGCTGTACAAGTGAAAATTTCACGGTTTAATAGTTGAAACTATAGAATTGATTGAAAATATTCCAATAGACTCACTGAAGGGATTCCTGACAGCCAATGCCTTAAATAAATACAAAAAATTTGGACTCACAAGTACAGCTCTCACATTAAAAAGAGCTTTATGTAAAATGTGTGTGATATTTTTTTTTTTTTACAAAAATGATCATTGGGAAATGTTATGATGTCATTTCTGACCTTAGATCTCTGGTTAGGACCCGGAAGGAAATGAGTATACAAAGCAAATATCAATAATAATTTCTTATCCCAGTTATCATTGCGGTGTTAGGTGTCTGTACCACGGAACTTAAAGCCCTACATTGATAAATTGCAATGAAGCTTAGTATCACATCGACCCCGGATCTGTATTGCTTGACACTGCAAATATTCTTTGAAAGGTGCTACCTGTCAGACAACGTAATGCAAGATTGGATAAAAAGAAAAGAAAAAAAAACACGCGAAATTAGAAAGGATAATTGTTGTGGTGTCCGCCCTCTAATGGGGCTATTGTGGACTCTTCCACTTAGTATAAAAATAGTAGGATAATAAGCCTCGGGGAAGAGTGATATAGACTGTTCTACTGAGGCTGTTTGCAGTTCCTGTCGAACTCTCTGCCTTGGGAAGTGAGGGACCCGGACGAGGGCTTGGATGACCCACGTTAAACTAGGCCTTGTTCCACATGTGCCATTATGAGGGGGAGGTTCACTGAATATAACAGTGATATAGAGACACACTTCCAAGTCAACACACACACACTCCCAAGTCAACAGACACACACTCCCAAGTCAACAGACACACTCCCAAGTCAACAGACACACTCCCAAGTCGTTTAACATTCTTCTGTTGTATTTACTGTTCAATATACAATCTATCTGAAACCTCTTTTGTTAATTCTTAACCATTTACTTGGTTACAACAACAGCAACAACATCAATAATAATAATAATAATAATTGCTCAAAAAATTGATCTCACGAATACAGCCCACTACTTATGAAGAGCTTTATCTATGTAAAATATGCGTTGTTTTTTTTAATTGGTCAGTAAAAAATGTCATGATGCCATTTCTGACCTTAAGTCTTCGAGCAATCAAAGGAAATAATAATAATAATAATAATAATAATAATAATAATAATAATAATAATAATAATAATGTTAGGAAAGCTCTAGCGAAATATCCAGGAAATGAGAATGTGCCCAATTTCTGGCTCTATCATCTGTCTTCAATCCATAAAACCCTTGCAAAATCTCTATCAATGCTTATTAATAATCCCAATGAAGTCCTTCTTTAAATATACTGTACTCTATTCTCGAAACAAATAACATTCTTCCACTAGAACAGAAGGAATGTATGAGAGGTTTACATAGTTGCAAAGAAAAACTACCGTTAAAGAAAATTATTCTGGAACGTTACAGGAGACAATGTAGAAATCTTACCACAGCCTGGATATATTACCGTAAAGCCTTTGATAGTCTGCCATATTCATGGATATATTACCGTAAAGCCTTTGATAGTCTGCCATATTCATGGATATTTAAGCCTTTAGAAATGTACAAAGTCTCCTCTGTGATAGTAAATTTCTTTTAACACAATATGGGAATGTGGAATACCACATGATACGTAAATCACACCAGAGGCACTGCCATCTCCAACTACCTGTGTATATCCGACGAGGAATCTTTCAAGGAGACTTCCCGTCAGCGCTTCTGTTTTGTCTGCCTTTAACCCCCCCTTACATACGAACTAAACAACAAGAGCTTTGGTTACAAACTAAACAAGAAAGTACTCAATCACCTACTCTACATGGATGATCTCAAACTCTTTGCTAAATACGACAATGAGTTGAAGAGTCTCCTCAATACTGTAAAATATTCCATTGACGACATAGATATGGATTTCGGATTAGATAAATGTACAAAAGTAACATTCAAGAGAGAGAGAATTAGAGAAACACACTTAATAAATTTAGATTTTTGAATAAAGATTAGGGAACTGGAACAAGAAGCCAATAGGTACCTAGGGATTAGCGGAGATGTATTAAAGCATACCCAAATGAAGAAGAAGGTAAGAAAGGATTACTACAGGCGTGTGCGTCTGGTGATGAATACAGAGCTGAATTCAAAAAACAGAATATCAGCTGAAAAAAAAAACTTGGCTGCCCTTGTGGTGCAATACAGTTTCAACATTCTTAACTGGAGCAAAGCTGACATAAAGCGAATGGACGCCAAAACAAGAAAGCTTCTTACCTACCACCACATGCATTATCCAAAAGCTGATGTTGATCGTCTGTGTGTGGTCAGATCCGTAAGAGGCAGAGGATTAGTTCAACTAGAACTGTCATACAAAACTACAACAACTAGCTTTCAAAGATGCCTGGAAACTACAGAATACTGGATGATGACCTGTGTCAAAGAACATCAGAGTAGTAAGCGACTTAATTCAGTAATAAAAGAAGCCAACAAGTTTAAAATGGAGTTTCAAGCGGATGAAGTAAAGTATAAGCCAACTGAAGCTTCAAAATACTTAAAAAAGAAAGCAAAGGCAAATGCAGCCGACCAGATACAGAAACGTTGACAAGATAAATAGCTTCAGAGTCAATAATCTGCTCGTACGAAAACATCAGTGGCTACGCAGTCCAGGGTTAAATGCTGAAAACGAAGGTTTTATTCTTGCTGCACAGGACCAATGCTTGCTAACTAGAAATTACCAAGCACACATACTGAAAAATTGTGTCAGCTCAAAATGCAGATGCTGTGATAAATATCCATAAACAATTGATCATCTGGTCGGGACCCGGCAAGAAATGAGTATACACCAGAAACCAAAGGGAATAATAATAATAATAATAATAATAATAATAATAATAATAATAATAATTTTAGCCTATTCCTCGAGCGGCTAACGCACTGTGCGTCTCTGTTTTTGAGCAGATGTAATGCGGACTATCATTGTTTTGTTGTTGTTGTTGTTGTTGTTATGACGTTTCGGCCTTCATCAGTAGATCCGGTTAACTTTTATGGAATTTCGAACTGAACTCTTTATTTAATCTACGGGCATCGATTGTTCTCATTCCGCTGACCACGTCCAGTTTATTTAGTCCTGCTCACTCAAAGCGGTTCGAGCATTAACAAAGCAGTGATATAAACAAGAAAGATGGGGACAATAGTCTGCATGTAAATAAAAAGACATGCATAAAGAATCCAAAAACGTTAAACAAGAAAGAAAATCAATTAAAAAAAAAAGTATTTAAACAGAACCGACTTTAAACTGATCTGAAGTCGCTGTCACTTCAATTCGAAACGTTTATATGGAAGGAATTATATTAGAAACGGAGACTCTAATACTGAAATATAATTCTATTAGTAATATAATAATAATTCGCTTAAGTAGTCACAAAGAATTATTTGAACTGCCAAGTAAGCTTGAAATATTTCGAAAGAATACACCCTTGAGCAAATTAATTGAAACGAATAATTCGTTTATTATTTACTTTTTTCGTATTTTTCCAACGAAACATGACCCAGTGCACATATTAGGACTTCTTATATCCATTCCATGAAGTTGTTTCTTGCAGATTGACCACAGATTCTCGATTGGATCTAAATCGGGAGAGTTTCCGGGTCAGTCTATAGTACTTCGATTTGCTCACTGGTAAGGCTTGCCATTGTGTTCGTGCAGCGTTACAATTTTCGTACGCTTCCTTGGAGTAACACGGAAAGTGGCCGTAGAACAACTAATCGACAATCGAGACAATAGTGTCTGGGTGTGATGAAAATCTGATGCAATCACGGCTGACGCAAGGGCAAACAAATTTCATCATATACCCAGAAAATAGATTAGATTCATATTACTGCACACCACTGCAAATGACCTAATCTGAGGGGAAAAAAATAGAAATCGACTGCACCCTCTCTAAAACTGACCGTATGGTGAAAGAAAAGGAGCCAAAGCAGTTGTTTCAATTAATTTGCACGAGGGTGTAATAGAGAACTTATACTGTGAATAGAAAATGAATTCAATAAATACACAAAGATAGAAAGGTGTGTAAGGCAAGGATGTGTCTTCTCGCCAGATTTTTTCAAATTTTACACTGAAACACTCCTGAGAGAATTAGAATCCCTACCAGGATTCATTATTGGCAGCTTCAACCTTAACGATATTAGATATGCACCAATTGCAAGAAGACAGAATGTATTGTTGTTAGTAAATGGAACACGCGAATTACAACTGGAGATAACAAAATGAAACGAGTACACGAATTTAAATATCTGGGAAATGTTTTAACAAAGGACGTTACCGAAATCCGAAGAAACAGTGGGATGGCGAAAGATGCCTTCCAAAAAGTTAAGCAAAGTATTAAGAAATAGGAAAATTTAGTTAGAAACAAAGAAAATATACTGATCTGTTATACAATATCTCGTAACGGCAGTGTATGCACAGTGAATCACAGCTGAAGAAGAGACAAGAGACCACAGAAATATGGTTCAACAGAGGTGTTCAGAGAATACCATAGATTGTATATGTAAAGAAATTTATGAGAAAATAAAAACAAAACACTTATATATAATATCAGAAAGTGAGAGCTGAAATTATATATTTAAACCAGGACTTCAGATAATATTAAATTTACGATGAAATACGTTAATTTCTTTTTAATAATTTTATTTTGGGTCGTTTTAGTTTGAGCGCTCTAGTCACTCAAAGTGAATTACCTCTTCTCACTACTGTTTGGGTCGGCGTCCACAGGTTTTACCCTGAAGCCATTGATTTACATTTCCCTTTTAAACGAATTCCCTCACCTCCTTAGGGTGATCTAATTACAAAGGCAGAATCCTCTATATTTTATCCGTAAGCATTATCTTTCGGGGCCCCTACAAAGCACATATAAACATGCTAGTGCCACAGAGAGACTAAACGGGTTTACGACACATTAATCTAGTTACAGAGGGTGGGGCACCATCTATCTTGAAACCTCATCCGGGGCAAAGATGCAGGCTGATGCGAGAGTCTAATAATAGAAGAAATTTGATACGATTCATTAAACAGGATTTTTCATTGACGTCAATCTCGATCTCAGAGTACCGGGTAGAGATCTTGTGGGGGTAAAAGAGATTTCTGGGTAACGAGTTGATGTGGGGGAGGGGGTTACCGTCTGCAACTGTCGTTTGTGGCTCCTGCAAGAATATTTTTTTTGGGCAACAAACTGACAGAAAGGAAAAAAAAAGTACATGAGAAAAATAGGAAGGAGTGAAACAGATATATGCATATGCACATATGAATATGCACATGGCTTAGGGGGGAAACGCTCTTACTGTTACCGAATTGAAGCAATCGGATGTCTAGCCACACTGATGAGCTGTGATACAGTGAAACAGTCTATCTTTGGATGACAATATACATATTATTTTATATACATTATTTACATTATTTGGACTATTGTCCTCACCTTTGTCGCCATATTTATTACAACGTTTCGGTCGTTGTACGCTTCGGCCTTCTTCAGGTGGTAGGGTTATTATATATATATATATATAGTGCGATTCGTAAATTGTCGCCATTATATATTTTTAATTTCGTGCATGCGCATTGATTTTTATTTTGTCGACTGCACAGTATAGTAGGGTCAGTTGGGCAACCTCTGTAAGAAAAAGAGGACGATGATGCAATTTATTCCTCCTGAAATTTGAAAATGGCCTGCTGTATTGCTTGGCATTCGCGCCGGAAGCACTAATACGATCCGAGTGTTTCAGAGTGTTTCAGAGTGTTTTAGAGTGTTTGGGTGTCGATTTGAGGACAGTACAGTGCAGAGGATTCGAAAAGACTTGGATGAGTCTAATGGTGATTACGAAGGTGCTTCCAGTGATCACTAGTGATAGCGACATTATGCCTCTATTCATCTTCTCATGGGGCCTCAGATTCAGCATGAAGGCCCACATCAGGTACCTTGAGGAGGTAGTGCTGGTCTGGATCAAGAGGGTGGCTGCTGGAAGACCCTATGTCTGGCAACAGGACTCTGTACCATGACATATAAGCAGGAGAACCCAGTCAGACAATTTCTGCGACAACCCCTTACATCTGGGCAAAATACTATGAAAGTTTAGAAACAGATTTTTATAGTAAAAATACCAGCAATACATTTTTTGGAAAAAATATTACCAGCAATACAATTTTGGAAAAAAACAAAATAATACATATTCTATTCTATAACCTTGAAACCCCCTTGATAATCGTAAGGTGTGGGGTGTAGTTGAGCGAGAGACCAGCAAAACTCACCGAAGATGAACAGAAGCCATGCATTATTGAAGCATTAACTATCTTAAACAAGGAAAACGCCCAGAAAAGTTACAGGAGATTCCGATTCTTTTGGAGTCCATGTTTGAAGACAATAGCAATTTACTCTTTAGTATTTCAAGATATTTTTTATGTAAGTTTGGTAAATATATCTGTTAAAATGAGATGTCAGTGTTATTTTCATTTTTGCATAATTTACACAATTTATTCATCGCATCGTGTGTATATATATATATATATATATATATATATATATATATATAGTTGGACTGATGAGAGTTTGTGACCCTGGGTTTCACGCTCTCTGCGATCGTCATACAAACTGATTACTTTTTGAAATTATGGATTTATTTATGTTTGCTCCTATCGGTGGTAGTGGGAGGAAATATTGTCGCCACTCATACGTACGCAGACATACATACACGCACGTTCACGAATTGCAGCTCACATAAACATATATGAACAGTATGCGACTGGGCGTATATGCACATCCATGTGTCGTTGCGTGCATACGTACGCAAAATGCGTATGTTTGCGTGAGCATCAACAGTACTAATTGGAAAGCGATGAAATTAGGCGCACTTTAGGCGTTTTCTTCCCAAGAGTATGATGAGTGAAATGGTATCGTGGTAAATTGGATCACCGTAATAAGCACGGTGGAGTAATGGATAGCGGCTCGGACTGAGGAATCGGAGCGCCGAGTTCGAATTCCAGTCGAATCCATTACATTCACTTACCTATGGCTAAATAGCAGGACAGGTGGCAACTGGTCTACCGCAGAAAGTAATGGCAACCTAGTATGGGAAAAAAAATCTGCCTCAATACGTGATCGCCTAAGCGTGTATCACGCATGGAACAAGCTGTTCGCTCAAAGAATGCTAAATGTTTCCTTATAAGGAAACGGTAAATATTACTAATATCGCTAGATAATTATCTAATACAAATAACTAAACAATTTCAGATTAGTTTACATCATACAATAAGAGGTCTTTGGTATGACGATAATCTACATCCGCCATGCCTCTGATCAAGAGGTTTTGAGGAGGGTGGTATTGTTCCCATGTCCACCCTGACCCGGGGTAGTAGAACCAGTTATGTGAAAATCGTAAACCCACAAACTTGGGTCAAAACACTATGAAAGTATAGAAACAGATTTTTATAGTAAAAATACCAGCAATACATATTTGGGAAAAAATATTACCAGCAATACAATTAGGAAGAACAATAATGATACATATTCTATTCTATAACCTATCCTAAAAATGTTGTCGGCATTAAATAACCCATTCAGGTTGATATGCCGTAAAAAAATAAAACAAACCAATCTAAACCAAAGAATACATATTCTATTCATACAAATCTATCCTAAAAATGTTATCGGAATTAAAGAACCCATTGAAGTTAATATGCCGTAAAACAAAATAAACCAAACCAATCTAAACCAAAGAATACATATTCTATTCGTCCGAATCTATACTAAAAATGTTGTCGGTATTAAATAACACATTGAGGTTGATATGCCGTACAACAAAATAAACCAAACCAAACTATACAATAATGTCTTTAAGAAAGAACGATGCTGACGTTATAAATCTATGTCTTTTTAAAAAGAGAAAACCTCAGTAAGTTTAATGAAAGTCATTAACATTAAGATCACTTTTAAGATTTCATTAATACTTGAAAAGGTAGATGTTATGGGTTTAGTATCAACTCAATATATACAGATCTCGTCAGGACGAGAATTTACTATCAATTTCGTAACTCCATAGGTTCGCAGCGGCACCACACCTACTGCAACTATAGCAACAGTGATATGTTATGGGAACCCAGCCGAGTTTGAATTCAGAGTTTTCCTTTTCTTAGACTGGTTATAGAAGTTATATAATCATACATTTATTAGCATATAATGAACTCGACTGGAATTCGAACTCAGCTATTTTCTTCCTCAATACGAGACGCTATCCACACTAATACTCAAGTAAATAGCTTAAATGCCATTGACTATATATATACAATAAAAGGTTAACGGGCTTAAGGCCAACCGATCCCAATCAACGTTCCCCTTTTTGAATATTGCGCCTTGTGTTCATTTTTTCCTCTGCACATGGCTAGCTAATCTTTAGGAAACCTCATTATTCGTTTCTTGCCGAATATTTAAAAGAGCCAATGATTACTGTTTGTTGTGAAATGGTCAACCTGGTTGTCTTGCATGCCGTTAACACTGTGACTCAGTGTTTAGAAATATGTTTTTCCTTAAAGTTTGAGTTGGCCAATCATTACCCAGAGCGCATTTGGAAAAGAAAAACATATGAGTAAATTGAAATGTAGTCTACTATTGGACCGTACAAGAAATAGCAAGTATCGAGCTAGAATCATTGTCTAGTTACAATAAACTTGATTTCCTCCTAGTACTAAAAATACAGGTTTTTACCGAAGTCTTCACTTGTCCAATAAATGCTGTTCTTATAATCTGCTACAAAACACTTAAATTGATATTTCTTTAAATATTGAAAAGTAAATTGACATTTCTTTACATATTGAACGGTAAATTGATACTGGAAAAAAATTAGAAAAAAGAAAAGTAAATCACTGAAAACCTTAATTTAGGCAAGTTGAAGTATTGCTTTTATCATTCCAAAACTGTGAAAACACGTCAACAAATGTGCATTTATTTTATTTTGATCGATTGATTGATTTGTTTTTACAGGTTATTTAATGGCAGAAAATATTTTAGATTCTAAGAATGTTTTAGTGATAATAAGGATGTACTGATACATGTCGTACTAATTAACCCATCGCTGGGGGAGAATAGGTGGATTCATATCGTTCGAAAAAGGCATCTTCCGGTAAATAAATATAACGAACCCGACTGGAATTGGAACTAAGCTCACCGATATCCAATGCAAGGCACACACATCTTAGCTTACAGCACTTGGTATTCCCAAGCAGTCACCCATTGACCAAGTACAACCTTGCTTAACTTTGGTGACCGTACAAGAACCAGTGTTTCAACGTGATTTGGCCATTAGCCTGCATTTATTTTAATAGTAGTAGTAGTAGTAAGATAATAATAATAATAATAATAATAATAATAATAATAATTATTATTATTATCATCATTAGCTTAAGGAGTCACAAGAACTATTTGAACTGCTAGGTAAGCTTGATATATTTGACAAGGATATTAGAACAATTCTGAACTTATACTTACAGCAAACCACCTGCATGCGAACAGAAAATGAATTCAGTAAATACACTCAGACAGAAAGGGGCGTAAAACAAGGATGTGTCTTCTCGCCGGACTTATGAAACGTTTACAATGAAGCAATCTTGAAGGGATTAGAAACCCTTATTAGGGTTCATTGATGGCGGTTACAACCTTAACAACATTAAATATGCAGATGACAGAGTGTTGATAGCAAACACAGAAAGGAAACTACGGGAACTTCTACAGAAAGTAGTGAAGGAAAGCAAGAAGAAAGGACTAAACATCAATTGCAAGACGACAGAATGGATGGTAATTAGTAAACGGAAAGCGCGAATTACAAACTGGAGATACCAAAATGAAACAAGTACAAAAATTTAAATATCTGGCAAGTGTTTTAACTGAAAATGCGTCACCGAAATCTGAAGGCTCGTTGGTATAGCGAAAGATGCCTTCCGAAAGTTAAGCAAAGTATTAAGAAATAGGAAAATTTCGTTAGAAACAAAGAAAATAGAACTGAACTGCTATGCAATATCGCTCCTACTATATGGTAATGAATGATGGACAATCTTCTCACAGATGAAGAAGACACGCAAAGTAATGGGAAGTGAACAATTTTAGAGAAAATGGAAACAAAAAGGACACTTCAAAAAGAAACTGCTGAAATTTCTAGGTCACATAATGAGGAAGGAAAGCTCGGAGAATCTGACACACACGGGGCATATTGAAGGCAAGAAGGTAAGAATAAAGCCGATCATCACCTACCCAACGAACTTGTGTAAATGGTTGGCAGAACTGGGATTAAGAGAGATAGCGAAAACATAAAACTTACTAATAGATACGAAGGCCAGGAAATTGTGGAGAGTCATGATCGTCCATGTTCTGACGGGAAACGATACAAAAAAGAAGACGCTTAAATCGTAGTTAAAGCAGTCGGTATTTTGTTCCTCTGCCAGACTCAAGTCAACTTCTTATCAAAATTAATTAGTATTACTGGTCAATAAATGGACACACGTTTGAAAATAGCCAACAGATATGTTGTTGGCATTGATTATAATTAAGTGAGAATCATTGCCAATAAGGGTGATTATTTTCTTAATGTCTTGAAAGCAGGAGATGGGGAAGCATTCTTTTCTATTTATGTGCCATCTTTTTTCAGGACGTAGGCGATCATGGCTCTCCATCTCCCTCTATCCCATGTAGCTCTCAGCAAGCTCTTTCCCTTTGCTTCCTCCCCCAGACCATGTTCCATCATCCACCTACTCAAGCTCGCCAGGTATGTCACGCGCTGCTCTTCCTTGTCTCTCTTTCCCTCTATTCGACCCGTGAGTATCAGATTCTTCAAGCCCTCCTTCGTCATTATATGTCCCAGAAATTTCAGCTGACTCTTCCCGATATTAATTATAAGCTTCCTCCTTGTTTGCAACCTCTATAAGATCTCATCGTTGCTCACACGCTCGATCCGTGATATCCTTAGCATCCTTCTGTAGAACCACACCTCCGTCACCTTGAGTCTCTTCTTCATCTTTGAGGAAATCGTCCAAAATTCGCTGCCGTAAAGAAGAACAGATGTCACGTAACAGCTCAGTATTTCTTCCTTTGTTACCAAAGAGATTCAAGGCAACGGGAAACCACTGCACTACCAATCCCAAGACAAATCATAGCTAACAACTCAGGTTATACGAAACCTAACGGCGTGAAGGGCGGGGGGTAAGTCTATGGGAATTAGCTCCTCGCGCAACAGGTGTCAACTGACCGTTATCCAGCGACTGCTAGCCTAAAGGGGATAAAAATCATCGGAACCTATCATTCGTCCGGAAAGTAACGACATGAGCGACAGGTGTCACCTGACCGTTATCCAGCGACTGCAGCGTAAAAGGGATAAAATTCCTTGGAACCTATCCCTCACCTGGAAAGGACCGACATGCATAACAGGTGTCACCTGACCGTCATCCAGCAACTGCAGCGTAAAAGGGATAAAATTCCTCGGAACCTATCCCTCACCCGGAAAGGAATGACATGAGCGACAGGTGTCACCTGACCGTCATCCAGCGACTGCTATCATAAACGGCGTAAAAGGGATAAAAGTCCTCGGAACCTATCCCTCGCCCGGAAAGTAACGAGATGAGCGACAGGTGTCACCTGTCCATTATCGAGCGACTACTAGCATAAATGGCGTAAAAGAGATAAAATTCCTCGGGGAAGCATTTAGAGAGCATTTGGCAGTAACAATTCTCATCAGCTGACCAATTTCTCTTCTTTACTCCATGCATAACGTTTTTCTCTTAACAAACAGGGTTGAATTAATAGGCCCGTTGCTTGAAAGAGTTGAATTTTCTGATGAAATATTCACTTCGATCTATATGAGTAATATTTGCCACCCAAGTCTAGAACCATTCTGTCCTGCTATTTACCCATAGCTGGGGCGGAGAAGAAAGGGATTCATACCTTTCTGAAGGGTATTAACAGGTAAGTGGATGCAATGGATTCGACCGGAATTCGAACTCGGAGATAGAAAAACTTCGTTAGAAACAACGAAAAGAGTACTAAACTCTTACGTGATATCTGTCTTCTTGTATGGCAGTGAGTGCTGGACAATCTCTTCAGAGATGAAGAAGAGACTTGAAGCAACAGAAATGTGGTTATACAGAAGGATGCCGTGGATACCATGGACTGAATATGTGACCAACAACGAGGTTTTAGCGGGAATTGAATTAAAAAGTAGAGGAATTAAAACAACTAGAAATTGACTTTATGGATTTGCTAATTTTAATTCTTAAATCAACATGTGAACATGTGACCAACGACGAAATTTTAGAGAAAATGGAAACAAAAAGGAAACTTATACTTAACATCGGGAAGAGGAGATTGAAAATTCCAGGGAACATAATGGGGAAAGAGGGCTTGGAAAATCTGATACTCACAGGACAGATTGAAGGCAAGAGGGATAGCGGAAAACAACACATAACATACTTCGTGAACTTGAGTAAATTGATAGAACGGGGTTGAAGGGAAATAACAAAAAGACAAAATTTATTAAGAGCTACAAAGGACAGGAAATTGTGGAGAGCCATGATCGCTTACGTTAGGAGATTCATTTTCGGTTAATATATTTATTATTGGTGGACTGTGGTTTGAATGGCTGATGAGAGGTAGAAGTTTTGCTTACTATATCTTACATTTATATATATATATATATATATTAAGATATTTATATCTTACATTTATTAAAAGCTACAAAGGACAGGAAATTGTGGAGAGTCATGATCCCTTACGTTCTGAGATTCATTTTCGGTTAATATATTTATTATTGGTGGACTGTGGTTTGAATGGCTGACGTAGAAGTTTTGCTTACTATATCTTACATTTATATCTGCATTACATTTATATATATATATATATATATATATATATATATATATATATATTTAGAATGTAGAGGTAAAAGTTTTGCTTACTTGAGGGCCTTCAGAGAAACTGAGAATGAAGAGAATGTTTTTATGAACAGGGGCAAAAACATTGCGGGGAAAAATTTTTTTATATACCCCCCCCCCATATTTTCGAACAACCAAGCAGAAGCAGAAGCAGAATGTGTAAGAGGAAAAGAAATATAAATCCCGGAATTGTATTTGGTTGGCGTTGGTCAAAGCGCTCAGATTTCTAACGGTTCTGCTACTGGTACATTGGGAAAGAAAGGAATCGAGACTTGCTGCCCAACATATTAATTTCACCCGAGCTCCCTTCTTTGGCAGGAATTGGTAAGTACATGCTCTTCACTCGGGTTCTGTGAATTGGTAAGTACATGCTCTCTTCAGGTTCTGTTTGTCTAAACCAGATGGACCCATTCTTAACAATATAAAATATGCAGATCACACCGTGTTGATAGCAGACACAGAAAATAAACTGCAGAAACCCCTACAGAGGGTAGAGAAGGAAAGCGTGAAAAAAAGACAAAGCAGCAATTATAAGACTACAGAATAAATGGTTGTCAGCAAGAGGAACATGATGCAAACTCCGAAGGACAAAGCAGCTGCTAAAATATAAACATCTGCGATGTGTTACAGCAGACAATAGAAAATATGGCTCAGAAATCTGGAGGCGCGTTGAAATAAAAAAAATTGCTTCCAAAAACTAAACAAATTATTAAGAAACAGGAAAATTTAGTGAGAAACAAAGAAAAGAACGCTGAATTATAATTTGATATCAATCCTTCTCTATGGCAGTCAATGTTGGACAATTTTTTTCACAGATGAACTAACAATAGAGATGTAGTTCTACAGAAGGAACCAGAAAAAGACAGTTGAAACTTCTGGGGCACGTAATGAGGAACGGAGGCACGGAGAATTCAACACTCACATGACGTATTGAAGGCAACAAAACATTAAGTAACTTAAATTTAACAACATGCAGAACAGAAACTTTGGTGGATAGTAAGAGGACAAACAATGTTTATGGCTAAAAAATATAGAAAGCTGTGGAGGGCTATGATCATAAACGCCACCAAAGGATACGATACATAAAAGGAGAATTTTTAACAAGCAATATATTTTAGGTTGTTGACTTGTGTCATTATAGATGTAATGGGGAGTGAGAGACAGGAAGTGAAAATTATTTTTTAGGAGAGAGCGTGACAAAGAGAGAGAGAGAGAGAGAGAGAGTGAAGAGGGAGAGAGAACGTTATACTAATCTGGCACATGCCTAGAAATGTTGTGCGCTCAATGAGAAAGGAACGAACTACAGCTATAATGGTCGACAGGCTAGCTTACGAGCCATTTCGAGGACATTTACTAAGTTTAGCATTACAATCACGGGTAAGCAAATAGAGGTACAAGGTGCACTGCATCTGTAGCAACCGTGGTGTGTCTTGGGCAAGATATCTAGACGGAGATATTTTAGAGATTCAGCAAGGAATTATTGAGGCCAAAAAATGCTTTTAGGAAAAAGAAAAGATGCGGGATAAATTTCTCATCTGGAAGGAAGTCAATTTCGTCAGAAATGAAGGAAAGACGAGTATCGACAGAAATTTGGTTCGAACGATGAAAGTTAGGGATATTATAGACAGGATATGTGAAAGACGTGGAAGTTTTAAGGAATATTATAGACAGGATATGTGAAAGACGAGGAAGTTTTAATGAATATTATATACAGGATATGTGAAAGACGAGGAAGTTTTAAGGAATATTATATACAGGATATGTGAAAGACGAGGAAGTTTTAAGGTATATTATATACAGGATATGTGAAAGAGGAGGAAGTTTTAATGAATATTATAGACAGGATATGTGAAAGACTAGGAAGTTTTTAGGTATATTATAGACAGGATATGTGAAAGACTAGGAAGTTTTTAGGTATATTATAGACAGGATATGTGAAAGACGAGGAAGTTTTAATGAATATTATAGACAGGATATGTGAAAGACGAGGAAGTTTTAATGAATATTATAGACAGGATATGTGAAAGACGAGGAAGTTTTAATGAATATTATATACAGGATATGTGAAAGACGAGGAAGTTTTAAGGAATATTATATACAGGATATGTGAAAGAGGAGGAAGTTTTAATGAATATTATAGACAGGATATGTGAAAGACTAGGAAGTTTTTAGGTATATTATAGACAGGATATGTGAAAGACGAGGAAGTTTTAATGAATATTATAGACAGGATATGTGAAAGACGAGGAAGTTTTAATGAATATTATAGACAGGATATGTGAAAGACGAGGAAGTTTTAAGGAATATTATATACAGGATATGTGAAAGACGAGGAAGTTTTAAGGAATATTATATACAGGATATGTGAAAGAGGAGGAAGTTTTAATGAATATTATAGACAGGATATGTGAAAGACTAGGAAGTTTTTAGGTATATTATAGACAGGATATGTGAAAGACGAGGAAGTTTTAAGGAATATTATAGACAGGATATGTGAAAGAGGAGGAAGTTTTAAGGAATATTATAGACAGGATATGTGAAAGACGAGGAAGTTTTTAGGTATATTATAGACAGGATATGTGAAAGACGAGGAAGTTTTAAGGAATATTATATACAGGATATGTGAAAGACGAGGAAGTTTTAATGAATATTATAGACAGGATATGTGAAAGACGAGGAAGTTTTAAGGAATATTATATACAGGATATGTGAAAGACGAGGAAGTTTTAATGAATATTATATACAGGATATGTGAAAGACGAGGAAGTTTTAAGGAATATTATAGACAGGATATGTGAAAGACGAGGAAGTTTTAAGGAATATTATATACAGGATATGTGAAAGACGAGGAAGTTTTAATGAATATTATAGACAGGATATGTGAAAGACGAGGAAGTTTTAAGGAATATTATAGACAGGATATGTGAAAGACGAGGAAGTTTTAATGAATATTATAGACAGGATATGTGAAAGACGAGGAAGTTTTAAGGAATATTATATACAGGATATGTGAAAGACGAGGAAGTTTTAAGGAATATTATATACAGGATATGTGAAAGACGAGGAAGTTTTAAGGAATATTATAGACAGGATATGTGAAAGACGAGGAAGTTTTAAGGAATATTATATACAGGATATGTGAAAGACGAGGAAGTTTTAATGAATATTATAGACAGGATATGTGAAAGACGAGGAAGTTTTAAGGAATATTATATACAGGATATGTGAAAGACGAGGAAGTTTTAAGGAATATTATAGACAGGATATGTGAAAGACGAGGAAGTTTTAAGGAATATTATATACAGGATATGTGAAAGACGAGGAAGTTTTTAGGTATATTATAGACAGGATATGTGAAAGAGGAGGAAGTTTTAAGGAATATTATAGACAGGATATGTGAAAGAGGAGGAAGTTTTAAGGAATATTATAGACAGGATATGTGAAAGAGGAGGAAGTTTTTAGGTATATTATAGACAGGATATGTGAAAGAGGAGGAAGTTTTAAGGAATATTATAGACAGGATATGTGAAAGAGGAGGAAGTTTTAAGGAATATTATAGACAGGATATGTGAAAGACGAGGAAGTTTTTAGGTATATTATAGACAGGATATGTGAAAGACGAGGAAGTTTTAAGGAATATTATATACAGGATATGTGAAAGACGAGGAAGTTTTAATGAATATTATAGACAGGATATGTGAAAGACGAGGAAGTTTTAAGGAATATTATATACAGGATATGTGAAAGACGAGGAAGTTTTAATGAATATTATATACAGGATATGTGAAAGACGAGGAAGTTTTAAGGAATATTATAGACAGGATATGTGAAAGACGAGGAAGTTTTAAGGAATATTATATACAGGATATGTGAAAGACGAGGAAGTTTTAATGAATATTATATACAGGATATGTGAAAGACGAGGAAGTTTTAATGAATATTATATACAGGATATGTGAAAGACGAGGAAGTTTTAAGGAATATTATAGACAGGATATGTGAAAGACGAGGAAGTTTTTAGGTATATTATAGACAGGATATGTGAAAGACGAGGAAGTTTTAAGGAATATTATATACAGGATATGTGAAAGACGAGGAAGTTTTAAGGAATATTATAGACAGGATATGTGAAAGACGAGGAAGTTTTTAGGTATATTATAGACAGGATATGTGAAAGACGAGGAAGTTTTAAGGAATATTATATACAGGATATGTGAAAGACGAGGAAGTTTTAATGAATATTATAGACAGGATATGTGAAAGACGAGGAAGTTTTAATGAATATTATATACAGGATATGTGAAAGACGAGGAAGTTTTAATGAATATTATAGACAGGATATGTGAAAGACGAGGAAGTTTTAATGAATATTATAGACAGGATATGTGAAAGACGAGGAAGTTTTAATGAATATTATAGACAGGATATGTGAAAGACGAGGAAGTTTTAAGGAATATTATAGACAGGATATGTGAAAGACGAGGAAGTTTTAAGGAATATTATAGACAGGATATGTGAAAGACGAGGAAGTTTTTAGGTATATTATAGACAGGATATGTGAAAGACGAGGAAGTTTTAAGGAATATTATATACAGGATATGTGAAAGAGGAGGAAGTTTTAATGAATATTATAGACAGGATATGTGAAAGACTAGGAAGTTTTTAGGTATATTATAGACAGGATATGTGAAAGACGAGGAAGTTTTAAGGAATATTATAGACAGGATATGTGAAAGACGAGGAAGTTTTTTGGTAAATTATAGACAGGATATGTGAAAGACGAGGAAGTTTTAAGGAATATTATATACAGGATATGTGAAAGACGAGGAAGTTTTAAGGAATATTATAGACAGGATATGTGAAAGACGAGGAAGTTTTAAGGAATATTATAGACAGGATATGTGAAAGACGAGGAAGTTTTAAGGAATATTATAGACAGGATATGTGAAAGACGAGGAAGTTTTAATGAATATTATATACAGGATATGTGAAAGACGAGGAAGTTTTAAGGAATATTATAGACAGGATATGTGAAAGACGAGGAAGTTTTTAGGTATATTATAGACAGGATATGTGAAAGACGAGGAAGTTTTAAGGAATATTATATACAGGATATGTGAAAGACGAGGAAGTTTTAAGGAATATTATATACAGGATATGTGAAAGACGAGGAAGTTTTAATGAATATTATAGACAGGATATGTGAAAGACGAGGAAGTTTTTTGGTATATTATAGACAGGATATGTGAAAGACTAGGAAGTTTTAAGGAATATTATAGACAGGATATGTGAAAGACGAGGAAGTTTTAAGGAATATTATATACAGGATATGTGAAAGACGAGGAAGTTTTAAGGAATATTATATACAGGATATGTGAAAGACGAGGAAGTTTTAAGGAATATTATAGACAGGATATGTGAAAGACGAGGAAGTTTTAAGGAATATTATATACAGGATATGTGAAAGACGAGGAAGTTTTAAGGAATATTATATACAGGATATGTGAAAGAGGAGGAAGTTTTAATGAATATTATAGACAGGATATGTGAAAGACTAGGAAGTTTTTAGGTATATTATAGACAGGATATGTGAAAGACGAGGAAGTTTTAAGGAATATTATAGACAGGATATGTGAAAGACGAGGAAGTTTTAAGGAATATTATATACAGGATATGTGAAAGACGAGGAAGTTTTAAGGAATATTATATACAGGATATGTGAAAGACGAGGAAGTTTTAATGAATATTATAGACAGGATATGTGAAAGACGAGGAAGTTTTTAGGTATATTATAGACAGGATATGTGAAAGACGAGGAAGTTTTTAGGTATATTATAGACAGGATATGTGAAAGACGAGGAAGTTTTAAGGAATATTATATACAGGATATGTGAAAGACGAGGAAGTTTTTAGGTATATTATAGACAGGATATGTGAAAGACGAGGAAATTTTAAGGAATATTATAGACAGGATATGTGAAAGACTAGGAAGTTTTAAGGAATATTATATACAGGATATGTGAAAGACGAGGAAGTTTTAATGAATATTATAGACAGGATATGTGAAAGACGAGGAAGTTTTAAGGAATATTATATACAGGATATGTGAAAGACGAGGAAGTTTTAAGGAATATTTTAGACAGGATATGTGAAAGACTAGGAAGTTTTAATGAATATTATATACAGGATATGTGAAAGACGAGGAAGTTTTAATGAATATTATAGACAGGATATGTGAAAGACGAGGAAGTTTTAAGGAATATTATATACAGGATATGTGAAAGACGAGGAAGTTTTAAGGAATATTGTAGACAGGATATGTGAAAGACTAGGAAGTTTTAATGAATATTATATACAGGATATGTGAAAGACGAGGAAGTTTTAATGAATATTATAGACAGGATATGTGAAAGACGAAGAAGTTTTAAGGAATATTGTAGACAGGATATGTGAAAGACTAGGAAGTTTTAAGGAATATTATAGACAGGATATGTGAAAGACGAGGAAGTTTTAAGGAATATTATATACAGGATATGTGAAAGACGAGGAAGTTTTAAGGAATATTGTAGAGAGGATATGTGAAAGACTAGGAAGTTTTAATGAATATTATATACAGGATATGTGAAAGACGAGGAAGTTTTAAGGAATATTGTAGACAGGATATGTGAAAGACTAGGAAGTTTTAAGGAATATTATATACAGGATATGTGAAAGACGAGGAAGTTTTAAGGAATATTATAGACAGGATATGTGAAAGACGAGGAAGTTTTTAGGTATATTATAGACAGGATATGTGAAAGACGTGGAAGTTTTAAGGAATATTATATACAGGATATGTGAAAGACGAGGAAGTTTTAAGGAATATTATATACAGGATATGTGAAAGACGAGGAAGTTTTAAGGAATATTATAGACAGGATATGTGAAAGACTAGGAAGTTTTAAGGAATATTATAGACAGGATATGTGAAAGACGAGGAAGTTTTAAGGAATATTATATACAGGATATGTGAAAGACGAGGAAGTTTTAAGGAATATTGTAGAGAGGATATGTGAAAGACTAGGAAGTTTTAATGAATATTATATACAGGATATGTGAAAGACGAGGAAGTTTTAATGAATATTATAGACAGGATATGTGAAAGACGAGGAAGTTTTAAGGAATATTATAGACAGGATATGTGAAAGACGAGGAAGTTTTTAGGTATATTATAGACAGGATATGTGAAAGACGTGGAAGTTTTAAGGAATATTATAGACAGGATATGTGAAAGACGAGGAAGTTTTAATGAATATTATAGACAGGATATGTGAAAGACGAGGAAGTTTTAAGGAATATTGTAGACAGGATATGTGAAAGACTAGGAAGTTTTAAGGAATATTATATACAGGATATGTAAAAGACGAGGAAGTTTTAAGGAATATTGTAGACAGGATATGTGAAAGACGAGGAAGTTTTAAGGAATATTATAGACAGGATATGTGAAAGACGTGGAAGTTTTAAGGAATATTATAGACAGGATATGTGAAAGACGAGGAAGTTTTAAGGAATATTGTAGACAGGATATGTGAAAGACTAGGAAGTTTTAAGGAATATTATATACAGGATATGTGAAAGACGAGGAAGTTTTAATGAATATTATATACAGTATATGTGAAAGAGGAGGAAGTTTTAAGGAATATTATAGACAGGATATGTGAAAGACGAGGAAGTTTTAAGGAATATTATATACAGTATATGTGAAAGACGAGGAAGTTTTAAGGAATATTATAGACAGGATATGTGAAAGACGAGGAAGTTTTAATGCATATTATAGGCAGGATATGTGAAAGACGAGGAAGTTTTTAGGTATATTATAGACAGGATATGTGAAAGACGTGGAAGTTTTAAGGAATATTATAGACAGGATATGTGAAAGACGAGGAAGTTTTAAGGAATATTATATACAGGATATGTGAAAGACTAGGAAGTTTTAAGGAATATTATATACAGGATATGTGAAAGACGAGGAAGTTTTAAGGAATATTATAGACAGGATATGTGAAAGACGAGGAAGTTTTAAGGAATATTATATACAGGATATGTGAAAGACGAGGAAGTTTTTAGGTATATTATAGACAGGATATGTGAAAGAGGAGGAAGTTTTAAGGAATATTATAGACAGGATATGTGAAAGAGGAGGAAGTTTTAAGGAATATTATAGACAGGATATGTGAAAGAGGAGGAAGTTTTTAGGTATATTATAGACAGGATATGTGAAAGAGGAGGAAGTTTTAAGGAATATTATAGACAGGATATGTGAAAGAGGAGGAAGTTTTAAGGAATATTATAGACAGGATATGTGAAAGACGAGGAAGTTTTTAGGTATATTATAGACAGGATATGTGAAAGACGAGGAAGTTTTAAGGAATATTATATACAGGATATGTGAAAGACGAGGAAGTTTTAATGAATATTATAGACAGGATATGTGAAAGACGAGGAAGTTTTAAGGAATATTATATACAGGATATGTGAAAGACGAGGAAGTTTTAATGAATATTATATACAGGATATGTGAAAGACGAGGAAGTTTTAAGGAATATTATAGACAGGATATGTGAAAGACGAGGAAGTTTTAAGGAATATTATATACAGGATATGTGAAAGACGAGGAAGTTTTAATGAATATTATATACAGGATATGTGAAAGACGAGGAAGTTTTAATGAATATTATATACAGGATATGTGAAAGACGAGGAAGTTTTAAGGAATATTATAGACAGGATATGTGAAAGACGAGGAAGTTTTTAGGTATATTATAGACAGGATATGTGAAAGACGAGGAAGTTTTAAGGAATATTATATACAGGATATGTGAAAGACGAGGAAGTTTTAAGGAATATTATAGACAGGATATGTGAAAGACGAGGAAGTTTTTAGGTATATTATAGACAGGATATGTGAAAGACGAGGAAGTTTTAAGGAATATTATATACAGGATATGTGAAAGACGAGGAAGTTTTAATGAATATTATAGACAGGATATGTGAAAGACGAGGAAGTTTTAATGAATATTATATACAGGATATGTGAAAGACGAGGAAGTTTTAATGAATATTATAGACAGGATATGTGAAAGACGAGGAAGTTTTAATGAATATTATAGACAGGATATGTGAAAGACGAGGAAGTTTTAATGAATATTATAGACAGGATATGTGAAAGACGAGGAAGTTTTAAGGAATATTATAGACAGGATATGTGAAAGACGAGGAAGTTTTAAGGAATATTATAGACAGGATATGTGAAAGACGAGGAAGTTTTTAGGTATATTATAGACAGGATATGTGAAAGACGAGGAAGTTTTAAGGAATATTATATACAGGATATGTGAAAGAGGAGGAAGTTTTAATGAATATTATAGACAGGATATGTGAAAGACTAGGAAGTTTTTAGGTATATTATAGACAGGATATGTGAAAGACGAGGAAGTTTTAAGGAATATTATAGACAGGATATGTGAAAGACGAGGAAGTTTTTTGGTAAATTATAGACAGGATATGTGAAAGACGAGGAAGTTTTAAGGAATATTATATACAGGATATGTGAAAGACGAGGAAGTTTTAAGGAATATTATAGACAGGATATGTGAAAGACGAGGAAGTTTTAAGGAATATTATAGACAGGATATGTGAAAGACGAGGAAGTTTTAAGGAATATTATAGACAGGATATGTGAAAGACGAGGAAGTTTTAATGAATATTATATACAGGATATGTGAAAGACGAGGAAGTTTTAAGGAATATTATAGACAGGATATGTGAAAGACGAGGAAGTTTTTAGGTATATTATAGACAGGATATGTGAAAGACGAGGAAGTTTTAAGGAATATTATATACAGGATATGTGAAAGACGAGGAAGTTTTAAGGAATATTATATACAGGATATGTGAAAGACGAGGAAGTTTTAATGAATATTATAGACAGGATATGTGAAAGACGAGGAAGTTTTTTGGTATATTATAGACAGGATATGTGAAAGACTAGGAAGTTTTAAGGAATATTATAGACAGGATATGTGAAAGACGAGGAAGTTTTAAGGAATATTATATACAGGATATGTGAAAGACGAGGAAGTTTTAAGGAATATTATATACAGGATATGTGAAAGACGAGGAAGTTTTAAGGAATATTATAGACAGGATATGTGAAAGACGAGGAAGTTTTAAGGAATATTATATACAGGATATGTGAAAGACGAGGAAGTTTTAAGGAATATTATATACAGGATATGTGAAAGAGGAGGAAGTTTTAATGAATATTATAGACAGGATATGTGAAAGACTAGGAAGTTTTTAGGTATATTATAGACAGGATATGTGAAAGACGAGGAAGTTTTAAGGAATATTATAGACAGGATATGTGAAAGACGAGGAAGTTTTAAGGAATATTATATACAGGATATGTGAAAGACGAGGAAGTTTTAAGGAATATTATATACAGGATATGTGAAAGACGAGGAAGTTTTAATGAATATTATAGACAGGATATGTGAAAGACGAGGAAGTTTTTAGGTATATTATAGACAGGATATGTGAAAGACGAGGAAGTTTTTAGGTATATTATAGACAGGATATGTGAAAGACGAGGAAGTTTTAAGGAATATTATATACAGGATATGTGAAAGACGAGGAAGTTTTTAGGTATATTATAGACAGGATATGTGAAAGACGAGGAAATTTTAAGGAATATTATAGACAGGATATGTGAAAGACTAGGAAGTTTTAAGGAATATTATATACAGGATATGTGAAAGACGAGGAAGTTTTAATGAATATTATAGACAGGATATGTGAAAGACGAGGAAGTTTTAAGGAATATTATATACAGGATATGTGAAAGACGAGGAAGTTTTAAGGAATATTTTAGACAGGATATGTGAAAGACTAGGAAGTTTTAATGAATATTATATACAGGATATGTGAAAGACGAGGAAGTTTTAATGAATATTATAGACAGGATATGTGAAAGACGAGGAAGTTTTAAGGAATATTATATACAGGATATGTGAAAGACGAGGAAGTTTTAAGGAATATTGTAGACAGGATATGTGAAAGACTAGGAAGTTTTAATGAATATTATATACAGGATATGTGAAAGACGAGGAAGTTTTAATGAATATTATAGACAGGATATGTGAAAGACGAAGAAGTTTTAAGGAATATTGTAGACAGGATATGTGAAAGACTAGGAAGTTTTAAGGAATATTATAGACAGGATATGTGAAAGACGAGGAAGTTTTAAGGAATATTATATACAGGATATGTGAAAGACGAGGAAGTTTTAAGGAATATTGTAGAGAGGATATGTGAAAGACTAGGAAGTTTTAATGAATATTATATACAGGATATGTGAAAGACGAGGAAGTTTTAAGGAATATTGTAGACAGGATATGTGAAAGACTAGGAAGTTTTAAGGAATATTATATACAGGATATGTGAAAGACGAGGAAGTTTTAAGGAATATTATAGACAGGATATGTGAAAGACGAGGAAGTTTTTAGGTATATTATAGACAGGATATGTGAAAGACGTGGAAGTTTTAAGGAATATTATATACAGGATATGTGAAAGACGAGGAAGTTTTAAGGAATATTATATACAGGATATGTGAAAGACGAGGAAGTTTTAAGGAATATTATAGACAGGATATGTGAAAGACTAGGAAGTTTTAAGGAATATTATAGACAGGATATGTGAAAGACGAGGAAGTTTTAAGGAATATTATATACAGGATATGTGAAAGACGAGGAAGTTTTAAGGAATATTGTAGAGAGGATATGTGAAAGACTAGGAAGTTTTAATGAATATTATATACAGGATATGTGAAAGACGAGGAAGTTTTAATGAATATTATAGACAGGATATGTGAAAGACGAGGAAGTTTTAAGGAATATTATAGACAGGATATGTGAAAGACGAGGAAGTTTTTAGGTATATTATAGACAGGATATGTGAAAGACGTGGAAGTTTTAAGGAATATTATAGACAGGATATGTGAAAGACGAGGAAGTTTTAATGAATATTATAGACAGGATATGTGAAAGACGAGGAAGTTTTAAGGAATATTGTAGACAGGATATGTGAAAGACTAGGAAGTTTTAAGGAATATTATATACAGGATATGTAAAAGACGAGGAAGTTTTAAGGAATATTGTAGACAGGATATGTGAAAGACGAGGAAGTTTTAAGGAATATTATAGACAGGATATGTGAAAGACGTGGAAGTTTTAAGGAATATTATAGACAGGATATGTGAAAGACGAGGAAGTTTTAAGGAATATTGTAGACAGGATATGTGAAAGACTAGGAAGTTTTAAGGAATATTATATACAGGATATGTGAAAGACGAGGAAGTTTTAATGAATATTATATACAGTATATGTGAAAGAGGAGGAAGTTTTAAGGAATATTATAGACAGGATATGTGAAAGACGAGGAAGTTTTAAGGAATATTATATACAGTATATGTGAAAGACGAGGAAGTTTTAAGGAATATTATAGACAGGATATGTGAAAGACGAGGAAGTTTTAATGCATATTATAGGCAGGATATGTGAAAGACGAGGAAGTTTTTAGGTATATTATAGACAGGATATGTGAAAGACGTGGAAGTTTTAAGGAATATTATAGACAGGATATGTGAAAGACGAGGAAGTTTTAAGGAATATTATATACAGGATATGTGAAAGACTAGGAAGTTTTAAGGAATATTATATACAGGATATGTGAAAGACGAGGAAGTTTTAATGAATATTATAGACAGGATATGTGAAAGACGAGGAAGTTTTAATGAATATTATAGACAGGATATGTGAAAGACGAGGAAGTTTTAAGGAATATTATATACAGTATATGTGAAAGACGAGGAAGTTTTAAGGAATATTATAGACAGGATATGTGAAAGACGAGGAAGTTTTAATGCATATTATAGGCAGGATATGTGAAAGACGAGGAAGTTTTTAGGTATATTATAGACAGGATATGTGAAAGACGTGGAAGTTTTAAGGAATATTATAGACAGGATATGTGAAAGACGAGGAAGTTTTAAGGAATATTATATACAGGATATGTGAAAGACTAGGAAGTTTTAAGGAATATTATATACAGGATATGTGAAAGACGAGGAAGTTTTAATGAATATTATAGACAGGATATGTGAAAGACGAGGAAGTTTTAATGAATATTATAGACAGGATATGTGAAAGACGAGGAAGTTTTAAGGAATATTATATACAGTATATGTGAAAGACGAGGAAGTTTTAAGGAATATTATAGACAGGATATGTGAAAGACGAGGAAGTTTTAATGCATATTATAGGCAGGATATGTGAAAGACGAGGAAGTTTTTAGGTATATTATAGACAGGATATGTGAAAGACGTGGAAGTTTTAAGGAATATTATAGACAGGATATGTGAAAGACGAGGAAGTTTTAAGGAATATTATAGACAGGATATGTGAAAGACGAGGAAGTTTTAATGAATATTATAGACAGGATATGTGAAAGACGAGGAAGTTTTAAGGAATATTATATACAGGATATGTGAAAGACTAGGAAGTTTTAAGGAATATTATAGACAGGATATGTGAAAGACGAGGAAGTTTTTAGGTATATTATAGACAGGATATGTGAAAGACGAGGAAGTTTTAATGAATATTATAGACAGGATATGTGAAAGACGAGGAAGTTTTAATGCATATTATAGGCAGGATATGTGAAAGACGAGGAAGTTTTTAGGTATATTATAGACAGGATATGTGAAAGACGTGGAAGTTTTAAGGAATATTATAGACAGGATATGTGAAAGACGAGGAAGTTTTAAGGAATATTATATACAGTATATGTGAAAGACGAGGAAGTTTTAAGGAATATTATAGACAGGATATGTGAAAGACGAGGAAGTTTTAATGCATATTATAGGCAGGATATGTGAAAGACGAGGAAGTTTTTAGGTATATTATAGACAGGATATGTGAAAGACTAGGAAGTTTTAAGGAATATTATATACAGGATATGTGAAAGACGAGGAAGTTTTAATGCATATTATAGGCAGGATATGTGAAAGACTAGGAAGTTTTAAGGAATATTATAGACAGGATATGTGAAAGACTAGGAAGTTTTAAGGAATATTATAGACAGGATATGTGAAAGACGAGGAAGTTTTAAGGAATATTATAGACAGGATATGTGAAAGACGTGGAAGTTTTAAGGAATATTATATACAGGATATGTGAAAGACGAGGAAGTTTTAATACATATTATAGACAGGATATGTGAAAGACTAGGAAGTTTTAATGCATATTATAGACAGGATATGTGAAAGACGAGGAAGTTTTAATGAATATTATAGACAGGATATGTGAAAGACGAGGAAGTTTTAAGGAATATTATATACAGGATATGTGAAAGACTAGGAAGTTTTAAGGAATATTATATACAGGATATGTGAAAGACTAGGAAGTTTTAAGGAATATTATAGACAGGTTATGTGAAAGACGAGGAAGTTTTAATACATATTATAGACAGGATATGTGAAAGACTAGGAAGTTTTAATGCATATTATAGGCAGGATATGTGAAAGACGAGGAAGTTTTTAGGTATATTATAGACAGGATATGTGAAAGACGTGGAAGTTTTAAGGAATATTATAGACAGGATATGTGAAAGACGAGGAAGTTTTAAGGAATATTATATACAGTATATGTGAAAGACGAGGAAGTTTTAAGGAATATTATAGACAGGATATGTGAAAGACGAGGAAGTTTTAATGCATATTATAGGCAGGATATGTGAAAGACGAGGAAGTTTTTAGGTATATTATAGACAGGATATGTGAAAGACGAGGAAGTTTTAAGGAATATTATATACAGGATATGTGAAAGACTAGGAAGTTTTAATGCATATTATAGGCAGGATATGTGAAAGACGTGGAAGTTTTAATGCATATTATAGACAGGATATGTGAAAGACGAGGAAGTTTTAATGAATATTATATACATTATATGTGAAAGACGAGGAAGTTTTTAGGTATATTATAGACAGGATATGTGAAAGACGAGGAAGTTTTAATGAATATTATAGACAGGATATGTGAAAGACGAGGAAGTTTTAAGGAATATTATAGACAGGATATGTGAAAGACGAGGAAGTTTTAATACATATTATAGACAGGATATGTGAAAGACGAGGAAGTTTTAATGAATATTATAGACAGGATATGTGAAAGACGAGGAAGTTTTAATGCATATTATAGGCAGGATATGTGAAAGACGAGGAAGTTTTTAGGTATATTATAGACAGGATATGTGAAAGACGTGGAAGTTTTAAGGAATATTATAGACAGGATATGTGAAAGACGAGGAAGTTTTAAGGAATATTATATACAGTATATGTGAAAGACGAGGAAGTTTTAAGGAATATTATAGACAGGATATGTGAAAGACGAGGAAGTTTTAATGCATATTATAGGCAGGATATGTGAAAGACGAGGAAGTTTTTAGGTATATTATAGACAGGATATGTGAAAGACTAGGAAGTTTTAAGGAATATTATATACAGGATATGTGAAAGACGAGGAAGTTTTAATGCATATTATAGACAGGATATGTGAAAGACTAGGAAGTTTTAAGGAATATTATAGACAGGATATGTGAAAGACTAGGAAGTTTTAATGCATATTATAGACAGGATATGTGAAAGACGAGGAAGTTTTAATGAATATTATAGACAGGATATGTGAAAGACGAGGAAGTTTTAAGGAATATTATATACAGGATATGTGAAAGACTAGGAAGTTTTAAGGAATATTATATACAGGATATGTGAAAGACTAGGAAGTTTTAAGGAATATTATAGACAGGTTATGTGAAAGACGAGGAAGTTTTAATACATATTATAGACAGGATATGTGAAAGACTAGGAAGTTTTAATGCATATTATAGGCAGGATATGTGAAAGACGAGGAAGTTTTTAGGTATATTATAGACAGGATATGTGAAAGACGTGGAAGTTTTAAGGAATATTATAGACAGGATATGTGAAAGACGAGGAAGTTTTAAGGAATATTATATACAGTATATGTGAAAGACGAGGAAGTTTTAAGGAATATTATAGACAGGATATGTGAAAGACGAGGAAGTTTTAATGCATATTATAGGCAGGATATGTGAAAGACGAGGAAGTTTTTAGGTATATTATAGACAGGATATGTGAAAGACGAGGAAGTTTTAAGGAATATTATATACAGGATATGTGAAAGACTAGGAAGTTTTAATGCATATTATAGGCAGGATATGTGAAAGACGAGGAAGTTTTAATGCATATTATAGACAGGATATGTGAAAGACGAGGAAGTTTTAAGGAATATTATATACAGGATATGTGAAAGACTATGAAGTTTTAATGCATATTATAGACAGGATATGTGAAAGACGAGGAAGTTTTAATGAATATTATAGACAGGATATGTGAAAGACGAGGAAGTTTTAATGAATATTATAGACAGGATATGGTAAAGACGAGGAAGTTTTTAGGTATATTATAGACAGGATATGTGAAAGACGAGGAAGTTTTAATGCATATTATAGGCAGGATATGTGAAAGACGAGGAAGTTTTAATGCATATTATAGACAGGATATGTGAAAGACGAGGAAGTTTTAAGGAATATTATATACAGTATATGTGAAAGACGAGGAAGTTTTAAGGAATATTATAGACAGGATATGTGAAAGACGAGGAAGTTTTAATGCATATTATAGGCAGGATATGTGAAAGACGAGGAAGTTTTTAGGTATATTATAGACAGGATATGTGAAAGACGAGGAAGTTTTAATGAATATTATAGACAGGATATGTGAAAGACGAGGAAGTTTTAATGCATATTATAGGCAGGATATGTGAAAGACGAGGAAGTTTTTAGGTATATTATAGACAGGATATGTGAAAGACGTGGAAGTTTTAAGGAATATTATAGACAGGATATGTGAAAGACGAGGAAGTTTTAATGAATATTATAGACAGGATATGTGAAAGACTAGGAAGTTTTAAGGAATATTATATACAGGATATGTGAAAGACTAGGAAGTTTTAAGGAATATTATAGACAGGATATGTGAAAGACGAGGAAGTTTTAAGGAATATTATAGACAGGATATGTGAAAGACGAGGAAGTTTTAAGGAATATTATAGACAGGATATGTGAAAGACTAGGAAGTTTTAAGGAATATTATAGACAGGATATGTGAAAGACGAGGAAGTTTTAATGAATATTATAGACAGGATATGTGAAAGACGAGGAAGTTTTTAGGTATATTATAGACAGGATATGTGAAAGACGAGGAAGTTTTAAGGAATATTATAGACAGGATATGTGAAAGACGAGGAAGTTTTAAGGAATATTATAGACAGGATATGTGAAAGACGAGGAAGTTTTAATGAATATTATAGACAGGATATGTGAAAGACGAGGGAGTTTTAATGCATATTATAGATAGGATATGTGAAAGACGTGGAAGTTTTGAAGGAATATTATAGACAGGATATGTGAAAGACGAGGAAGTTTTAAGGAATATTATAGACAGGATATGTGAAAGACGAGGAAGTTTTAAGGAATATTATAGACAGGATATGTGAAAGACGAGGAAGTTTTAAAGAATATTATAGACAGGATATGTGAAAGACGAGGAAGTTTTAAAGAATATTATAGACAGGATATGTGAAAGACGAGGGAGTTTTAATGCATATTATAGATAGGATATGTGAAAGACGTGGAAGTTTTGAAGGAATATTATAGACAGGATATGTGAAAGACGAGGAAGTTTTAAGGAATATTATATACAGGATATGTGAAAGACGAGGAAGTTTTAAAGAATATTATAGACAGGATATGTGAAAGACGAGGAAGTTTTAAAGAATATTATAGACAGGATATGTGAAAGACGAGGGAGTTTTAATGCATATTATAGATAGGATATGTGAAAGACGTGGAAGTTTTGAAGGAATATTATAGACAGGATATGTGAAAGACGAGGAAGTTTTAAGGAATATTATAGACAGGATATGTGAAAGACGAGGAAGTTTTAAGGAATATTATAGACAGGATATGTGAAAGACGAGGAAGTTTTAATGAATATTATAGACAGGATATGTGAAAGACGAGGAAGTTTTTAGGTATATTATAGACAGGATATGTGAAAGACGAGGAAGTTTTAAGGAATATTATAGACAGGATATGTGAAAGACGAGGAAGTTTTAAGGAATATTATATACAGGATATGTGAAAGACGAGGAAGTTTTAAGGAATATTATAGACAGGATATGTGAAAGACGAGGAAGTTTTAAGGAATATTATAGACAGGATATGTGAAAGACGAGGAAGTTTTAATGAATATTATAGACAGGATATGTGAAAGACGAGGGAGTTTTAATGCATATTATAGATAGGATATGTGAAAGACGTGGAAGTTTTGAAGGAATATTATAGACAGGATATGTGAAAGACGAGGAAGTTTTAAGGAATATTATATACAGGATATGTGAAAGACGAGGAAGTTTTAAAGAATATTATAGACAGGATATGTGAAAGACGAGGAAGTTTTAAGGAATATTATAGACAGGATATGTGAAAGACGAGGAAGTTTTAAAGAATATTATATACAGGATATGTGAAAGACGAGGAAGTTTTAAAGAATATTATAGACAGGATATGTGAAAGACGAGGGAGTTTTAATGCATATTATAGATAGGATATGTGAAAGACGTGGAAGTTTTGAAGGAATATTATAGACAGGATATGTGAAAGACGAGGAAGTTTTTAGGTATATTATAGACAGGATATGTGAAAGACGAGGAAGTTTTAAAGAATATTATAGACAGGATATGTGAAAGACGAGAAAGTTTTAAGGAATATTATAGACAGGATATGTGAAAGACGAGGAAGTTTTTAGGTATATTATAGACAGGATATGTGAAAGACGAGAAAGTTTTAAGGAATATTATAGACGGGATATGTGAAAGACGAGGAAGTTTTAAGGAATATTATAGACAGGATATGTGAAAGACGAGGAAGTTTTAAGGTCAATAGGAATTACAAGGAAACTGAATTTGGACAGTATGAAAGAGCTGGAATTTTTGTGGAGAGGAGAGAAGGCTTGGAGAATAAAAGCTTCACGTGTCATACTGAATGCAAGAGAAGCAGGGAAAATGAACTTTTAACCCACTGAACATCAGCCACACATTTATCATCTTTTAGGGTCAAGGGAGACCAAATTTACTGCAGCAGTAGCAACACTTGGTATGTCTAAGGCTAGATAACCTGACGGAATCCATCCCTCTTCAGGTTGGTTTTGAATTCACAGTTGTACTCCTCCTAGACTCCAGGGCTAGACAACCCGGTCTTTCCTGCTATTTCATCTAAAGCTGAGGTTTGGGAAGAAGATACGGGTTCATGCCTTTCCCAAGGGCATTTTCGCGAAAGTAAACGCAACAAACGAGCCTGGGATTTGAACTTAGCCCGGCGATTACATTTTACGCGCCGTTATGCATAAATAATGAGGAAAGACTGCTTGGAGAATAAAAGTGTCACAGGTCATACTGTAGGGAAGATAAGCTGTGGGAATTAGCGCGTAATCGACTGGACGTCAGACACGCTACGTCGCAGTCCGTTTATCTATTAGGGTCGCAGGTGCAGCAAAATACTGCAGCTGTGGCAGCAGTAGGTATGTCTAAGGCTAAATAGCCTAACGTAGCCTATCCCTCTTTAGGCTGTTCTTCTATTCAGAGGTTTCCTTCTCCTGGACTGGTTGCCAACCAAGATTAATATGGCTAGTCTGTTCAGTTATTTACCCATAGTTAATGGGGAGATAGATTTATAGCTTTCCTGAGGGTATTTGCGCGTGAGTGAAACGAACTCGACTGGGATTCGAACTTAGCTCTCCAAGTTCTGATTCCCAGCCGCTTTGTGTTACAAAACCGGACATCCAAAGTTTAGCTAAGGGTCGAGCAAAGAGAATGGAAATATCTACCTTAGTATTAGTACTGGATTACTAGGCTAGCTTTCTTAGTAGCAAGGCACCTATTATAGTTATTTACTAAGCTTATCTTCCTCTAGAACAGGGCGATAAATGCGGGACACCCGGGGAGGAACGAAGTCACTAATATCCTGTTCAGCTAGCTTACAAAACACTGCTCTACAGATATTTAACCCTAATATCGCTCCTCTTTCTCTACCTGAGTTCTCATTATTATCTTAGTATCTTTACTTTTGTTCTCTATCATTTTCATCTCGTGACAGACAAACAAATTCCATCTTTCGTTATATCTCTGGTGTTCACCATCAACAACCCTGTTAACCTAACAACATATAAAAGCACGATTATGGCTTACTGCAGACATGTCAGTTTCTTTATAGCAACTGCTATTGCAACAATCAGTCTACTGTTTAGCTTCACTGTAATCACTGCTATAAACATTAAGACTATTATTCTATTAATTACAAGACTAGTCACGTCAGATCATTACGTCTATCGTACGATACTTTGCTATAAATTGTTTCCTTTTTTCTTTTTTTTCTTTTTTTTTTGGTTACTAAGTGTAATGGTTGCAGTTCATTTTCAAGTAAGATTCTAGTTATCAATTTGGTTAATAAAGATATGCTCCGTTCTGATTAACCTGTTCATTTTCATGACCGGCTAGATTTGGCCAGCCAAACACATGTGTTTGTTTACAACCGAATATAATTATACCAAATAGTCGTAGATTGTTACACGCTACTGAACCATCCCGAACAACATTTTACTATATTAATTAAGCTACACGAATTTAACAAATTAATGATTTATTTTGCAGGTTTTTCATCGACAGATGAGCGAAATTCGACACAACGACCGCCAAATAACCGAATAATAACTGTTCAAGAGATATAACAAATTTTAAGCAAAGAAAACACATGAATTTAGTAAGTCAGTAGAACGTTCGCAGTCTGACCATGAGACCCGGGTTCAAATCTCATCATAGTCGATTGGTCAGGAGACTTATCTGGAGGGGTTGATTCCAGCGTGCGGCGTCTTTGGACGGGTTGACCTATAAACCTTGTAAGCGAAATTTAGGTAGACGTGTGCATATTCACGCCCTTTCCCAGAAGTTGTAATTAAAGGCTGCTCAGCAAAGTTGCAATATAAAACCATAGGTGCGCTCTCTGGGTGTTGAATAAACACATATGCACCTGAGCAAGCGTCTGCAGTAGGGATTGGCTAGCCTGCCCTATAGACGGGTATCCTCAAATACAAGTGGCCAGCTATATATACAAGTACGTACTGTTGATGGAAACGCATACTGCTATATGTGCAATACATCTTTCGGTAATTTTATTAGATTTAGTTTTTATGGGAATGACTCAAAGCATTCATGAGTACAAATGACTACCATATTGTAATGAAAATGGTAAAGATTGGCGAACTTGCACTGAGGTCATTTGTCATTAATATCTGTTGAATTTGAAATATAACCCAGTTATAAAAACAAAAACAAAACACTGTCCAGTAACAAGGACTGATGAAAGCTGCAGGAGTAGCCGAAAATTCGTAATTTTCCCCAAATTTTAAATAAAAATAATACAATAATATCTTTTCCATCACTTCGTACTCTCTCTCTCTCACAAACACACAAACACCCACACACACATATATATTTAGACATTTTTATACGTTCTATTTACAGATACAAATATTTAAGTAAATGCTCTGTTTATAATAAACAATATTAAGAACGTATAAACATGAAAAAAATGTCTTAAATAATTGTCTGACTTTATCCATTTCATGATGTGTGACGTCATTTGTTTACATTTGGATACGCATTGAGGAGATATGAATGAATGAGAGAAAATCATGGAGAATTGTGTTTAAAAACAGTAAAATCGATCTTGCTAACCGAACCCTCTTCTGTGGCCCAATCGGTTAAGGCACGTCAGGCTATGTGACGGTTCCGTATACAGGATATATAGGATACGGGTTCGATTTCTGTCGGAGGACACATATTTTCTATGAAAATTTCTCGGGCATTCAGGTCGGTAAGTGTTGTTTAATACTGTTTATTATGAACAAAACATTTACTTAAATATTTGTATCTATAAAAAGAACGTATAAAGATAAAAATATCTTAAATAATTGTCGGACTTTGTCCATTTCATAATATATATATATATATATATATATATATATATATATATATATATATATTCGACTCTTCCGTCCTATTCGACGTATAAAGGTCAAGCAGCTGAGTTCCTAGGAACCGACAGACCAGACGCCTGCACATATGATTTAATTATATTAGTGAAGGTTTTTGTGCAGAACCATCCACACTATTTGAAGGACCGAATACAGAGATCTGGTGCACTACGTGCCGCAAGACCCCCAAACGATCTTCCGCAGGTTTTGTATTGTCCTTTCCCTAGACCAGTTACCATCCAACGCTATTGAACCCAGTCTGTCCTGCTATTTGCTCATAGCTGGAGGGAGAAGAAGAGGATTCATACATTCCCCGTCCCCAATATATATATATATATATATATATATATATATATATATATATGTATATATATATATATATATATATATATATAGTGGTACTCGTTTGTAAAAACCTTAAGTATTTCGGCTTGTAATTGAATAAACCAATACCCAAGGAAAAATGAGGGATAAAAAAAGAAAGAACTAAGAACAGGAAATTGAGGCGAAAACAAATGTCCAGAATTCAAGCTCAGTATACCCTGACGATCCGTATAGGTGAAACCTAGGTAGGTTTACCTGGCTCTTTAGGTTATATATATATATATATATATATTAGGTTGGTGCAAAAATAATGTCGTTTTCTCACATATGTTACTATGTGAGAAAACGACATTATTTTTGCAACAACCTAATATATTGCTTGATCCAGCTTCTAATGCTCTGGATGGAGCATTAGAGTAGCGTCTACTTTCACCAAGTAGACGCTACTCTTCGGGTCGGTATGAGTATCACCACCGGAATTAGGAGTATCTGCGCTATATAGAGTATAGTTAGTTTCCTGTTCCCGCTTGGCCCCGTGCTATGATGCTTGCGCTGATATTAACATCGCTTGAGAATGGAATCGAGCACCGAATTTTAAGTTTAAACTTTAAAATTAAATTTTAGGATTTAAACTTGAGTTTTGAAACATAGTAATTTCTGCGTAGCGACGGAGACATATTTTTTTTTTAAATAATTCCAATATTATGTTTTACTTTGTATCGAGTATTGTATTTTAAAAATAAAAATAATTGCTATGGAACTCTGGATTATAAATCTGACTGTTTTTTCCTATTATTTGAATATATATTCATATATATATATATATATATATATATATATATATATATATATATATATATATATATATATATATATATATATAATAAATTAATTGATTTAAAACATGTTTTTTCCGCTACACAGTTCTAACCATGTTTCATCCTATGAAATGGAACTAATGTCTTTAATTTAATTACAAAATTAAATTCGGACCTTCCATTTTTGAAACATGGTTAGAACTGTGTAGCCGAAAAACCATATTTTAAATCAATTAATTTATAATATTAATGCTCTGTAAATTTACATTGAGCACTATTTTGTAAAAATAAAAATATCTATAAGAACACCGGATTATATATCTAACTGTTCTTTCTTTCTTTATATATATATATATATATATATATATATATATATATATATATATATACACATAGATATAGATATAGATATATGTGTGTGTGTGTGTTTGTGTGTGCAGGAATGTATATATATATATATATATGTGTGTGCGTGTGTGTATGTGTGTTTGTGTGTGCACAAAGTCAGTTTTGAATCCGTGCCTGACGATTGTCACGCGCATGAAACTCGTTGTTTTACCAAACGGTGAGCCACATAATACCGAGTGCGGAGTGACATAATCATGAAAACGCGCGCACTACCACTCCTGGGTGACATGCCAAGTGTAAAAGAATAAAGTGACTCCCCTGATCCAAGCCACCCACACGGATAGAGTTCTAGCACTATTTTTTTGTATTGAGTAATGATACTAAAAATTGATGTTTCTAAAAGATTTCTGGTCACTCCCGCATCAGGCTGATACTGTTCTGTCTGCCCCCAACCGCGCTATCAGGAGAGAGAGAAAAAGAAAAGACATACACCATTGTGTGTTCACTGTAGATCATGAAAAAGGCGTAATCGATAAGAAATGCGTAGAAGAGTGAAAAGAGTTGTCTTCCCGGCCAGGTGTAGAGCAATAGCCTGGTTGCTGCCTCTTAACTCAAATAGGAAGTCCCACTCTTTATGTAAGATCGTTTTCGGCACAATGACGTCAGCACGTGAGATTCCTGCTGTCTTGGTAACCTAGCTGCTATGGTAATTTCTATAAATAAACCATTTACTTCACTCGACGAATATTATCCTCTTCTGTGCGCGCACTTACTCTCTCTCTCTCTCTCTCTCACACACACACACACACACACGCACACATATATATATTTGTGTATATTTAGGCAGAAATTTTTCTGTAATGCAAATTTTATTAAATAATATAGAAAAGTTTTGTCTATTTTCATTAAGTTCCTTTCATATTGTCTGATAAGCTTAATAACATTATCATTGAAAGAAGAAAGGAAATCACCATATTGATACATGTTTAAATCCTATCTAAGCTTTCGGCTTGCATAAGCCATTATCAAAGATGACAATTACTTTTCAATATATCAACTAATACACAGAAGAATAATGATAGTCTGATTTGTTGCAAGAATTGTATTTAAACATGTATCAATATTATGATTTTCTTTCATCTTTCAATGATAATGTTATTAAGCTTATCAGACAATATGAAAGGAACTTACTTAAAGTAAATAGACAAAACTTGCCTATATTATTTAATGAAACATGCATCAATGAATATATATATATATATATATATATATATATATATATATATATATATATATATATATATATATATATATATATACATGGTAGGTAGAAAGAAACTTCCTATTTAAAACTGTTAATAACTGTATTAATTATTGGTCGATTTTCATAAAATCTGACTAATTTCGAACAGTATAATGGTAAATACAGAGAATAGTGTTAAAATTCTACATTTTGTACATTTTCTTTCAATCTGTATGTCGTAGGACAACCACATCTGTGGGTACCTACCCCCGATCCCGTACTCATCAGCTTGGAATGACAATTTTCGGTATAACGGTGCAGAGGTGTACAATTTACCACACGAGATGCTAGCTGCGCACACTCATATGGTGTCAGGCTCTGTGCCATTCTGGGCTACACTTATCACTCTGAAATAAAAAACACATATAAACAATTAAATTATACCACATTAGGGGTCACAATATATTTTGTTTCATGCAAACACACATACACACATATATGTGTGCGGTTAAAAAATCAAATATAAATAAAATATATCTCTAAAGACAATATAAATAAAATTTAAAGCTCTCTAGAGTTTACCTTTCCTTACAAAGTTAACTTTAAAACTATTTTAGAGCGTGCTTATATTTCAAATTTGAAAACATAACAATATTTTTTCTCCACTTTTCTTCTGTGTATTAATTCAGATTACAAAAAGTTGAGATTTTAATCCCCGAATTTGACTTCATAATGTTCCTCAGGGGACGAAACGTGTTGGTAAAGAAAAAGATTTCCTCATGTATATATATATATATATATATATATATATATATATATATATATATATATATATATATATATATATATATGTGCGTGGGTGTATATATATATATATATATATATATATATATATATATATATATATATATATGCCAGTTTGGTATATATATATATATATACCAGCGAAACCTTTAATTTTTTGAATATCTTGAACTCTTCCGTGAATAAGCTAAACACGATTATATAAAAATTATATTTGGTATCATCACTTTGTACGCGCTTGCGCGAACACACACACACACAAACACACACACATATATATATATATATATATAAAGTGAACATTTGGGAGAATACCAAACGACAACAGTCTATTTCATTCTTAAACGCAGTGTTCGGGGCATGTTCTGAAGATTGCATTTAACATGCCAACTTACAATGTCCACTATTCCTCATACTGATCCTTAAATATAGCATACATTAAAACTATATTTTTATCATATATATATATATATATATATATATATATATATATTAAGAAATATAGTTTTAAGGTGTGCTAGATTTATGGGATAAAGTGCTCAATATCAGTGATAGAGCGTATGTAAATATAAATATAAAAGTAAACAGTGAAGTCATCACTCAGAGGCGACAGGCTGTTCCATCCTAGTCGCAATCGTCAGGCTGCTTGACGATTGCGTCTAGCATGAAACAGCCTGTCGCCTCTGAGTGTTGACTTCAATGTTCACTTTTATAATATATATATATATATATATATATATATATATATATATATATATATATATATTATTATTATTATTATTATTATTATTATTATAAGTTTTGTAGCGATTAATTTTAATTTTCCAAATTATGAAATTCCTTTTCAGACAAGAAGAAAGTACCGTTAGAAATTGTGCGAATTTCATATCTATCTATCTATCTATCTATCTATCTATCTATATATATATATATATATATATATATATATTAGATATTTATATAAATATATTAAGTTGAAAAAAAAATCAGTACACCTAAAAGAAACTCGTGCGTCTTCATTCATTAGATATATACATACGTACACACACATAAGTAATTAATCGAATCTAGAAGAAACCTCAACAGAATGCATTGGACAGCCGTTTCGTCGTATATTTGGGAATCATCAGCAGTGCGCATCCACTACCGAGAATTGAAACCTGAACAATTACGATAGGAGGCAAACTCAACTTGTACCAACGTACCTCGGGGACGAAGAGGTAACAAATTAGACTCGATATAGCTTTGTGCGTTCTGTTGAGGTTTCTTCTAGACTCGATGAATTACTTAATTATGATTATTTCAAATCCTTCTAATAATTTCTATCACTTGTATATCCTTGCTTGAACCGGCTTTTAATGCTCTGGAGTGAGCGGTTTGAGGATAATAGTCGTAGCTCGGGGAAGTACAATCCTATCGGTAAAGAGAAACTCGGATGAGTTCCACCACGGAATATGTGATCGAGCGGCACTATATCTAGTCTAATTTGTTACCTCTTCGTTACAGAGGCCCGTTGGTACAGTTGGCTTGACCCTTGTGGTGAGTGTTCGGGTTTCAATTCTCGTAGTGGATGCGCACTGCTGATGATTCACGAAACGTCCGTCCAGTGCATTCTGTTGAAATTTCTTTTAGACTCGATGAATGTATATATATATATATTTGTGTGTATAGTGGAGTAATCGTATATAAACGAAGGATTAATCTTCAAACACAGTTTTGTATATTTTAATAATTTTTATTTGTCTATTATTTTTCTTTCTAATGGAAAGAAATGAATTACAAAGACTCTTTGTGAATAACTTCACACGAAATATTTTGTGTATTTTTTTTACAGTATAAAAAATGAATTGAGTTATAGCATAAACAGAAAACGTCTACATGTGTGCAGATGTGTATGTGACACAGATTTACACTGTTTTATCTATGTGTAGGAACTGTAGCTGTCGACCTCATGCAAGAAGCCAGGAGGAGGCTAGTTGCTGCTGTTGTCGCATGTAAACAAACTTGAATGGCGTCACTATCGCTAAACATGTAATATTGTATACTCGAATCTGCTACAAATAAAAAAATAAAATAAAAAATAAAAAACAATGCAATAAAACTATGACACTATTTAATTAGAAAAGTTTTTAATTGCTTTACAAATAAAATTTATTAAGGACACTATTGTCTTAAGAAAATTTTTTTTCGATAAATAATGAATTTTTACAAGAATTTTTTTCCTATTTTTAAAATTTTTTAATTATAATAATTCATAAATCTTTTAAGATGCTCCATTACTTTCATCCAGTTAGGCGATATTATTATTAAGTGAAAACTACATTTACTAATCAAAAATTGAAAAGGTTAATACAAATCATTTTGCACCAAGATTTAAAAAAAAGAAAATTATTTTTATAAAATATAATGTAATGTGATCATTTTTGAAAGTATGTTCGACCGTTGCCCACTAATATAGTGATTTTCCAAGGGTAACTTAGATGTGGCACGAGGCCGAAAGTAGGGGGCACCCAGTGAGGCTCGAACTCACTACTCAGTCGTAATTGTTCTAGCGAGACAAGCTTTCTAATTCTTACACCGCCTTGATGTTTCCCCATGACCCACTAATATATACGGCCCCACATGTCACATTTAAGGCTAATTTCTAATAAGCCTATTCGGTTTAAATTAATCGGCGCCAGAAGAAACCAAAATTTAGATTTATTAATCTCAAGCTTATTGTCTAATATATATATTTCCCAATTTTTGAATATTCCTTTTAAGTAGAGAAAATATTGTTGATCATATTCTGAAGTGAACCTCGAAAATTTTATTTTAAGATATATTTTATCGTCTGCTGATTCAAAGAATACAGCGCGCTACGTACGACGTCATTGATTGGTTAATACGGTGCAACCTCGGTTCTCGAACGTCTCACATGTCGAACAAATGGGTTTTTTGAACAGAAAATTCGAGATGAAAGTGCCACGGTTATCGAATAATTTCCAAAACATTGCCAAATCGAGTTAACCCGACGGAATAATTTCTGAGTCGATCGCCGTTTTATATACATTCGTCTGTCGTGGCGTGCTTTTCTTTTTCAATTTTATTGTACTATTGTACTTTTATTGTACTTTTATTGTACTTTTTTCTCTACATTGATTCATACTGGAAAATAGTTTCGGTTGACGAACATTTCGGGTTACGAACGGCCTTCAGGAACGAATTAAATTCATGAACCGAGGTTCCACTATATAAAGAATACAAAAATTCAAATAATTATAGCAGGATTTGTACAAAAATTGAGTTCCTTTTGGTGTGAGCTGGTCAGTATACAAAAAAAAAAAAAAAAAAATGAGTATTTAGTGACAGTACTAAATCTAAAGTATTTTGATACGATTATTTAGCCTGACGTGCCTTAACCGATTCGGCCACAGAGGAGCGTTCGGCTAGCAAGGTCGATTTTACTGTCTTTAAACTACAATCTTCGATGATTCTCTCACGTACATTCATATCTGCTCATGGCGTATCCAAACGTAAACAAATGACGGTTCCATATAGGATGCAGGTTCGATTCGATTCCTGTCGGAGGACGAATATTTTCTATGAAGATTTCTCGGACATTCAGGCCGGTAAATGTTGTTTAATACTGTTTATTATAAACAGAGCATTTACTTGAATATTTGTATCTATAAAAAGAATGTATAAACATAAAAATGTCTTAAAATAATTGTCGGACTTTGTCCATTTCATAATATATATATATATATATATATATATATATACTGTCATGGGTCCTTACCTATAACTACAGAATGAACTCTTCCTAACACTATGTATACTACGCCTGTCAAGACAGAGGGACGAATCGAGCGGAGCTTCTCGGCTTGACGGTCGAATTCTCTGCCTCTGAGCAGAGAGGAACCCGGACGAGGCTCCGCCGAAGGGCAGAGTCTCGTTCGGGGAGGTTGACCAAACCGATCTCGTTTATACGGGTTCTACGGGCATTTTTTGGCCAGGCCGAGCCTACGGGCTCGAGAAACCCACGTTAAACTTCGCCTTGTGTCACATGCAACCCTCGTGGGGGGGGGGGGCTAGATACCGAATCGAGTCGAGCCGATAGTAGTTCACTCCAAACCAGACTGACAGTCATACTAACACCTTCCACACCTTGTATTATTATTTCATGTAATATACCTTCGTTATTTCTACTCTTGTGTTCGTGTTGTTCTTCCTTGGTTCTAACCTGGACCATAACATAAAATTTTGTAGCACTAAACATATCTTTAAATATATATATATATATATATATATGTCATGCATTACGTCACATGGAAACTTTTTCCACTTTGTCATACATCTTTCCACCAGTTATCAAACTTGTCTCGCTAGAACAATTACGACTGAGTAGTGAGTTCAATCCTTATGGTCCCCTACTTTCGGCCTTGTGCCACATCTAAGCTACGCTTGGAAAATCACTATATTAGTGGGCAGCAGTCGACCATACTTTCAAAAATGGGCACATTACATTATATTTTATATACATAAAAAAAAGAAAAAAAAATTATTTTAAAAATCTTGGTGCAAAAAGATGGATGACAAAGTGGAAAAACTTTTCGTGTGAAGCGTTTCGTTTTTGAGGACTTCATTGGACTAAGTTTGTTTATGTTGGCGCGACTACACATGCGCGCGAACATGAGTTTTCGCGATATAATCTAACCGATTTCATTGAGATTCTTCTCCGTTTGCTTTTTGATTCCATCATGTTTGTTATTAAATCACCCACAGTGTGATGACAGAAGATCTGCCAAGAATGATAAAGCGTTGTAAAAACATGGACGCAAATTTACTGTTGATGATCTAGCGATTAAAAGCACTTTCTAAACATTTTCCTCTTACTGAATTATATTCTCTTTTAGTTAGAATAGAATTGTTTACACCAAACTTTTTCTTGATATATAAAATATGCTACTAATTGCGCAGAGAAAGTAATGCGGAAATGATTGTAACATGTCAGTGACGGGGTATTTTGCTAAGATATTAGGTTGGTGTAAAAATAATGACTAATAATGTCGTTTTTTGACGTTAAAAATACGCCAAAAAACGACATTATTAGTCATTATTTTTGCACCAACCTAATACAAGAAATTGCT
>OZ010596.1:6107009-6164509 GCA_963932145.1 Acanthosepion lycidas
ATTCATTTTTCTACGGCTTAATATTTATATTCATTATAAGCAGAAGTCCTGGGACAACTTAAATCATTACTTATTTTTTGTAAAACAGGGCACCAGTTACCGAAAATCTGTTTTGAATCGTAAAATAAAAAATGCAAAAAAAAAAAAAACAAAAAAAAAAAACGAAAACATTATTTAATTATAGAAGCTTTTAATTATTTTTATGAATAAGAAAAAAATTCTCTTAAGAAAAAAATTATTTTGATGAATAATGAATTTTTACAAGAATTGTTTTCAATTTAAAAAAAAATTAATTCGAATAATTTATAAAGTTTTAAATCTTTTATAATTTTGAATTAATTTGTACCAGTTTGGTGATGTTATTAAGTAAGAACTATATTTATGATTCAGAAATGAAAAAAACTTATAGCAATTCAGTGACCTCAGAAATTATAAAAAGAATTATGAATTTTTTTTGTGTGTGTATAAACGTACATGCATGACATTATCACAAAATAAGAACGGTAACTCTAGCAAATTTAAAACCAAAGCGTCTAAAATTCAATAAAACATAAAATTATGTAGACTATTTTCCAAAATTTTTAAGATTACTGACTAGTTAAAAATTATATAAAAATGGCGATCACGTTATATTCGCCAAGTAAATTTTACAGATATATCATCCGTGGAAAACATTAGTTAAACTTCCCAATAGAGATGTCAGCGCCTAAAAAAAAAAAAAAAAAAAACACCTCGTGTGAAAAATGCTTTCTGAGACATTTTTAAACTAAAAGTAATATTTGTTTCAAATCAGATTGATTAAACTTTAAATCAGCTAATCCTTTAAATCAGATAATGTTTCAAAAAAGTATATTTTATTTTGGAAAGGTTCTTTTTTAATAAAGAGAATTACGTTCTGCTGAGAGAATTATAAATATGGCTAAAATCAGCCATTTTCAGAGATTACAAAAAATGAATAAATAATTCCAATAAATTTGAATTCGTTTTGAAATTCAATAAAGTATTTTTCTTATTGGAATATTAAATTTAATATATTAGCTTGAAATTAAAGCTAAACTTAAAGCTTCGAGAAAGATTTTTAATTCTAAAAATAAAATTTTGAACATTAGGCATCGTTTATCTTTGGAGGTACCTATATATATATATATATATATATATATATATATATATATATATATATATATATATATATATATATAGTAAGGTAATGAAGGGTTTGCTAATCCGTGTGAATAATTCCGAAGAGGATGTGATCCAGAGAGCTCAATGTAAAACCAGAGCAAATATTAATTAAATAATTAAGAAAAAGACAAACTTAAGTTTCCATGACTATTTATTTCCCCAGAAAATATATTTTTCTTGGCTCATCAGGTCACATCTCTAGTTACAAAAGAATTAGGTTTCTTATATATATATATATATATATATATATATATATATATATATATATATATATATATATATATATATATATATCTTTCTCTGTCTCTTTCCCCCTTCATATATATATATATATATATATATATATATATATATATATATATATATATATATATATGTTTTTGTGTGTGCATGTGTGAGGCAAAATAGAAGGCCAGAAGATTGTGTTGCGACGATCTTCCTAATCTGGTTTTCTGTTTAGAAAAGTAGCAATCGTATTCTTTGTCTTAGTTTGATGCGAATATGTGGTTTGTGTAACGGATATCGATACACAAAATGGAATCGGCGATCAGAGTTCAAATTCTATCATTGGTAAAGGCATGAATCCATCTACTCCCCAGCCATGTAAAAGCTGAAGAGACAGGCCGCCTGAGCCTTGGAAGAGAAACCAGTCCAGGGGAATAAAATTCTGAGCTCAAAACCATTCTGACAGAAGGATACGTTCTGTTTGTTTAATTTTTGCCCGAGACACATCCACTGCGGTTACAGCTGCAGTACATGTGGCGCTTCTACAACCATAACATATAAAACGGTGAATATCTTTTTTGGAGATCAGTAGATGTTGACTGAGTCTTGAAACCTTTTCCACCAATCCAGGCATCATTCATGCAGGATCCTAGTCTAAATGACAAATTATCAAATTCTAGGATTCATGAAATGACGACGTTATTTCCTGGAGGTAAAACTGAAAGAAGAAATCAAAGACAGTTCTTTATCTGGAAGTATACATCTCCAAAGTTGGAATAATGGATAACGACTCACATTGAGGAATCGGAGAGCCGAGTTCGAATTCCAGTTGGATCCATGACATTCACTTACGTGCTAATACCATTGGGAAAGGTATAAATGCTCTCCTCTCGTCAGCTATGGGTAAATAGCATTGGTTACAGGTCTAGGAGAAGGTAACTCTGTTGGGCTTTCTCAGGCTATCTTGTCCAAGAAACCCAACATCTATGCGACTGCAATACGCATGGTGCCCCTAAGATCCTCATGGGTCAGGGCATTCGCGATCGATACTTCCAAAAGAGAAAAAAAAAAAAAGAAGTGAAAAATGATGTCAACTTGGAACAAAGAATGTACAACTCCATTTTGAATGGAATGCATCAAGTAGTTAAAAAATATCAAATTTTGAAACTTATTTTATTTTTTTTATTATTTTTATAATCTAAAAGAGTTCAAATATGAACTTTTTAAAAATAGTTTTTGCCTATAACTAAAGCGAAACTCAGCCCCCAAACTTTAATTCGAATTTGGTCGACTGGACTCTCTTGCTGGTTTCAGGAATCGTGATTTGATTTGTATTATAGCACCAGCCAATATCACTGGAGTGTACATGTGCGTAGTCAAGCATTACAAGCAACGGACTCGGCCACATACGGAGTAAGATGCGGCACGCTTTTTAGCACATTCGAAGCCAAGTATTTTCGGCAAGTGAAGTAAATAAACGGCCTTCGAGATAATATCCACGACATTTCTATTTCGGTTAGACATAGAGAATCAATGAAAAGACATTAGGAAATGCCCATCTGACTGGACTGACCATTAAATCCGAGATTGCAGGCGGGAAATTTTCCAACAACATTTAATCGATTTCATCTCCAAACTAAACACTAGTTTTAATATCGATTCCCACCCACACATTGCGCTTTCCAGGGACGTCAGTGACCAAATTCTTTTTCGCTTTTCCTCTCGATCGCTTTTAAACGCCATATAGCTTTAAAACCCTGCAGCATTTATGATATATATATATATATATATATATATATATATATATATATATATCAGATCAACTATATTAAAGACTAATATATACATGTATGTGTGTGTGTCTATATATATAACAGTAATATATATATATATATATATATATATATATATATGTATATTAAGCAATATATATAATAACTTACATTAATCGCACAACTAATGCAATTAATGTAAGATATGTATATTGCTAAATATATTGTGTATTTAGGCAATAATCCTTCATTTATGCATGTTTCATTAAAAACAACAGACAAAGTACTACGGTTAAATATTTTATTTAATTTTTCTTGAACACAGACTGTGTAGAAACTGTCCAAATGTTCTATAGGTTCGAGCGCTTTCGACTATACTTTTAGCCATTATCAAGGATTTTTCAGTTTAATTGACTTTGTGTGTTATGTGTATGCTTTTAGTGTGTTATAGAGGTGTTTTATTTTCCGAAAACGGTTAGCACATTGTGGCCTAGTTCGCAGTTAATATTGTTAAGAGCTGCCTTTTTATTTTTTTATTATTAAGGCTTCCATTATTTTTAATCTTTTTCATACAGGTGGATGAGGTTATCATGATTGTATTTTCTACTGGTATGTTTCGGATGGAGTCTGGTAAGTTTGTGTGTGTATTTAAATGGGTTCTAATGGAGCTCTGGTCAGAGAGGTGTAAGGTAAGGCGTCTGGATAGGTATGTAGTTGTGTGACCGATGTAATTATTTATGAGTTCGGTTTGATCAAGAATACAGTTCCTTAAGGGGCATTCGAACTCATAGATAATGTTCATTCGTTGTAATTCTGACTTTGCTGGTGTGATAAAGTTAGCTGGCTTAGATTTTTTATAATAGATAATTAATTTGATTTTTTTTTATTCGAATCAATTGGGGTAGTGTATTTCTTTATAATATTTCTAAGTCTAAGTAAAGATCTTCAAGATGTATGGGGAAAATGAAAGAGAGAGAGCTAGAGAGAGAGAGAGATGGGGAGAAAATGAATATCTAAATAACGATATTTCAACCAGTCGTTTCCCGCTCATCTGCCATCTACAATTTTAATGGTTTTAACTCCTCGAAAACCATTACAACTGTAGTTAGTGCTATGCTCATTGGGTATCGCACAAATTTAGCCTTGTGCCAGACTAAGCTTAGTAAACATTGATATACCCTAATTAGGATTAGAACTAGCTTAATTGAATTTCCACCTCTCTAGTATGATCCTCAAACCCAACAGGGACAAGATCGATCTGAAAACCCGCTAAAAGTATCCAGATGTACTGAAGCGGAGGGGCAGCGGCGTGGTATTGAATTATTTTGTTTCCAACAGGAAGCTGCAGGCAACATTAAGATTTATCAAAATGGATGTCAATAGGAAAAATTAGGTTGCGGCTCAGTGGGGTGTGCATGACGCTGGAGAGGAACGATTTCACGGTTACTGAACCGTGAAATTATGATGAATAACATCCGGGTCTTTTAGGAAAAGACCGGTCGGGCCCAGTCACTGACCAGAAAGTAGTTTTCATTACGATATTCTGAATATAATGAATATATGGAAATAACGAGACGGTGAAAGTCCCTACCTTCACGGTCAAGGCTGACAATGTGGCAACAGCCTTTTCCACCTGTTGTCTGAGGAAGGTGAAGTAGTTGCTTATACGTTTACACCCACCCTCTTTCCCGTGAACTATCAGGATTTGCCAGTGACGTGAAATTTTTGACGGGTTATCTGGTAATTGAAAAAACCACAGGGACATGTAGATTCGAGCCTTTCCTAAGGGCATGTTGGCGAAGTAAGTATAAGCGACAGCATTCGATGATTCCATTTCTGGTACAACTTATCGTTATGGCATCTTAAACACACACACACACACACACACACACACACACATATATACGGATGTCTATTATATTGGATCATGAGCCATTCTAAGCTTCGTATAGTGGCTTTAATTTCGGGAGAAAATTAAGACAAAATATTTGGATATTTTTTATTATGCTGTTCCTCGATCTAAGCTTTTGACTCGCATGAGCCATCATCAGGGTGGTTATATGGACATTACAACGGAGATGTTCACCCCCAAAGACGACATCCTGTTATGTTTACATAGAAGATTGCTATGCGACGATAACGGTCGCGGAATAGCAGACGCAGGTCGTAAATTCGTAATGCGGTTTTATGATGTCGTACATGAAAGCTTAGATCAAGGAACAGCAGAATAAAAACGTATCCAAATGTCGGACAGTTTTTGTCTTTACTTTTTCCCGAAACTAAGGATCACTATACGAAGCTTAGAACGGCACATGATCAAAAATAATATACATTCGTTGTCTGTTATATTTAACAATATATGCTTGTATATATATATATATATATATATATATATATATATATATATATGCGTATGTGTGTGTATGTGTGTGTGTGTACGTGTGTGTTTAGGCAGCTCTTTTATGCATGTCTGACTGAATGACTTACAATCATTATGTCTGCTTGTTTTGATCATAATCCTTTTATATTCACGATAATTTTTCCGTATATTACTTGGGAAATAAAAGTGATTCTCGCTGTTACATTTCTTTCCTCATTTAATTGTAATATACGAAAAAATATTCGTGAATATGAAAGGATTATGATCAAAATAAGCATAAAAGAGCTGCCTAAACACACACGTACACACACACACATACACACACATACGCACACAAACATATATATATATATATATGTGTCTATTTTTCTGAGATGAGGTATTGCAACTATTTGCACTAATTACATTGTTCGGTCATTTATCCTCATCTTTATTGACATATTTATGACGTTTCGGCCGTTGTACGCTCCGGCCTTCTTCAGGTCGTATAGGTAGGAATTTCGAGCCGAACCCTTCATTTCGTTCACCGGGATAGATTGTTCTAGCTCCACGTACCATGCCTTTTTGGGATATATCAGTTAATTATAAAAATGAAATCGAATTAAAGTATCAAGCTCTGTTTCATCTTCAAGCGAAACTTTTGGAATAACTAGTCTTGAAATTTAAGCATCTTTATAAGCATATTCCTTCGTAAAATTAATTACTATGGAAACGGCTGAAACAATTATTTCAGTAAAGTGCGTAAGGGTTAACATATTGTATCAACATATTAGTTACTCATAAGTGCAGTTAATTTAATTCGATTTCATTTTTATAATTAAATTGAAGTTTTTAGCTCCTATTGTTGAAACATGAGAACTCTTATGTAGCGATGGAATCATATTTTTAAAAAAAATAATTATAATATATATACATACATACATATATATATATATATATATATACACTCATGCACACACACATATATAATCATGTATATATATATATATATATATATATATTATATATATATATATACAGACACACATGCGCGCGCGCATACACACACACACACGCACACACATATATATATATATATATTTAAATTTCCCAGAATAATTCTGAAAATAAGACAAATTGCTTTAAAAATTACAATTAGAAAAAATTCTTAGTTCATTTAAGCAGACACGCAAATACATAGACACATATTACCTTTCTTTCATTTTTTAAACTGGAGAAACCTACAAAGGCGAAACGCGTAATAAAATCTAGTTTCAAAGAAACGGTTTTGTCATATTTATTCAAAACTTTGTCGGGATTCTATATCCTATTTTATGCAGACACAAACACAGACACATATATATTCATAGGCATATATATATATATGAAGAAAAATATACAGTAAAAAAACAAACAAAAATCTTAATATGCAATTATTCTGTATTAATGTTAATATAATGTCAACGTCGGACGTTTCGGTCTATTTAGACCATCATCAGGACATATTCATAAAACAAAATTAACATTAGACTATATATATATATATATATATATATATATATATATAGTTAAATTTCCTAGAATAATTCTGAAAATAAGACAAATTGCTTTAAAAATGACAATTGAAAAAAATTCTTAGTTCGTACCAACGCTTTTCGTTTTCCGACTTTATAAAGGTAAGAGATAAAAGCAAAATGTTTTGTTTCCCTAGTTACATCAAATCCAAAAATGAAATATACATAACAAAAGAATCTATTTAATACTTGAATGCATACGGTCATGGCTGCATTGAAGATTGTTGCCTCACGGTGGTGACCTCAATGTCCGCATTTATATTTATATGCGCTCTATCCTTGATATTGAGCACTGCATACGCATAAATATAGAATAGCTTAAAACTGTATTTTTATCGTCAGATGTTCATTTCGCAAGTGTCAGAGAACAGTTAAAAAAAAAAGCTGTAGAAAACTCCAGAGCTAGAAACTTCAGCCTCCTGCACAAACCGGTAAGCTGTCCTATAGCAAATCGTGCACAGGTAATGTGTAAGGGAAGGTAAATAAACACAGGTAATTTTAAGACCATTACTGGAAAGTGAGCTGGAGTGAAGAATGTTTTGGACGAGGGGAATGGCAAGGGACGCGGGCCAATTATAACAATCTAAGTGAATAAAGAAGCCAGAGGTTTGGGTAAATCTTGGCACGCAGAGCAATCAAGAGAGACGGGGGAAAAAAAACATCCGCGCTGTTTGCAGTTAAAGGAACATAACGATTACATCTTGTCGGAATATGCGATGCCATAACTTGCCGGCATTCCGTTCATCTATCTATCTATCTATCTATCTATCTATCTATCTATCTATCTATCTATCTATCTCCGTCTGTTCATATCTATCTATCTATCTATCTATCTATCTATCTATCTATCTATCTATCTATCTATCTATCTATCCCACATGGAATAGTCCTTATATAAAAATTTATATAATAAAAAAAGAAATAAGAAATTATATAAAAATAGTTAAAGGCTAAAATAACTAAAATAATGCAATAAATAAGATTTGTTTATTTTTCTTTCTTTTGAAGGAATTGTTTAAAAAGCATTTATTAAAAGAAGAAAGTTACTAACACGTATTCTTTCAAGTAAACTTGAATATAATTTTGAATCTGCTTAATAACTTCGGACAATCGTTTCTCCTAAAGTTCCCACTGCACAAATAATAGCCGTTAAAAATGGCGAAAAATTTCGTTAGAAATTTTACCGAATTTGCAAATGGGGTGTAAATTTGCCAAAGATTTGTTCAGCCCATTATTTTTTTAAATCATTTCACCTCATGTAATGCGATAAAGCCACTAAAACTCAAGGCGTTACTGAGTGTGAAAGAAAGCATTTAAGAGATTGAAGACTAAAAAAAAAAAACATGATGATGACTGACAATGCTTTTAAATTTCGGAAGATTATAGTTGATAGCAAAGCAAGAAACAGGAAGAAATTTACGTAGGTGACAAGTGCGGTAGAAGAATCGATTAGAATCGATCTTATGATTACATCTAGCAATTTCAACAGTAAAATGATGGGACCGAACCGCCAATCAAGTACTACCCCCAAACGCACGGAGTCGAGGAACTAAAGAGGAAAGCTCATCAGAACAATCACAATTTATTTTTAGATAAAGGTACGAGGAAGTTAGATTACGATTGGTTGATTGATTTTGTTTAGTGGCGTATCAACATTTCTATGGGTTATTTAATGCCGAAATGAAACTATTTTTAACACAATTTTATGGTTTCAATATTTTGAACTCAGCTGTATGATGTCAACTACAGATAAAATATACCGTTTGTTATTTTGCTATAAAATATATTGTTGGTCATTTTACAATAAATATGTATTGTTGGTCCTTTTTTTAATATAAAAATGGACTGATGGTATTTTTTACTATAAAATGTATTTTTATACTTATATAGTGATTTTTGCTTGTGAGTTCACTATTTGCGCATAGGTGGGACCCTAACAGGTGCTACCACTCCGATTAGATTACGGTAGTGGGAAAGTGATTGAAGCCGAGGTGTCAGGTTAGAACCGATAACATTGCAGATTCTTCTTTGGCTATTGTATAGACTCTTTAGATGCATTTCAGAGGCACCAGAACAGATGTGTCAGTAGTGACAGGAGTACATGGACTAATGTTAGAGTTATAAATCTGTCAGATAAATTCTGTCGAGAAAATCTTCTTGGGGTACTGACGCTTATGCGATTTGCTTAACAACGGAATCCATATTGATAATCAGGGAATCTGAACATATAAGAACATAATATTTTATGCAAGCAATACAATCTGAAAAATAAATTAAGTTTGTCATTTTTTGACGCTATCATTGAACAAGCGAAAATTAAAAGGAAAATATGAAATAGGCTTGTTAAAAATGCTGGAAATGTATAGCAAGAAAAATCCAGATATCTCAATGACATTTGGCTGTGATACAAAAAAATCTTTTATAAATCTATTAGGCTGGTGCAAAAATAATGACGTAATAATGTCGTTTTTTGATGTTAAAAATACGTCAAAAAACGACATTATTACGTCATTATTTTTGCACCAACCTAGTATATGGGCTAGCAAAATGAAAATAACATTCGTGAAGTATTTTTTTCGTTCATATTTAAAAATCTTTCAAAGCGAAGTAACAAGAAGTCTAAAAAAAATATGACCCATTACCAAAATAAATAGATCAATATCGAAATATATGAATCGATTACAATTAATCTGGGCTTCTTTTCGGATAAACTTGATGTCAGCTTTCCAGAAAGGCGGGATTTCGTATTTGATTTGGCAGTGTCAATTTTAAAAAAGTCTAAAAGGAAATGCGCCTATTTCCCCCGCCTCTTTCTATTTCTGTTAAGAAGCAGCTTCGAGCCTATTTTAAACCGGTCTGACGTAAGTCTTTTAGCAACTATCTATTCTATTTCTTCTAAGTAAAATATAAAAGTTCATATATATATATATATATATATATATATATATATATATATATATATATATATATATTCATACACGTTTCATTAAATATAATATTTCATTAAATATTTCATTAAATACACGTTTCATTATATATATGTATATATATATATATATATATATATATATATATATATATATATATATATTAGGTTGGTGAAAAAATAATGACGTAATAATGTCGTTTTTTGACGTATTTTTTAACGTCAAAAACGACATTATTACGTCATTATTTTTGTAACAACCTAACATATATATATATATATATATATATATATATATATATATATATATATATATATATATATATATATATATATAAATATATATACATATAGGTGAACATTGAAGACAACAATTAGAGGCGACAGGCTGTTTCATGCTAGAAGCAATCATCAAGCCACGAATCATGGAATCTGAACATAAAAGACACAAAAGAAAAGTTTTTAATATTTTATGCAAATAATACAATCTGAAAAATAAATTAAGTCTGTTATTTTTGACGCCATTTTTGAACAAGCGAAAAGGTGGCCTGACGATTACGTCTAGCATGAAACAGCCTGTCGCCTCTAAGTGTTGACTTCACTGTTCACTTTTATATTTATATATATATGTGTGTGTGTGTGTGTGTGTGCGTGTGCGTGCGTGTGTTTATGTGTGTGTAGTGGGCGCACCCATATAACGTGTGTAACAGCAAAATTGTCTAAATCCTGTAATAGTATGCGATAATTGCCCATCCTGCAAAATGTTTGATATCTAAAACAAGAAGAAAAGAAATTAAACTAATTGGCTTTCTTTTTGTCAGCCCCACTGTCTTCTCAAATGAGCAATGGTGAGAGGGAAAAGATCATTCAGGCCTTCAATAATGCTACCAATCTATCTCTGATATTGAACACTTTATCCCATAAATATAGTACACCTTAAGAGTATATATATATATATATATATATATATATATATATATATATATATATATATATGTATATATATTAACTTTTATATTTTACTTATATATATATATATATATATATATAAATTTTTATATTTTACTTATATATATATATATATATGTGTGTGTGTGTGTGTGCACGTGTGTGTGTATGTGTGTGTTTGCAACACGGATAAACAATCAGACGAAGCCATTTACGCATTAGGAAAAGAGGTGGCTGGTGGCGTGCATAGATAATATAAATAATCAATTTAGCTTAGAAATATTTGGTCTGAGTTTTATCAGCGACTATAGCCAGGATAAATATTTCAAACTTTTGTATACTTCATATATTAACTATAAATATAAAATATTTAAATATATCGCCATTTTTGACCTTTCAAAACCAAGGATTCAAAAGAGAGATAACTGCTGTTAAATTAAACTACGTATGACACAAGGACATCAGGTGTGGATAAACTAACGAGAATCTAATACGATACAGTAGCAATATTCTGAACGACAATACAATAATATATTTAACAGATCTGTGCCAGAGACTCTCAGATGTATTTCACGAAAAGCGGCGTTCATTGAACTCAGAAGTCAATGTAACACGTGGTCCAGAGAAATTAAAACACGTAATTTTATCTTTAGAGGTGGTAACGTGTTTTTGACCATCATTACGTATTTAAAAACAATAAACAAAGACAAACAGCTATAGTAGTGAGTTAAAGAGGGCAGAGTTAATTTGATAGCGTCAGATTTCGTGTGCTGCAGACTCTCCTTCAAAATCTAACCCACTCTCTAAAATATTTGAATCGTAAAAAAAAGCTAGAATTCTGGCGTTTCGGCTTCAGTCACTTTCTCGCCTCCGTAAATTGCTTCCTGTTCCTTTTTCTATTAAGACTTTTCTTGTAGTTGTTCGAGTGAGCCCCTTTGCTAAAGCACCTAGATTTTATGAATTTGTGCGCAGTTCCGGATTAGCACTAGGATGTGCGTTGTTGTTTAATGCATATCGGCTTGGAGTGAGAACTCAGAGAGCCGAGTTCGAACTGCAATCAAGTTCGTTAGATTCACTTAGGAATGGTATGAATCTATCTCTTCTCCCCACAGCTATGGGTTAAATAGCAGGGCAGACTAGGTTCTTTATCCTTGGTTGGTAACCTGTTTACAGCAGAAACAAATAGCAACCTGCTGCGGGAAAAAATCTGCCTCGTCAGTCATGGTTTGAGTTGGTTTGGTTTATTTTACGGCATATCAACCTCAATTGTAATGTTGACAAGATTTTTATTGCAGCTAATATTTTTAAAAATTATATTGCTGCTAATATATTTTCCCCCAAAATGTATTGCTGTAATAATTCATTACTGGTATTAAAACCTATTTTTACACTTTCATAGTGCTTTCACCCCAGTTTTTTTTTTGCGGGGGGGGTAACTATTTACCCATAGCTGGGACCTTAACAGGTACTTACCACCCCGGGTCAGGGTAGACCTGGGAATACCAGCATTTAAGAGGTGGTTCCACTCTCCTCAAACATTCTGATTAGAGGCCTTGCTGCTGGATGTAGTTTATCGTCTTACCCAGGATGGCATCTGTCATGTATCGAAAGATATATGATCGCCTAAGCGTATATCACGTATGGCACTTAACTGACTAGATTAGCAACGTCTCGAAATTTCTATTCTAACAATTTCGTTTCTTGAAATCTCGCTTGTGGAAATTTGATCTTAAAAAAATTAAATGCAATGTCAATCGTTATCTACTGTCTTCTTGATTACACTTCTATTGTTTTCGCTCCTTAATGTTTGTATTTTCTAATTATTTCACACTCAATAACCCCTTGTGCCTTAGGGGTTTTGGTACCTTGCATGGGGTGAAATCATTTTTTATAAAATTCCCAGGAAACGTTCTTTTTACTGAGGAATGCTCATTCGTAATTCTACCCAAAAGTTCTTCGAGATTATAAATATTGATATTTCAAGCCCTACCGATGTATAAACAGGGGTGGCTTTCACTTTTTAATTTGGGAATCCGCTTTGAGACCAAGCGCTGATATTGATCAATACGAGAGTATCTGGCTGCAGATCGAAAGATCCTACGTTTAATCCAGAGTGATCGCTTATTTACTGAATATATATATATATATAAATATGTAATGAAAAACAAACCACTTTAAGGTACCATTACTAATGGTACCATTACTAATGGTACCTTAAAGTGGTTTGTTTTTCATTACATATTAGCTCTGTCCTCGCATTGAGCTCTCAGGATTTCATCCTCTTTGGATTTACCAATTCGGTTTACCAAGTTCCTTATAACTTAAATATATATATATATATATATATATATATATATATATATATATATATATATATATATCAAATATGTGGTGCAGTTCAATTTATATTACAATGAAAATCTTAATGATATAAAATGGCAAAATTCCTTCGTTAACAAAATTTTAAAGGTGCATTAACCTACAAATCACTCGATGAATGTTATGATCCTTGTTTTAAAAATTATAAACTGTATAAGGTCTTTCTTTAATACGCAAGTACTTTCAATTGTACATTCTGTCATCTTCAGGCATGAAAATTATTTTGATTTTGGTAAAATTCAGGTAGCATTCGAGACGAAAACATTAAATGCGAATCGAATTCTATTTTTTTTTTTGAAATGAGTTATTTTTAACGGCTACAAACTTTTGGAGGATGCAGTCGCAACGCTAAGGTTGAATTTTTGGGAAAATTTAAAAGAGTGCGTTTTTTTTTTTTTTTTTTTTTTTTTTTTTACTAATATGGCAATTTGAGAATTTTTTTTTTGTAGGAGTTTATCAGTCATTGTGACATGAACTAAATTGTTCAATAAATAGAGTAATGTCTCAGTTGTTATCCCGAAAATTTCCCCGTTGGCTCAGTTCTTTTAAATCAAATATGTGGTGAAAGTTATGATCCTTGTTTTTAAAAATTATAATATTTATAAAGTCTTAAAGAAAGACCTTATACAGTTATTAAAAACAAGGATCATATCATTCATCGAGTGATTTGTAGGTTAATGCACCTTTAAAATTTTGTTTGCAAAAGGAATTCGCCATTTTATAGCATTAACTTTACTAATCTACTTCTTGTATGAATGATTCATTGTAATACACACACACACATACACACACACACACATATATATATATATATATATAAACTATCAATAAAGAGTTACGAGAGACCGTTAATGTTACATCTACACAGCGATATTGCAAAGTGGAAAAGTCTTTGTTTTCGGATTGAAATATCCTCAATTTAATCCTGACTTTCTTCTCCTTTGCTGAATATATATATCGGCTTTTATTAATAAGGAGTTCCGAGCGTGAGTGAATGATATGTCGGTGCGAGTATATAGTTGAGTTTCCTGTCATTTCCATAATTTATAGAGCAACTTTTGTGAATAAAAAATTTCGAGCAACAATGAATATAAGATCAGTGAAAGAACATTTGTTCAGATCGGAATGTTCTCGGTTCAAGCCTGAAAATTTTTTTATTGAATTTGTATATCAATTTTTATTAATAATATGTTTTACAAGTGACAGTGAACATTACGTCGTCACGGTGATATAGCTCATTAAAGAGATTTCGACTTCAGCTCGAAACATTCCCAGTTCAATCTCGAGTGTCTGTCTATCCTCCGAATCAATCCTCATAAATAAGGTTTTATAACGGGAAGTCAGTGTATACAGCTCAGTGGAAAAGAATTCGGCTGTAGATGGAAATTTTGAGAGGTTCATTCAAAAATTTCCCCTTATTTACTGATTTTTAAAAAAAAATGTCTATAAAATCGTAGATGCTCTCTGGGAGCTTTTTGGTGAGGTGTGTCAATATAATCCCACTGAAAGAACATTTCGAAATATCTTCGGTGTCATCCCCCAATGTTTTTTTTACTTATTACTTTGATTAATCATATTTTGTGTTATATTCCGTACTAAGGAAATAAATACTTAACACCAGGTGGATAATAGAAGAAAGGTTTTATTGTACACAACCAGTACAATATGAAATACGGTACAGTTATACCCACAGATCAATCTATTAGTGAGTCCCACTAATTGGAAGGTCGGACGTGCTTGCGTCGTCTCGCTCTCACTCTTCCCACGTCTACCCTGTCTCTCGTAGATAGTCGACTTTATAGGTACTTACTACATATAAGTGTAATTATTCATGGTGGTGACTGCATATAGTGTAATCATTCATGGTGGTTACATCATCTTGTCAATAGATAGACACCAACGACGCGAAAAATTGTGATGACTGGACTTCAAATCCAATTCAATCACGAGTGTCGCCTAAGGTCCGTTGATTTTTCATCAAATTTCAACGAGATAATTTATTACAGTTTCAATGGCTGGTATCGCAGGAGTGGAGCTTTTGTCTCCCCATAGATACAATTCAATGCCGTGTGTTCTCTAATTTACTTCCATAATACACTTTTAATTTGTCTTTTTTTTCAGCAGCGAGATAACAAATGGAGTATATATGTATATGTCTATATCTCCATGACTGATCTGAAAGATCAGTCATGCAGATACAGACATATATCAAATCAAATCAAATATTTCTTGGTTTAATAGCGGATATTTTCACTATTTACATTATTCGGAACATTGTCCTCATCTTTGTTGCCATGTTTATCACAACGTTTCGGCCGTTGTACGCTCCGGCCTTCTTCAGGTGGTTGGAATGTAGTACGGAAACCTTCATTTCGCTCACTGAGGTAGACTGTTCTAGTTGTTCGCGCCGTGTCTAATGGATGTCAGTTATCTCCTGTTAATTCCTCTCTGTAATTTCTCCACTGCCTTAATCAGGTATTGAACTCACAACTCTTTGGGTCCTGTCACTGGATCTAACTAACGTCTTTATCCACTGTGCGGATATTTTCTTTAAATCATCTGATTGTGCAGCCAAATTTCATGCATCTATTCGCCATTATCCGTTATTCATTTAGACAAAATATTTGTCCCGAATAATAAAACATGGTTTGCATTTCTTCACTGCATGATGAATCAAGGAAAGTTCTTTTTTAGTTTAGCTTGAACCTAAATGATTGACATCAGTTAATTACACACTGCTTTTTTCTCCCTCCTCTTCTTGTTGGTGTCGGATAGAAATCAATATTTTGTTTTACAGTTATTTCTCTTCTGGGTAGTAATTATTACAAGGAACTTATTATTATGAATATATTATAAATAACTTATTATTATGGCTAGATTACGGATGACTTGTTATTATGACTATATTACGAAGAACTTATTATTATGGCAAGATTACAGATGACTTGCTATTATGACTATATTACGAAGAACATATTATTATGGCTAGATTACGGATGACTTGTTATTATGAATATATCACGAAGAACTTTTTATGAATATATTACAAAGGACTTAATATTATAAATATATTACGAAGGACTATTATTATGAATATATTACCAATTTAGTAAAGTGTCTGCTATCAACTTCTCAGAATAAGAAATGCAAAAACGTGAAAAATTGGGCATGTAAGCTGAAAGCACCTTTTCATTTATCTCCGATCAGTTTCAACCAAAATACTTTGATTTTGGATGAGTGTGGAAGCTGTGATTTATGACTTTTGCTCAGGAGGAAAGGTGTCCAAGCTCCATAAAAGAGGAACTGTTTTGCCAGCTTGGAGTTGACAAGAACGAAAACGTTCACTTTTCCCAGTCTTGTAGTTTTGTCTCGTTTTTGAAGTACAAGGAATAAACCGAATCCTTTCTTCAACTGCTTTTTGCTGATACTTTTATTCGGCGCATTCCAGTGTTCTTTTCTTTCCACAGAACATTACTCAACTGAGAAATTTATCGATTCGAATTATTCATAGCCCGATATAAACAAGGAGAATACATTTCGGACTAAGTTCGTCTAAGATTATAGTGATCCGAAAAGTTATGGCACAGTCACGCTATTAATTTAGTTAAAAAATATGTGGATTTTGTTGGGAGATAAAATATTTACTTAGCATTGGCTTCTTTAGAAGTTATCTATTAAGTGCAAGTGTGTCTTCTGCATTGAATATTGCTGTCACATCTGATCTGAGTCACCTGATATATATTTCGAGATTCTTAACAAAATCCAAAGAATAATCTGCAATTTTATCGGTCCTGACCTGGCATCTCGGTTTCAGTCACTCTTCCACCGCCTTAACGTAGCTTCTCTGTGCCTTTTCTATAAATATTTTCATAGTGATTGCTCTGATTAACTTTCCTCCTTGGTACCTCGACTTCACAAATTTAAGCGCAGTACTAGATTGGCAGATAGGTCTCATTATTTTATTGTTGAAATGGTGAGCTGGAACTGTAAGTTCTATTCTAATGTTTTTTTCTCGCACTTCTCTGACTTGTTGATTTCATGTCAACTACAATCTTAAAAAAATTAAATGCAACGTAAATCGCCATTTTTTGTTTTTCTGAAACCTCTTCTTTTATTGTTCTTTTTCTCCACTAAAGTCACCTCATTCTCTTTCACTCCCAGGAATCAAGGCGATAAAGCCACTAAGATGCAATGGCCTCTTAGTGGCTTTATCGCCTTGCTTACGTTGAAATGATTAAAAAAAGAAGAAAAAAGGTGATGTTTAACCAATCTATATTATTGATCATTGCTAATAAGTAGTTAGTTTGATGCTCACTGGGTGACCAAAACTAACGTGCGCGTAAAATATGATTATTGAATAACAGTTTAAGAAGAAGGCTGATGACAATGCTAATTAAATTTTTTACAGATTTTATAAATATTACTAAGTCAGAATTTTTAGTTGAAGTAAATTGTGTTTTTTTTTTTCTTTTTTGAAAAATTCATTTCTTTAAGAAATAGATATGATGAAACGGTTACTGGCGCGGAAAATGAATTCGGAGTTCGGGCTGCTGCGTTTCCAAATGTCATTGAGAAAGGCATGAATCCATCTTTTCTCCCTGCCAACTATGGGTGAAATAGCAGAGCAGACTTGGTTATCCACCCTTGGTGAGCCTAGGAGAAAAACTCCGGATTAAAATCCACCGAGAAGACAGCGGGAACCCACTCTAATATATTTTTCCCAAAGTCATGGCAATTCGCAGATATTAAAGAAAAGGAAGTGGTGGAGAGTGTCTACCCCTTGAAAGGGGCGAGGTATTTAAAAGAAGAATAATATAACGAAGAAAGCCTCATAACTTATTTTGTTGGGCGCTTGTTGCAGATTGATAGTTAACAAGCTAAATTCGCATACAATTGACTAGCAAGTGTTGTCAGTGTAGTTCTAATCGGTGTTTCACATCAGTGAACCCATGTCAGACTTAGTTCCTTCTGGCCTGGATCTTTCAACTTGTGGTCAAGTACTGAGCTGTACATCAAACACAAACTGTCATGGTACTGATGATGATGATGATGATGATGACGATGATAATGATGAGCTACTTTTTACTTGGAAGATTGGCGCAACATAATCTTCCAATCCTCACCTCTTCCTATAATCCGCATTACGTATTATCTGGGACATATTCTAACGCGTCCAATATGGCATCACATGCGATGAATTAATTAAACAAGACAAAGTACATAAAATTAATTAAATAAATAACAAAATAAGAAAAAAAAATTACAGCTGAAAATTAAATTAAAAAAATAAAACCCACCCTGATTTTGTCAAAAATTTGTGCTGTAAGCTGACACCTATTCCGTCTCAAAAGTCTTCGTTAAGATGCACTTGTTTTAGGCATTTGGCAATTGACTGCAATTGACTGCAAAAAATGCGTCTGGAAATACTTCAGAGAGTCTGTGTTTTTTTTTAAACGACGTAAAACTACTTGTATTCACGAAGCGAGAAGCCATAGTAAACTGCACACACACACACACACACACACACATGTATATGTGTGAGTGTGTGAGTTTGTGTGTGTTTGTGCGTGTGTGTAATGGAAGCATTTGAATTCATATTCAAATATGTCGTATTGAAGTCAACTGATAAGGTCTGTTTATTAAACTTTTAATTGCATTTTTACAGCTTTAAAATTTTAAAAAGACCTAATAAATTATTCTTGAAGCGCCATCAAATGATGTGACTTAAGTAAATTTACTTGAATATCTTTTGCCCAGATTTACAATTCTTTCTCCGCCCGACGCCATTTGCATTTGAATAAATATGATACCAGCTCGAAAGAGAACTAGCAAGATGAAATTAATCAAAACTTTTATTCTTTTATAACTGATAATAAAAACATTAGAAAATTTGAACAATTTATAAATTTAAACCGGATATGCAACTGTTTTAGAAATCAATTGGAAAAAGCTTATAAAAACATTAGACCGACCAAATGATCGACCGATGTGGTCCGTCTTCATAAGGTTCCATAAAACTTGTTTGAATGAATACTTGCCAACTTATGACGCACGCACGCATTTTCGTTTTTTAATTTCTTTATTTTAAAAGCTTATGTAATAATGCTTTATATATTAATGTCTCTCAAAGTTTCCAAAAGCTGGTGATCAGATTCTCTTTTCTCTTGTGTTTTAAGGCATCATAACAACAATTGGCTGCCAACTTTGGAATTGATATTTAAGGGACAAGTTACCATCCTTAAAATGATTAAACCAGTTTTGGACAATATCTGCCTGGGGGTTCATGATACACAGTCTTCACAGAATGTTTCTACTTTAACTTACTATTCTTACTTTCTGAAACACTTTATTCCAAGAACATATGTAATGCTTTACACATGTTTACAAGAATCCTAGTGTTTCTGAAAGTTTTCAAATGTTGGTCATGAGGTTGTCTTCCGTCTTTATCATAAATACTCTTGGGAAAGGTATGTATCCATTTCTTCTCCCCCAGTTATGGGCTAAATAGTAGGACAGATTGGGCTCTTTAACCCTAACTCTAACCCCTAAAGTGTTCCGGCTGTAGCCCCATACTGCCCAATTTGAGTGTACGGGATTTGAGATGAGAGATTGATTCTCTGAAAATTAGTAAGTCCACTGGATATGTAGGTGTCTAAGCTCTGGGGGTTTTATTATTGAAAATGCAATATCGCCGTAACCTTTACGTTTCAAAATATTAATTGAATAAGATGTCGTATCACCAAAGTAGGTAATTTTGTTAAATAATAGTAAGACTTGCAAATTATGTTATATTATGTAATGAGGTATCGTCATCTTCTTCTTCTTCTTCTCCTCCCCCTCCTCCTCATTCTTCTTCTTCTCCTCCCCCTCATCCTCCTCCTTCTCCTCCCCTCCTCCTCCTCTTTCTTCTTCTTCTTCTTCTCCCCCTCCTCCTTCTTCTTCTTCTCCTCCCGCTCCTCCCTTCCTCCTCCCTCTTCTTCTTTGTGACGTATTCCTTCAGGACGTTGAGCGGCCATGTATCTATACAATTTCCAGGCCTTTATGGAAAAGGTATGAATCCAACTTTTCTCCCCCAGCTATAGGTTGAATAGCAGGGCAAATTGGGTCCTATAGCCTTGGTTAGCAACCAGTCTACCGCAGAAAAAAACGGCCACTCGAATTGAAAGAGACATGATCGCCCAAGCGTCTGTCACGTATGACATTTAATTGATTGACTGTCATTAGCTGTCATCTTTTTGTTAATCTCGCCTAATCCAATTTTATCACTAAGTATGTTATGCGCTGTTTTCTTCTGTCCTTCTTGTCTCCAAGAGTTACAAATTTTCCAAGCCCTCTTTCCTCATTATGTGCCCTAGAAATCTCAACCATCTCTTTCTCTTTTAAGTGCAAGTTTCATTTTGTTTCCAATTTATCTAAAACTTCTTCGTTGCTCATGTATTCGGCCCATGGTATCCTCAGCATCCTTCTGTAGAACAACATTTCTGTTGCTTCAAGTTCCTTCTCCATCTGTGAGGAGATTGCCCAGCATGCACTGACATATAAGTATATCGATATCACATAACTGTTCAGTACTCTCTTCTTTGTTTCTAACGAAATTTTCCTGTTTCTTAATACTTTGCTTAGCTTTTGGAAGGCACCTTTCGCTATTGCAAATAAAAACACTTGATCTCTCGCACGTAACATTATATTCTATTTAACTCCGTCAATTATTGCCTGTCAGTGCGTGTTTGTATGTGTGTGTTTGTATGTGTGTGTATGTGTGTGTGTGTGTAGGGCTCCGGGCGCTCACCCAAACGTAGACCTTACGTTCTCGTTTGCGATGTCTGACGGAGATAATCCATCTCCTCTCTAGGGTGGGCGTTTATATATCTGTCATCATATTCATTGCCATCTGTGTATTCCAGGTGCAGATCGACCAATATCGTGGATCTGATCTCAGCGTATATGAAGTTGCCTCGGGTCAATCCTGGCCTCTCTGAAGAACACCGAGTCTATTTTCGCATGACCCGGAGCGAGACACATACTACATGCACAACAATTCACAAAATGTAATTATATCAGCCACTAAGTTGCTGACTGTATCCATTCAGACAATACTAAGAATTCTGTGCTCTTTCTGGGTTGAATAACAGCAAACTTTTCGTTAAATGCATTTCGCATTAAATATATTTCTGTGAGTTAATCTCCGTTGAAGAAGTGTCAAATATACAGTACTGTTCGATAAAAGTGACTCACCTGATTTTTTTTTTTTTTACTAAAAATATTTTTTGTCTATTCTTTTGGGGGTTAAAATAATTTTTAATCTTACTAATATAAAGACCCCTTCCCGACCACCTATGAAAAAAGTTTATTCACCCTGAGGTATTCTATTGATAATTATAAATTTGGATATAAATGAGATTCAGAAAAAAACTCTGTGCAAAAAAAGTGACTCAGATATCGCATTCTAATGATTAAACTGGTAAATTTAAAGAACTTTTGACAAAATATTGAAAACTATTTTACAATACACTCAGAACAATATTCTAGAGAATTCTAGAACAGCTTAAATTAAATCTGGGGGGGATTTGTTTTACGGCATATCAATCTAAATGGGTTATTTAATGCCAATAAAATTTTTAATGTTTGTAATATTTTTTTTCAATAATCTATTTCTGATAATATTTTTTCCTTCAAAAATATATTTTTGGTAATATTTTTTCTACAGCAAATCTATTTCTGGTAAAAAAAAATTTTCTTCAAAAATCTATTTCTGGTAATAATTTTCTTTCAAATATGTTACGCTGGTAATATTTTTTTTCCAAAAATGTATAGCTGGTAATATTATTTTTACAAAGTATTTCTAGTATTAAAACCTATTTTTACACTTTCATAGTGTTTTGGCCCCAGTTTGGGTTTAACTATTTGCTCATAGCTGGGACCCTAACAGGTGCTACCACCCTGGGACAGAGTGGACCTGGGAACACCAGCAATTAAGAGGTGGATCCACACTCCTCAAAACCTCCTGATCAGAGGCCTTGCTGTTGGACGTTGTTTATCGTCTTACCCGGGACGGGCCACAGCGAATAGCAATCACTCCTTCTAAAAGTGCTTTCAAGACATAGAAATGGTTTTCTCTCCCTGAAGCTGGCAGGAAGTAACAGAAAAGGGCTTATTGAGAAGAGAGAGAGAGAGAGAGAGAGTGAGAGGGGGGGGATAAAATCTTTATTCAGTCGAGAGGAAATCAGATACGCGCAACCCCTGTGATGCACCCTGTTCCCAGGAAAACGTGGGCGTGAATGTTGTTCATTAACCTAAATAAACGCAATAGACTTTCCGCAATTGCACTCAAAGAAACAGTTTATTTTAAACTAAAATAACGGAGTCTAATAAAACAAAACAGTCCATTTATAACATTTCTTATCACGCCGTTTAGTTTGAAATTTCAAATTTCTAGCGACAACAAAAACTGCATTTCTATTTAAAATCGTTAAAATGGAAACAGAATCATTAATAACGTCAGAGTAACGTTTAAAGTAATCAAAAGGTTCGATTAAATATATATATATATATATATATATATATATATATATGTGTGTGTGTGTGTGTGTGCCCGACTCTCTCCGCTGAATTCGACGTATGAGGGTCCTATGAGGGAGAGAAGAAGAGGATTCATGCCTTTCCCAAGGTTATTAGCATGTAAGTGAATATAATGGGTTCGAGTGGAAGTTCTCCCTCCAGCTATGGGTAAATAGCAGGACAGACTGGGTTCTATAGCCTTGGATGGCAACTGGTCAAGAAGAAGGACAACTCTGAATTCAAAACCTGCAGAGGGTCGTTTTAGGGACCTTGTGGCACGTAGTGCACCAGGTCTCTGTGTTCGGCCCTTCAAAAGTGTAGTTGGTTCTGCACAAAGTCTTCACCGCTATAATCAAATCATATTGAACACCCTTTATATATACGGCCAACCAGTACTTTCTGCATTCTGTTGAAGATTGTTCTAGGCTCGACGAATTATATGATTAGCCTAAATCTCCAAAAATAATCACTTGTATATCCTTACTAGATCCAGCTAATGCTCTGCGATGGAGCAGCTAAGGGTCAAAAAGCAGTCGTGGCTTTTGGGGCACTGTTCCGAGGTTATCTGAATACTTGGATGAGTATCGCTGCGGAACTGAGTGAGTAGCGGCGCTATATCGAGTCTATCTTGTGTCTTCTTCGTCACCGAGTCGCGTGGTAAAGTCGGTGTGACGATTGCGTTGTATTAGGTTGGTGCAAAAATAATGACATAATAATGACGTAATAATGTCGTTTTTTAACGACAAAAAACGACATTATTACGTCATTATTTTTTGCACCAACCTAATATTGAAACAGCCCGGCTTCGATTCTCGGTCGTGGATACACATTGCTGATTAGTCCCCAAAATAGGGCGAAACGGTCATCCAGTGCTTTCTGCATTCTGTTGAGGTTTATTCTAGGCTCGACGAATAATTATATGATTAGCCTAAATCCCCCCAAAATCTATATTTATGACTTTGTACCAAACTTAAGCTAAGTTTATTCCGTCTAAAATCGGCTTCAGCTCGGCATTCCCTAACGTCTGCGCGTTATTTTTTGAAATTTTATTTACTAATTATTTATTTAATTTTATTTTTTTATTTTTTTCTCCACAAATAGGTGTTGATAGGTTCCCCTATCGTCCAGTTCACCCTCCTCCTCAGTCTTTTGAACAGGAGTAGAGGTTTATCCCTTGTTTCGTGTTTAGGATTGGGGTTCCGGTCCCTTCTAAACTATGCTTCAGCTCTATACTCCTAACGCTTGTCCTTTCCTACGCTAATATAAGTTCACACACTAACCATCTGTTTTGAGTGGCTCTTGGGCATTGTATTGGGTGCACATAAAAAAATTAAAAAATACAAGAACGAATGAACGACAACAAAAATACATAATTTTCCTTGTAGAGTGTTACTGAATGATGTTACGAGGGTGTAAATGCTAGTGGCAATATTACTTGTTTCCTGATAAGGAAATATTCGGCATTTATTGACCGAGCAGCCAGTGCTACCTTAGAATTAAATTTGTAAATTTTTTTATTCATTTAACTGAACTAGTTGAACTGAGGTATGAACATTTGCCATTAAAATATCGATAGAGTAGCGAGTCTTCAAAATATTTCATTCACCCACAAGGCAACAATAATATTTTTAAACTTTTTCAAGGCTGGAAAGTGTGAATTGGTCAGCACCAGCCCACATATATAAAAAATAATTCATTTTTGGTCTTATCTGCATTTTGTAACGATAGAGCCTCGCAGGGAGAGGTGGGTATTTTCTTTCAAATAATTGTCGAATTTTAATGAAATTTTCAGTACTTATTCACAAATGAATGAAATTATTTTTTAAATGTTTTCTTAGAAAAGTATTTTTATATATTTTAAAGTTTACTGAGTGCTTAAAAATGATTATATAAAAAGATTTCACGTTATATTTACCTATTTTTACGACTACAGATTAAATAAACATCAATCTGTCAAACATAACAGCAGCTTAAATAAACAGCTACCGCTGTGTTAAAATGCATTTCTGCTATATTTTAATCTTAAAGTAAATAATATTTGTTTCAAATCAATAATTAAACATTAAATCAGTTAATATTCCTCAACTAAAGTTTCAGAAAAGTATATTTTATTTTCGAAAGTTTTTTAAGAGAACTACATTGCGATGAAAGACGACAAAAAAGAGCGCTAATTAAGCTATTTTAGCTCAAAAACGTCAAAAAAAAAAACAAAACAAAAACAAACAAACAAAAAAACCCCACAAAAACCCTCCCAAAGCAAACAAAAACATATATTCAATTTAAATTAGTCCCGAAATACAGCAAATTATTTTGTTTATTGGAAATATGAAATTTAATCTGTTAGCTCGAAATTAAAACTTAAATAAAAGCTTCATGACAGATTTTTCATTTTTAAAATTTATCTTAAATTTTAGGTATCACGTTGTCTGTGATGGTACCTAAAATGTGACAAAGTCAACTATTTTTGCTTCAATCCAAAACCAAATGTTATGAACGAGTTGATCTGAAAAGTATAAAAACATTCAAAATTGCCTATTCTCGCGATAAATAAAGAAGACACATTTTTATGATAATAAAAACAAATTCTTGAACCTTAAACTTTGTCATTTGATCGAGCAAACACCGCCATGTTTTGTGATTACCATTACTGGGGATTGAATTCATTCGAAAGCTGAGAGTTTTGTTTTCTTAATTCATTTTCACTGGCTGCTTCGATTGGGAACAAAATGGTAGTTGAGACAGATTTTTGAAATTCAGTCAGAGTTCTGTTAACCTATATATTTTCGAAGGGATTATGAAAGCAATGTTGGTGATAGGGTGTAGGCCGAGACGAAGCTTTCAAAGAGCCGCCTCGGACTCCTGGGTGGAGATATGCACCGCCAAAACCTTTGATCAGATTCACTAGGCCCAACGATTTCTCAGTGTTTATTAACTGGAGTAGAAATGGGGTCAGATTATGACGGACATTTCTTTCTTTCTTTCTTTGCTTTTATCTTCCTTCTTCTATCTGTCTTTCTTTCCTTTTATTTTCTTTCTTTCTTTCTTTCTTTCTTTCTTTGCTTCTATTTTCTTTCTTTCTTTCGTTTTTTCTTTCTTTCTTCCTTTCTTTTGTTTGTTTGTTCCTTTGTTTACATTTATTTTCCTTTACTTCATTTTTCTTTTTTCTTTCTTTTTTTTAATTTTTTTAAATTTTTTATTTTGCTTTTTCTTTCTTTTTTCTTTCTTTGCATTTTCCCACTTTTTCTTTACTTGTATGTCTCTTTTCCTTTCTTAACTTCTTTCTTATTTTTCTGCTTTTCTTTTTTCTTTCTTTTCTTTTCCTTTTTATTTCTTACTTTTTCCTTTCTCTCCTTTTATTTTCTTTCTTTCTCTCTTTTATTTTCCTTTTTCCTTTCTTTTCTTTTTTCTTTCTTTATTTACTGCTATTTTCCTTTTCCTTGCTTTCCTTCTTTCTTTCTTTACTTTTATTTTCCCTTTTCTTTCTTTCGTTAGTTTTTTCCTTTTTCTTCATTCTTTACTTTTCTTTTCCTTTTTCTTTCTTTCTTTCTTTCTTTCTTTCTTTCTTTCTTTCTTTTCATTGTTTTATTTCTATTCTTTTTGTTTTTTTGTTATGATCTCTTTATGGTAGTAGCAACCGAGGAAGCCAAATAAGAAATCTTCTTAAATCTTTTCAGATTCCTTATCATCCGATTGCCATCTCGAGTTGATCGATAGAGATTAAGAATTGTCAAGAAAGATTCAATTAAAAAAGGTTTCATATTTAAATTCTAAGATGAAAAATTCTTCTTATTAATTTTGAACCAAGTTTTCTTTTTCATCTTCATTGTTGCGTTTTATCACAACGTACATTGTCACACGAGATTTGATCTAGCATTGCGTATCTTTAGGTGCCCGTCTAACAGGCAGGACGCCTTACTCATTTGGTTGCATGAAACTATAATCTTCTCTATCCGATTTCCGCCATGCCGTATTGTTTGTTTACACCTCTTACTACTGCTACTAAAGATAAGATTCCTAATGAAGTCACAAAACAGATTATTGAGACCATATCTGGATTGGAGCTGTTAAATTCCTACTTTCCAGTCATGACAGATTTCAAAAGCGTTTACGCGGTCTTGTTGGTGATGACTTGTTTTCCACCCTACAGTTCCTTGCCCCACAAACATAAAGCTGATAAACTATCGTTACCCTATTGTTATATCCATGACAAATGTCGTGATGAACTCCATTCTTTAGTTCTACCTGTTCAATTTTTTACAGCAAAGATCCGACATTCTACACCCACAAGGTCGAGTCACCTCCACATTTCCTTCGTATTCCATTGATAAAGAGAAAGTTCCAGTCTGGCAGTTTCTTCACAAGAACGGATACTTTATGGAACAGACTCCCGAGTGGATTCTTCCCCGAACCTTACAATCTTAATCAGAGTCAATCGCTATCTATCCTCCTTATCCTCATGCTGTTCCCTTCTTACTTCCTCTTGTTACGTCCATACCAGCCACCTTATCCATCAATCTTCATTATTGAGTGTATTTTTGGCCTTTTGGATAAATGCTGTGGCCTTGTTAGGGCCAGAAATAAAAGAGACAAAAGAGGAATTGAGTTAAACAAATATATTAGCAGAAACAGTAATACAAACATATATAAACGAGAGTGTTACAGCAAGAATGTTCGGTCCGACTGTCAGAGCTGACTGCTGGAAACTTCACCCCACAAAAAAAGGCAGTACCTGCTCCTATTTATAGCTGGGAGAGTCCATGCGTGCGTTGGTAAATTACCATAGCAATAAACATTAGTAAATAATAGTAATAATAAATAAAAAAAGTATTTTCATATATATGCCCTGTCCCTTCAGGACGTTGGTGTTGATGGTTCTCCATAGTTTCCTTTTCTTTATTATCTGTGAACTGTCATGACTTCACTGGAAATATACACCCGTTGCCTTCTTTTTTTCATTCAGATTAGTTTTTCCTCTAGACCAGTGGTTCTTAATAAGGGGTGTTCGCATCCGCTACGGGTGCGATATCAGTTCCTAGGAGATGTGAGGGTGCAGGATCAAGTGCAGTGTTGATAGGATGACAGAGACATCAAGGAAGATCTCATTGATATGAGAAACAATTGTGGAATCCAAATGGAGTTCACCGATGTTTGGCCTGGAGCAATTCTGGGCTTCTCACTTGGAAATATCATCCTCTACTGGTAAAAAAAAAAAAAAAAGAAAAGAAAGAAAACTAGAACGGAAATCGACTGGATCCTCAACACGATTGTGAGTTTCCAAGCGTGGCACAAGGCCGAAAGTATGGGACACCCAGTGAGGATCGAACTCACTATTCAGCCGTAATTGTTCTAGTAAGACAAGCTTACTAAACCATTACACCGCCTCAATGTGCCCTGGATCCTCAAGACGATATGCGAGCTGCACTTAGCATCAAGGCACCAAGATTTGATGTCATCATAGACAAAAGACAATAGTAACAATGCCACTGAGTTTCTTGTTCAAACATAAACATTTACAACACATCATGTAGAGTAGAAGCACATGTTCCGTCATTTTATTTAGTTTTATTTTTGCTAAAATGAAAGTAATCGGGGTTTTTGTAATGCAATATTTTGTTTTCATTTATGTGAATAAAGATTAAAGAAACACAATGGTTTTGTTATTTACACGAGATCAATATTGTTTTTTTTATCCATTCAGGAAGTGGGTGCAAAAACTGGTTGGTGATTTGAAAGAGCTACGTGAACTGGTTGGTGGTTTGAAAGGCGCAAGTACTGGTTGGTGGTTTGAAAAAGGTGCGTAAACTGGTTGATGGTTTGAAAGGAATGCGAATAAGGAAAAAATCTAAAAATCCCTTGTTATTTAACGCAAAAGAATGGATTCATGTTTTTCCCAAAAGCAAGAACCAATTTCTAAGAACCGATACTGTGTAGAACATAGACCCACCGAGATTCTTTAAACGCTACAATTGTTATATATCCTCCTTATCCTCATAATTTTCTCTTCTTATTTCCTGCTCCTACTGTCCACACCACAAAAAATTAAAGATTAGAAATAGAATATCCTATACGGAAGCGTCATATAGCCTGGCGTGCCTTAACCGATTGGGCCACAGAGGAGTGTTCGGCTAGCCAGGTCGATTTTACTATCTTTAAACTAGAATTCTCCATGATTTTCTCTCATTCATTCATATCTACTCGCAGCGTATTCAAATGTAAACAAATGACGTCACACATTATGAAATGGACAAAGTCCAACAATTGTTTTTAAGACATATTTTATGTTTATACATTCTTTTTATAGATACAAATATTTAAGTAAATGCTCTGTTTATAATAAACAGTATTAAACAACATTTACCGGCCTGAATGTCCGAGAAATTTTCATAGAAAATATGCGTCCTCCGACAGGAATCGAACTTGTATCCTATAAAAAGAACGTATATACATAAAATTGTCTTAAATAATTGTCGGACTTTGTCCATTTCATAATAAGCATTCTTATTTACAATATCTAATTTTTTTTCAGAATAAAAGAACTTTACTTTTCAGAGGGGATGGGTGAAGGAGGAGCGTCCCTCTCTTATTCCGAATGTTAACAAACAAGACTTGACTCTATCTCGCTAAATTTGAAAGGTGCAAACATTAGTTAAACTGATACAAAACAGTATAACATAGTACAAATTTTAAAAGAAAGGCTTGTACACAAATTTCCTTTCATGCGCCTTATTAAAGACAAGGCAAGTTAACATTACAAAATTATAGGAACAATTTGCCCTAAAAAAAGATTCGCAATGGATGATTTTTCAAATCAAGAAAGAAAAATTACGTTGAGAAAAAAAGCGACGAATTGGAATAAAGAAAAACTTACAGTTGGGATAAAGGCTGTACGAGAACCCCAGGGAAGTTTAACGATCTTTTGCAATTTCTTTCTTTTTGAAGTTTCCATTTCATTGTAGGCCTAAGAGTATTCTTAATTTTTCTTCTTTTTCTTGGCGTAATTTTTAAGAATGCCGAAACCTTTCTGACATTTACTCTGCTGGCGACTTTCTCACGAGGAAGCCTTTGTCTCTCATACAGCCAAATTCGTATCTGACGCACAAGTCACTTTCCTACCTCCTTCTTCTAGCCGACATTGTTCTCTTAAGACGCCCAATTCCTTCTGTGTGACGGATCACTTCCTTATACCACAGCCAGCAGGTTTCTTTCCTTTTGCTGTCTAACTACCTTCTCTGCTTTTCAACCAGCTTCTGACGCTATCCACTGATTCGTGTTCTTAACTAAGGGACTCGACGAACCTTGACTCTAAATTTATGATGGCGAAAGCCACCTTTTTTATTGGACAATTAAATACGATAGTAATGTATTTTTTCTGAATTTGAAAAATGAATCCCTAACAGACCACAATGGCAGTTATTTATAGCAGTTCTTCTTTAGAGCCAATTATAAATAAAACAACTTTTACTCAAAAAAATGAAATTTCTTAATGAACCACCTGACTTTCCTTTAAGTAAATGTACAAGACAAACTTAGACTGAATATTATTTACTAAAACTTTTTTAATTAATTATTATTTTTAATAATTTTTAATTTTTCATAGGAATCCGCTAAGAAAAAAAAAACCACAAAGAGCACCCTTATGCCTACCATGAAAGTGAGACCTAAAAAACAATTAAACTAACCAATGAATTCTTTTTATAAAACTTATCTTATTTTCTTCGTTTTATTCTTATTTTCTATCAAGTTTGAACATGTTTTATCGATGCGTTCAATTTTGAGCATTTTTTATCGATGAGTTCAAGTTTGAACATTTTTTATCGATTTGTTCACGTTTGAACATTTTTGTTTTATCGATGCGTTCAAGTTCGAAAATTTATGATAGTAGTATCCGTTTTGATTTGCATCTCACATGCCGGGAGCTAAAAAGCTTGAAATAAGTTTATATTTTGGTTCAAGGGAAGTAACTCTTAATCATTCGTTCAAGGGACATAATCGTCTAAGTATTATTCTCCCACTAAAGTGTCAATTGTTTATTTATTATGTATTCATTGTCAGAAATCGTTATGTTTACTTATTTTATATTTCCGTCGTTATGATTTGCTTTACATTTATAAAAATTATATTTCTAGCTGATCAAAAATCTATGGAGATGCTTGCCGTAAAATTATAATTAAAAAGCAATTTTTTTTTTTCTGATACGCGCCTTATTTGATGAGTTTTATGAATAGTAATACGTTGTTCATCGCGTGCTCCGAACTTATACAAAACTAAGATAAAATTTGTAGCCATATTTATATATACTCTATGTATGTCTATTGTAGACTTTCCTGATTATGTATCCTAGGAATTTCAGCTGTCTTTTCCTGATTCTATTGAATCAAAATTCAATCTGATTGTTTAAAAATTAGAAGATATCGTTCTAAGTACTTCCATTTAAAAAAAAAAAAAAAAAAAAAAAAAAAAAAATCAAACAGCATAGCATGATGAAAAAAGGCCCCAAACTCAATGAAGACAAAGTTTTGTCATCAAAATTTTTATTTTATTATTAAGCGGAAAGACAAATTTTTTTTAAATTATTTTTTGAAATTTTTGAATCCTTTCGAAATTTTGGTTAAAAATCTTGTTTAGTTTACATCAGCGGCCGGCGTAATCTTTATTACGATTATTTTATTTTTTTATTACGATTATTTTATTTTTTGGCTTTTTCCGGTGAAAAACACATTGATTTGGAAATTCTTGCAAAAATCAAATAATTGTCGGATTTTAATTAAACTTTCAGGACCTATTCAGAAATGAATTAAATTATTTTTGAAATTTTTTTTAGAAAATCATAGTAAAAACTAGAATTTTTTTACACATCTTACCACTTACTTAATTTCATGAAATTTCGAGAAAGATAACGATTGACATTGCATTTAAATTTTTGAAGATTAAAGTTGACTGGTAAGTAAGAAACCGGATGAGAGTTCCACAATCGAGAAGTGCGAGAGAAGAAAATATTAGCACAAAACTTACGGTTACATTTGGCCATTTCAACTGTACAATGGTGAGACCCTGCCGCTAATCTAGTACTGCGCTTAAATTCATAATGTCTAGATACCAAAGAGGAAAGTTCATCAGAATAATTACCATGAAAGTATTTATAGAAAAGGTAGAGGTAAGCTACGTTACGGCGGTGGGAAAGAGACTTAAGCCGGGATGCCAGATCAAGATCAATAATAATGCAGATTCTTCTTTATATTTTATCAAAAATACATAGCAGAAATGAATTATTTATTTAGCAGATTTAAATGTTACGAAAGATTATTCTTTATTGAAGAATTATTTCAAAAACCCTGTCTTATATTAAAGCGAATATAAAAATCGTTTTAATTGTACAATAACCACTGGGACCAGAAATAAATACTTTCTCTTTTCTTTTTTTTCCCCCTATTATTATACATTAAGCCATCCAGATCACATCTTTTATTCTTTTTTTAATTAAATTTTTATAAAACTTAATAAATTTATTACAAATTGATCGTCTCTGACCAGACGAAATATTTTCATACCAAATGATTTCTTGAAAAAAAAATATTAAAATTTAATATTCTTGATCTGAGTTCTTTTCCCGTTTATAAATATAAATTATGCACTTAAGGATTTATTCCTATGCTCGACCTGCTAGGGGGTTCGCATAGTCTGGCCTATGCGCTGATTCTATAGGATATAAAAACCTATATTTTACGGCCAATAACTGAAGCGCAAACAAGTAAGAGACGCCTGCAAATAAATCTTACTAAATTCAGTAGATACGAAAAACTTTTTTTTAATTTTACAATTCTTTACAAAGACGGCTCCAAATTAAATAAGTGGCTTATGGAACCTGATTGGATAGGAAAAGGCACGGTATGTGCTTTCTACGACGTCCGCGCGGTTGAAATCCAAATGATCTGGAAATCGGTGTGCGCTTGAGTTATTGAGCACATTCTCGCGCAAAACTCAGATAGGATTGGTGAGTCGAGCAGCGGCATGCCCTAATCCATAAAAACAGTTCGCCGTTATCAGTGTAAGGCGGTTGGTGAAACACTGTCAGGGAAGAGCAGTCAGTAAAAGAGAGTCAGCGAAAGAAACAGTCAGCGACCTGATCTGCGAAAGACAAGCCTCGTTCTACAACATAGACACAAACAGCATGGCGATGCGTCAGTCAGCGATAATTTTTTTTTGCATACAACGCCACGAAGAAAGTAAGTCTCTTCTCCAGTCTCAATGTTCACTGTGTTTTAGAATTACTGATATAGCACGCAATCAATCAGCAGTCACACACGTTTCATTAGCGTGTGCTTCGAGCACGTGCGTGCGCGCACACAACACATACATATTGGCGTACCATACCACTTGATTTCCTCACTTGCAACAAAAACACTTCGAAATTTTGCAGACTAACTTGCGACAAATCATTTCGAGCAATCGAACTATTAGTCTCTTCATAGCTACAACAAAGAATATTTATTCTTAAAATGTAAATTCATGAACCTGACTATATAAATGTTATTGTCATATTTAGCTTTATAGACCTGACTATATAAATGTTATTGTCATATTTAGCTTTATAGACCTGACTATATAAATGTTATTGTCATATTTAGCTTGGTCTTCTTCTGCGAAGATTATTTCTTCGTGTTGTATAAAAGATTGTGTTGTATTTGTGGGACACGACACTTGGATTTTATTTTTCCTCCTAAACTGACCCCAAATTCCAGTAGTAAGATGTGACACGAGGTCTTTTTAATGGGGGGGGGGCTACCTTCGATCAATCCAACAAGTGTCCAGTCTTCGCGACCAGTCACGCTTGTATCGATATTTCACTGATGTTCCCTCTTTTGACGCAATGAAGAACTTGCTGCCGGGTGTTGTAATAACTTGGCATCATGTTTATTAATTATAAAGAAAACAGATACTAAGCATTGATCCCAGCCAAAAAACAAAAAAACAAAAAAAACAAAAAAAAAAACAAACTCTGATTGACTACTCGATACGTTGTCTCCTGTTTATACTAAAATAAAGACAGAGTAGGAAATGCAAGGCTATGTTCGAATATCTAACAAAAAATATGTTAATTTTATTTTAAAATGTCTTAATAAAAGAGTATAACATTTCTAATAACTTTATAGGAATTAAATACTACATATATTTTTCATCCAATAAAAACCATTAAAAGGTTTGTTTGATAAACAATCATTACAGGGGCAAATATCGCCCAAATACTTGCGAACACAGTGGTAAACCCACCACATGTTATTTTGGGACCATTCAGAAAATAACAATAATATATAATTCCTTTCACAACTCCCGCAAATTCGAGAAAAGGATTTTCGCGAGTCAGTTTGAAAGCATTTTCTAACTAATAAAAACCTTGTTTTATTTTTCCTCCTAAAATCCGGGTAGACTGAACCCACAATTCTTTTAGACGTCTGACTCTTCAGTTTTTCTCTCTGTCCAGTATCTTTAATTCAGTCCATAGGGATTAATGATTACTTTTTCTTTCCATATATGATTCGTCACTCCTCATTTCATAGCACCACACCCAATTACGACTTTACGATGTTCCCATAGACTTACTTTTAGTTTCGTTTTTATATACTTTTCCACGACTGGATGAAATGAAATACACACAGTTATTGGTCCTGCTCTCCTCAGTCTCAGGTCTTTATACGCGTGTTAACACGAAATTTTGGGAAATTGAATGGACTGATCAATTTCATCGGCATATTAATTGTTTCACCGGACTTCTTTACACTTTTCTCAAAATCGCTCTATCAAGAAATAATTTCTCTCATTTTCTGCCATTTTTATCTTTCTTTCTCGCGCCTAAATTGTCTATGACTTAAAACGACGTTTTTTAGCGTTTACATACAATGAAACCTAATACAGGTTATAATAAGTTCATATTAAGTTAGTGCAATCTCTCCCGGTGTATTCCTGTATTATTATGCTTTTTTAAACCCATTCCCAACGGTATTATTAGCACATAAATGAATGTAACGAATTCCATTCAAATCCATTACATTCACTTACGTGCTAATACCCTGGGGAAAGGTAATGAATCCTCTTCTTCTAAAACTATGAGTAAATAGCAGAACAAACCGGTTTCTATATAGCCTTGGATGGCAACTGGTCTACCACAGAAAGAAATGGCAACCTACTGCGGGAAAAATCTGCCTCGACAGTCATGTTTCGAAAGATACATGATCACGTAAGTATGTATCACTCATAGCACATAACTGACCATTTATTGTGACCATTTTAAATTTCAAGGGAAATAACTTTTGTAAATATTTTCACGAGTAAGCTCCCTTGAAATATATTATTTATTTTTTTGCAAAATCAAAAAACTTGTTTTTAACCAGTATTTCCCAACTTTTTCTTTGGCCATGCCCCGCCTAAACGTCTCTAAAATCCTGTGACATATAATAATTCTTATTATTCAAAAAATGAACTTCTATTCACGCTGAAGAAGACTAAACGTGATTAGCTTAACTTAATGATTTGAGACTAGAATTTAACAATTTTATCATAATATTTATAAAATATTGTGTTAATATATATATATATATATATATATATATATATATATATATATATATATATATATATATATATCAATTATGTAGAGCTGTTCAATTTATATTACAATGACTCATTCATAGAAAAATATATCTTAAAATTTATATCATTAACTTTACTAATCTACTTTTTGTATGAATGATTCATTGTGATATAAATTGAACTGCACCACATATTTGATTTAAAAGAACTGATCCGACGTGCAAATTTTCGGGATAACAACTGAGACATTACTCTATTTATTGAACTATTTAGTTTATGCCACATTGACTGATAAGCTACAACAAAAAAATTCTCAAATTGCCATGTTAGCAAAAAACGCACACTCTTAAATTTTCAAAAAAATCCAACCTTAACGTTGCGACTGCACGCTCCAAAAGTTAGTATCTGTTAACAATAAAGCATTTCTTTTTTTTTAAAAATAAAAAAAAAGATATTTCGATTCGCATTTAATTTTTCGTCTCCCGATGCTACCTGGATTTTACTAAAAACAAAATAATTTCCATGTCTGAGGATGACTGATTGTACAGTTGAAAGTACTTGCAGATTTAAAAAAAAAAGACCTTATACAGCTTATAATTATTAAAAACAAGGATCATAACATTCATCGAGTGATTTATAGTTTAATGAAACTTCAAAATTTTCTTCGTGAAGGGATTTCACCATTTTATATCATTAACTTTACTAATCTACTTTTTGTATTAATGATTCATTGTAATATATATATATATATATATATATATATATATATATATGTGTGTGTGTGTGTGTGTGTGTGTGTGTGTGTGCAAATATGTAGAAAAATAGAAAGAACGCGTTAGGTAAATAATCCGGAGTCCTTTAGTATTTTTTATATTAAAAAAAAAAAAACAAAAAAAAAAAAGTGCTCCATACAGAAGTAGAACTTAAATTATAATTTAAAAAAAAAATATGATTCCTTCGCTACATAAGAGTTCTCATGTTTCAAAAAACGAGAGCCGAAAACCTCAATATAACTATTAAAATTAAATTGAGTTAAAGTATCAAGCCCTGTTTCATCCTCAAGCGAAAATTTAGGAATAACCAATCTTGAAATTTACGCATCTTTATAAGCATGTTCATTTATAAGCATATTCACTCTTTTGTAAATATTTTCACAAGTATGCTCCCTTAAAATATATTTATTTTTTGCAAAATCAGAAAATTTGTTCTTAACTAATATTTCCCAACTTTTTCTTTGGCCATGCCCCACCTAAACATCTCTAAAATCCTGTGTTTCGTTTTTGAAACATGAGAACACTTATGTAGCGAAGGAATCATATTTTTGAAAAAATAATCATATATATATATGTGTGTGTGTGTGTGTGTGTGTATTGTAATATATATATATATATATATATATATATATACATTTACACGTTGGGAACCACGCTTCTAGATTTTTAATTCCACATTTATCGTCAGGGTCCGCTATTGAATCCATTAGCAAATATGATACTTACATATGTTGTATAAGAAACGCCCGTCAGATTTCAAACAAATTTCAACCTAATACTATCCTAAAAAAAAAGTTATCATGGGACAACGTTTAAAATTTTAAAAAGCCGTTATAACATTCAACTTGTTTGATATTTATACTTTTATTTATTAAAAACATTTTTATGTTTAACGTTCTTTTTAGAGATACAAGTATTTAAGTAAAAGCTCTGTTTATAATAAACAGTATTAAATAACATTTACCGGCCTGAATGTCCGAGAAATTTTCATAGAAAATATTCGTTCTTTGACAGGATTCGAACCTGCATCCTATACGGAACCGTCATTTAGCTTGACGTGCCTAACCGTTCGGCCACAAAGAACGAACGATCTTTTGTAAATCCTTTGTAATATTCTAAATTACAATTTAATAACAAATATACTGGATGTAACAGCAAAATTGTCCAAATCGTGTAACAGTAAAATTGTCCAGTTGTTACATTAAACTGGGAAACCGTTGTAGCTTAGAAACGATTAAAGATATCTTACTGGAATTCTCCAAGGTTTTTATAACACTATTGGACTCTATTTTGAGCAATAAGAATCTATAATTAATTTCCAAGTTTCATAGAATTGTGATGAAATCGATCATAAATGAAAATTACATGTTCATTATTAATAAATTGTAGCTAAGGATCGGAAGCTCATGAAGGATTGAAATAAAATCCATTATATATTCCAGGATCCTTTTCCAACTTATTCAAGGTGATCTTCGCTCTCTCTAAACTTCTAACTTTCTGTTCTGAAGTAACAAGGTGCCTCACAATTTTCACTAACCATTTCATTTTTAAGTTTTCTTTCATTGCTCTTTGGACTGTCATAGCTGAACCTCTCTCTTGTGCCAAACGTCTTATGAAATGAGTTGGATCTTTTCTAATTGACCTCTTTAATTCTAAGTTGAAATGATGATCTCTCTTCCTGTTATGATCCAGTTTTCCTCTCTCCTATTCCCTCTTTTTTAAACTTATTCACAGTTCTCTTGATGGTTTTTGAATGAACTTTGAAGATGGAAGCCAGAGTATGAATGTTGGTACCATTACTAAAAGCCTGGATGATTTTTTCTCTCACCATTTCTTGGAAAGACAGTGGGTCTGACACAAAATTATTTTAACCTGTTCTCTTTTACGACGTATAGTGTCAAGATGGCTAAACGTCCTATCTGAAAATCTGGAAAAAAGAAACTCAATTAGTGTTTTTTTTTTTTTTTAGATATTAAACATTTTGTGGGATGAACAATTATCCCTTGCTGTTACATGATTTGGACAATTTTGCTGTTACACCAGATATATTCATATTTATATTTTATTTTTTAAAGTCATTTCTCCTTGCAAGGCAATAAAGCCACTAAGACAGAAGAGGTTACCGAGAAACAGTGAGGATAATAAAATGACAGGATTACGATTATTGTGAGTACGAAATAATAATAACACCCTTTACCCACTCCCTCCAAATTCAGATGAGCTGAGGAAAAAACAGAAATAAATTCGGGAGCCCATGTGAAAATGTTTTGGATCAATTAAAACCTTGTCTCCACATAAATTAACCGTTGAGCAAGAGAAGAAAAAAAAAGAAAGTCGCAAGCCTATGTGAAATCTTTTTTGATATAAAATGAATAGAAAAGTTAAATTAATAAGAAAATAATATCTGAAGTCGTGAAAGGTTTCGTATCTGTCCAGCGCGCCCAGCGTTGACGTCTTCGCCAATGTAAAATTACTCGCCAATTATATTATCAGCCTTTTAACTAAGCACGTGACATTTCAAAGAACTTTCTTTCAACAATCCAAGAAAGCTAAGTATTTCAAATAATCTGTCTTCCTCTACTTTTCAATGTATGCAACTGTAAACAATGAACTCTCTTACCTTTGTTTGAAAATGTTTGAATATTATTTTGTATGAGATCATTTAATCTGTTGTATGAACATTCCTCTTCGTGACAATTCCTTAAAAGTACGGACTTTAAAATTTCTTCATTTATTTTCTTGAAACGAACTAGTGACACAACTTCAAACGTGGAAAATAAATTCCTTATCTTGTTTTGTTAAAATTACCAATATGTTTCCTCGTCATTATCATTCACCACTAATCTTCTGACGTGGGTAAATGAGTTGTTCATTTTAACCCTTAAGCTACACGCCACTATAACGCAAAGGATGACGATTGATATATCATTTAAATTTTTGAAAATCGTAGTTGACAAGAAAGCAGCAAGTCGGAAGAAAGATCCTCTTATATACCGTACCTATGAACAGTAATGGGTACGTCCCAACCCTCATAAATACGTTGGACACTATTGTAAGTGGTGGGTAATATGCTAAGTTGTCCACCCCTAGCAATTGTTTATCTACTTCACGCCTCTGGCGAGTATTGTATTTTGTTGATGTTATAAAGATTAGCATTTCATTTCCAACCTCCGTTTTGGTTATTTCTCATTCAGTAAACCTTTTCTGGGTTACAACAAATAGCTAGCTAGCTAGATAGATAGATAATGAACCGACTGATATAGTGTTATATACCATACTTATGAACAGTAATGTGTATGTCCCAATCCTCATAAATATGTTGGACACTATTGTAAATGGCGGTAATATGCTGTCTAAGTAGTTCATCAATAGCAGTGGTTTACTTACTTCACGCCGCTGGCGAGTATTGTATTTTGTTGATGTTATAAAGATTACCATTTCATTTCCAACCTCTGTTTTGGTTATTCCTCATTCAGTAACCTTTTCTAGGTTACAACAGTTCCACAAGCAAGAAATACGAAAGAAGAGAAGATGAGTATAGAAGTGACAATCACTATGTTACCAAATTGACATACCAACGTTTTTACCCACTAGGTCCGGTTGGACAATTTGCTGGGGTAAGCTTAGAGCTTTAAAACTAACCTTACTGCTAATGTTGCTGCTGCTAGTGCTGTTGGCTGTCATGTTTTTGACTGCTGCTGCAGTTGAGGACTTGCTGTTATTTGTTTTTCTAACGGCCCTCATATCATATTTATTTCTATGCTAGGCCTACTAAGGAGGTCCTAACATATGCGTTGCTTCTTTCAGACGTCTCTCAACGGTGTGATAAAAACAACAAAAATGAGGACAATAGTCCGAATATAAACAGTGTAGTAATGATAACTCCTCATCAGACCAAAAGTATATTTATTTGCTTACTATTTTATTTTAATTGCATATTTATTTATTTTCTATTAACTTTTTACCGTCGTCTAAAGGACCACGTTTATTGGTTCGGTCCTCAGGGTTTAGGACGACGTTTTAACCACAGGGCTAACTCTGCGCTGGTCAATACTGACGTTGGTCCAAGTTGGTTGTTGGTCGCTGGCTGTGTCGAACCATACTAACTCTACACACGTTGTGTTTTTCATCTCAGAGCATTGGAAGGTCGAATGTCGTAGTAAAGGAAGCGGGCGCTATGTTAAGAGAAGAAATAGCTTCGCAACGAAAAATTAAAACGAAAGATTCGTTAGGTTAATCTTCAATTGGATTATATAATTCTTGGTACAACAAAAATGAAACCCTTCCCCCATCAATCACTATAGTAAACTTCATCTAAAGTTTTAGGTTCAAACTTCTTGTGAGGCAGGAGATCTGGTGGCAGCTGACGTGGATTCTAGTGGCATCCGATGCGGGATTCGCAGCGCAAGTCATCGAGCACTCAAAGCTATCTGCTTATATGCACTTTGGCCCAAAACTGGCGTGGGATGGAAGGATTCTGGGGATTCGGTGATTCATCAATTTTCACATTAATCTCAATGACTTCTTTGTTCCTTATTCCTGCTTTCTTAATCAACTTTCCAAATTTAGAGAATTATCCACCTTCTTGGGTGAAGTTACAGGGATTACTCCTACCCTCAACTCCAACCTGCTTCTTACCATACATATGGTGCTAAATTCTCCCTCTTTCTTACTTTCTTCTCAGTATTAAAACTCAGCCTAGTTCGCAGGGCAGGTATAACTGTCTTTGTGACAAATATATTTTTAATGCGTGTGGGCGAACGGGCGTAGTTTTATTCTAGTCATTTATCTTACTTCTCTTGATTCTTCAAGGAAGAGATAAAATTATTTCTCAATTCCTGGACTTATCTTCTGTCTAGGGAAAATATAAACCGGATCTCCTGCTCGTCCAAGACAGGAACTGTTTTCATATCTTCGCCCCTCAAAAAAAGGTTCGTTCTTTATTTACATTTCCGAGAGAGAGACGAAATTATTTTCTCATTTGTTTTCGTCTGCAAAAACATCCAGCGAAAACAAACCAGATTACTGTTAACAGGACTTGTTTTCTTTTCTACTACTCAGACTGTGAAGGTCCTTTGTTGGACGCGGACCCTCTTCTAAACACAAATTCATGATGATGAATGGGTCGTTACCCTGTCACGCTGGCCCAATTGAGTTGGTAGGGGCATGTGACACCCTTAGGCGATCATGAGTCTTTTCGATGTAACGAACCCCGCCTTCCGATTTCTCATTCCGAGCCGTTATACATACACACTCCGCACATCAAATCTGAAATTATAGCATCTAGTATTCTTAAGCGGTTATCCATCTAGGTACTAAGCCTTCTCGACGTTGCTTAATTTCAGTAATCTGATGAGAATCGGTTCATCAACATGATATAGCCGTAAGTTTAGTTTTTATTTGATGCACAGTATAAAGTAATATTTTAATACGAAAGGACACACACACACACGCACACACACACACATATATATAGATATATTTGTGTATTTAGGCAGCAAATATTCTTTTAGACATGTATGATTGAATGAATTACAAACATTGCTTATTTTTATCATAATCCTTTCATATTCACGAATATTTTTGCGTATATTACAATCAAATAAGGCAAGAAATGCATTGTCACAACAAACTGATTCTCAGTTACAGTGCATTTCTCCCTTATTTGATTGTAATATACAGAAAATATTCATGAATATAAAAGGATTATAATAAAAATTAACAGACATAATGTTTGTAATTTATTCAATCAAACTCACACACTCAGACATATACACACACACATATATACGTACATATTTAAAACATATTTAGTTGAATAATATAAGTTCTGTCTATTCAAATTTTTGTCAATTTTTTAACTTTTTCAAATTTCTGAATTAGTTGTTTTATGTAAGAAATATATTTATGAAATTTCATATTTATTTTTTATTTTATGTCTTCCATCATCGTCGTCGCCGCTGTCGTCGTGGTCATCATCCATCATCATCATCATCATGATCAATCCCATAGCTGTGTTTGGTCGTAGGGTCAATGCTGAGCCTGATGAATTCCTTCCTCATACCTGGGTTGAAAGCCACAAAGATATCCATTGGGTAAGTAGGAGTTGGCGGAATCGATCCCGCTCCAGACGAAATCACAGCCGATGTCCTCCAATTGAAGAGCTCACTTTGGTCATGTGGCCGTTGATACTATAGGAGAACCCTCCACCCCGGCTGTTGACCTCCGCTCAGAGATGCCTCGTCATTATCGCACTGACTGTATACCTAGCTATGAGCCTCATTTACTGCATTGCGCTAAATGGTCGTTGAAATCACAAGCATGCTCATCGGCTCTTTGACAGGTTTTATTTGGAATGCGGCTGGGTATCTAGCCACTCTCCTCATTAGAGATGGTCGAGGAAAGGCGGATCGACTTGCCCATGTGGTACGTACTAATGGGTTATATAGTACCAGTAGCACTCGTGACCTCTCTATCTCTCTCTCACACACACACACATATAGGGGATGCCAAAATAGGTATACAGTAAGGAAAAAAGTATTGTATTAATTATACAATCACATCAATAATAACAGTAATAAACATTTCAACCATTCAAATTTTCAAATTTTTTGCTCTCGTCATTCACACACCCCGGAGGCGGGGATCAGGGAATGATCTCCCCTGATTGGGGTCGGTTTGGTGATGGGATGTATGATGTTGAAAGACCCGAAACTCCCTGATGAACCAAGTCAATTTACATCACTGACGACTCCCTTTCCCAGCGTTCTAGTTAAGAGCGTATATTCCAAATAATCTTTTTATTGCACCATCAGCGACATCTAGTACCAGACCGGATGACGACCCGGGAATAGACTGGTGGACAATTTGGAAAGCCAATTGACGGTGAGTAGAGACCCCCACCCCGCCAGAAAAGTAATTCTCGGCTAGTAGCCCGCCTTACATATACCATTAAACACTACATAAACAGATACGAATCCATCCCAGGAGAAGGAGATACCGAGAGGAGGGTGCATAAGATCCCCACTAGGATGGATTAAATGGAAACGGACGAAGATATGGATGTACGGACGATGACCATGCGGTAAAATGTCCAAGAATATGCGCGGCCTAAAAATCCATCAGGCCCAAATGAGGTGTCAGGTGGAATCAAACCAAAAGCAGTGAGACGCGGGAAGTGTCAGACCGGGAAGCCTGCCATAGCGCCCAGGTCGTCCAAGCCGATGTTCAGGAGGCGCCTGACATCCCGGTCAGTAACAAACACGTTTGGCACAAATTCGACGTGGACATCGTCGAGATCCTCGAAATAACATCGATAGGTTTGGTGGATAAAAGTCTAATGACAAATGTCTAAAATCATTATGAATTACGCAGCGGATAAATACGGATATGAGAAGCGGAAAAAAAATGGTTATTAGCAAGGAAAACAGAAGGTAAATAAAAATTTTAAAATTAGATCGGTGTTAAAATCTCCTCGGGGCAAATAACTTAGGGTTTTTAAGTTTACGAATCTCAATCCGATAACCTGAAAATATATATATATATATATATATATATATATATATATATATACAAAAAAAAAACAAAAAACAAAAAACCAAAAAAAAACCCAACAAAAAAAACAAAAACAAGGAGCCATTACTGAGTGAACCATTTAAAAAATCAGTCCTCGCATTGGATTGGTTGTTGCGAACATCCAATACATTGTGCAGAAAAACGTAGTCTACTTTTGTCCAATTCATAATAGGTCATATCAGCTTCTAATTGCCAACCAATCAGATCGTCTGCACGTGAAGAATAATTCTTCCCGCGCAGCAATCTTGATCTTATCCCGTAATTACATTGTCTATAAATAGCAAACACACGCCTGTTGCTTTCTCTTCTTTCTCTTCTTGCTACAAGATGTAGTTCCAAAGAATTCTTGTCTCGACCATGGGTGATTCACGCATTTACGAACGTACGAACTTTTACGAACTTTTCCAACCTTCTCACTCACACCACCACTGACGTGCTGAACATTCCTTATACACTCACATAATCTTTTTCTTACACAGCAAAATCTTCTGAGAACAGTCATTATAAACATTCTTCCAGTGAACTTTGTAATACAAAAATAATAGTTAAAGATAGATAACTCTTGTTTTATTCAACCTTTTCTTACTTAAATGCATGCTTTCTTTCACATCGTTGTTCGATATTGTACATCTTGTTAAATACATATTTTACGTGTAACGATGTATTTTGCTTATCCTTTTCCACGTCAGTTTTGTTTCCTAATCTAAAGTTAAACTAATGCGGTGACGTCCGGTACACTCCGCTAGCGTTTGATAAAGGAAGGGGATTAGGGCTTGATCTTTCCTGATTGGGGTTGGCTTGTATGATGATGAACCAAATCAATTTACATTACTGACGACTCCCTCCTAGTTAGGAGCATATATTAAAAAATATTCAAAATAACCTATATTATTATTATTATTTATTACAGTAATGAAAATTGTAATGAATGCATTATAATAAAAATATGAAAATGAAAATATTAAAAATGAATTTAATGAATTCTGTTATTAAATGAATCCTAGAACTACTATTATGAGACTAGTGATACTAGTAATTTGACAGAGTATGGCAAACACACACACACACACACACACACACACGTATATTTTTTTTAGTGAAATTGGAGTAGATTTGGAGTAGCAAAATTGATCAGAGCATTTCGTTTACTGGTGAGAAATCTGATCTAGGGCAGGAGCTGTACTCATTGGAACTAGGTCACTAGCAGAGAATGGAAATGATCGAAATAATTTTTATTGATTAAAACTTGGAATAGAGCTGAGTAAGCAAGGAGGACCTTTAGAATTCACATGATTTTGGCTGAAACAGACAAAACCCCGTGATAATCACGTGCGAAGTCGTAGGGCCATGGTTCAGTTGTAACAGCCGGGTTTTTCTATATAAACGCGTAGTTATGCTGAAAAAGAGGCAGACGGAAGAGAGGGACAGAAGAGAATTAGCCCGGGCAAGAGTTGGGCTAGAGGCAGTGGAGAGTCGAGTTGGAGACTCAAGAAGGAGAGAAAGTGACGTCAGCTAACATGTACTGTTGATATAAGTACCGCTGCTCTGCTACCACGAATATTACTACTACTGTTACTACTGCTAAGGAGTAACGCGACTGTAAACTTTAAGCCGCACACAAAAATCTTATTTCCCTATCGCAAGAGTCATATATTGTTCTGAGACGATTTCACAACAACTTAATCATAACACAATCTTTCTCTCTGTCCAGAATCGAGTAAATGCGTTTATACGTCCATTACTTTTCTTTTCTGTAACCCGTTTCTTTTCTATACTATTCTTTTCTGCTATATAAAAGACATTAACAATTCAATCATTGAATAATTGGTTGTTCGGATTTCTGCAGATATTAATTTTTTTTTGCCGCATTCTAAATTTCTTAGCGCAGACTCTCCAGTCGTGTCTACATCTTCAGTCGAACATCACTTCTGCTTTCTGGATCAAACCACACACAATGTGGGCAGGAAGCAGGATTAAACCAGTCGACTGGTCGAATAATCTACGGATTCTCAGGGGACCTACGGCCACTCCCTTCGGTTAGGACCGAGTAGACAACTCAACCCAGAGAGTAAGACGGAGCTTGAGGGGCTGGGGCGAAATGTTAGAGAAATACTAGTATAATACTTACTGTATACCTTCTTTTGCAGCCCCCTGAATAATTGTATTTACTCAACACCCCACGAGGTCAGGTTGTGATACAAGGTCAGTTTAATGTGGGGAGCCCGAGCGCGTACACCCGGGCTAGGAACAAAAATTGCCCACAGTCCCCGCAACCGCCGGTTGCGCTGGCCTCGGTGCGAGCACCGATCCCTCTCTCTTGCAACCCCTGTATATAATTATTTTTCAGCTTTTCGAGATAAATGCACATATGCAGAGATTTTGAGCTTTATATATTATATATGCGTGTGTGTATGTCTGTGCAAAGGTGCAGGATGTTATCATGATATATTTTGTTTTTACATTCTGTAAACAGTGATAAAACAAATTCCGATAATATTTTTGAAATAGTTAACTCTAACCACAACTTCTCTTCAGATAGTTTCTTTTCTCGTACTTCTCATCTGTGGAACTCTCTTCCGGTTTCTTATTTCTCTGCAATCTTCAAAAATGTAAATGCAATCTCAGTCGCCAAATTCTTTTCTTTTATTGTCCTTTCTCCCCTCTAAAGTTTCCTCATTCTCTTTCAATCTCAGTAACATCTTAAGGGCATTATCACCTTGCTTGCGGTGAAATCGTTAAAATAAGATGGCGTGTCAGGCAACAAATTCATTTATCTACTCTTGTATACTTCTGTTGAACTTCCAGATTTGGCCTTTTTTGGAAAACAGACGCTGCTACATTTTCATTTTTACGACTTAAGCCCCTTTGTGGTACTTTTAAAATAACCTCGAGTTTTTGGATGGTGTTCCATCAGTTTTGACCAAGAAATGTCTTCATGAACAACATCCGAAAACTCCCACACTTTACGGATTACCGTAAATTCATAAACTAGATATTCCTAGGTTCATAATATCAAAAATCGGTAAGACCCCATATACACTGGCCAAAACATTTAAAAATTTCTATTCAGCATAATGAGTTCATCACACATAAAAAAATACATAGAGATAAAAGGCAAATATATGACTAATTTAGGGACGTTTGCTGTAGATAAAAGCTTAAATCTAATCAAAATACAATTAACAATAATACAATTTATCCAACGCATAAGTTAGATATAAAAATAGATATAAAAATAGATATAAAAATAATTTCAACAATTTCTGTTTTGAAAAATACTAGATTTGTTAAGAGAGAAAATAACTTTTGCTAAGTCGAAATATTTCTGAAATTATATTAATAGATATTAGACAAAACATAATTATATGTCCGGGACTTTTACAAATATCTACTTTCTTAAAAGAAATGGTAATTTTAGGCCGACATATTTGCGTACGGTCAACAATTAAAAATTATTCAAAGGAATATGGCTGACTCATGGCGTAAAGTATTATAATTAACAATATGAATTCACTTTCGTTTAACAACATGTCAAAATTTATATCACTTAACGTCCTCCATAGTTTTCTCTTCCTGAACGTTGAAAGATTTTTCGAATATTTTTGCTTGTAATTAAAATTTGAATATTATATATATATAATTATTATCATTGTTGTTTTTCCTAAACGATATGGTTTCTTACATTTGCTTTTTATAGAGTGCCTCCCTTTCATATTATCCTTTTACAAAGTCTATCTGAAATGTTTAACTATATATTTATATATATATATATATATATATATATATATATATGTGTGTGTGTGTGTGTGTGTGTGTGTGTGTGTGTGTGTGTCTATATGTATGTGTGTGTGGATATGGCGATAGAAGTAAAAATATAGTATTAAGGTATGCTAGATTTCTGGTTAAAAGTGCTCAATATCAGGGATAAATGGCTCTACATTACGCACACACACACACACATATACACACACATATATATATATATATATATATATATATATGATAGAAATTAAGGAGAATTAGAGATAATTAAATAATTCATTGTGTCTAGAAGAAACCTCAACAAAACGCAGGAAGCACTGGACGGCTGTTTCCTCCTATATTTGGGACTCATCAGGAGTACGCATCCACTACCGAGAATTGAAACCCGAACAGTTATAGGCAAACGTCATACCAACTGTACTAACATATATGTGTATATACATATATTGTAATTTTCTTCATCAGTTTGCTACAGCCACCTAGAAATTAATTCGTGGACTTGAAAGGATAAAAACTAAAATAAATGTACATAATTATTTAAGCAAACATGCTTGAATGAAAATATGCCTATATATATATATATATATATATATATATATATATATATATATATATATATATATATATATATATATATATATATATATATATTAAATAGCTTTCAAACTTAACATTCGGCATTGTTTTTTCTTACACTATAGAGTATTTATATTTATACGATCGCTCGCTCGTATACCTACATATATTTACCCATTTGGTTATATATATATATATATATATATATATATATATATATATATATATATATATATATATATATATATATATATATATCGTGTGTGTGTCTGTGTTTGTGCCAGATATCTCTTTAGAAGGAAAGAAAGAAAAAGAAAGAGAACAAACTGAGGATTGTGTTGCGTCAGAGAGACAAAATTCTGCCTTCTAAACGTGATACTGTCTTGAAATACCGCCATATATTTCAAATTCAATGACTGCTGTCGTCTTCTGTCACTTTTAGGGTCGATATTTCCAGTCTGCAAGGCCACGTAAACGTCTAACACGACCCATAGCTTATCCAGTTGGGTGTAGGGTACATCTCCCCCAAAACACATCCCTCAACAGACTTGCTTGCCCCTTAAGTCTATTGTTCTACTGACAAAAGCCTGGACCTCGAGTCCAAATTCTGGTTTGTTCTTTTCGGAGATCACATTTATATATAGAGTCAGCACTTACTTAAAAAAATAAGGGTTTTCTTGTTCCATTTTCTTATATCTGTACCTTCTTTCTTTCTTTCTTTCTTTCTTTCTTTCTTATTCTCCTTTGTACCTTACTGTCTATAAGTGTATATATATATATTTTTTTTTTTTGCGCCTTTTTAAGGATTTTTTTCCTTCATTTTTTTTATAGCCGTCAGACAATAGAAAGTTTACTTCCGCTTGCCACTTTCAAAAGCCTACTACTTCATCATCATTATGTATTGTGTCATCTGCTTCAGGGAACTAGGGTACATGCCTGGGTGATGAATTATTCACTCGGCCGATTATCTATCCCCGTGTCAAGCGGTCGAAATCTGTCTAGGATTCGCGCCATTAGTTCTTTCCCTCGCCCAAGATACTTCCGCTTGAAAACAGTGCCTACTTTCTTACCGGCTTCACGCTTTCACGACTTAGCGTCACAAGACATCATAACTCATCACGGCAATTCTTGAACACTTTAACTAAATCCACTTTTTGAATGAAAAATATGCCGACTGTCAGTTCTGCGTTGGCTGACCAAAAATGCTTTGAAAATACAAAAGATGAAAGTCTATTTTGGTTCGTTAACAGTATTATTCGATTAACAAATGAATCTATAAAGCGAATAAATATACAATAACGAAAACGTCATTGGATAAGGAAACAAGAGGATTGTAAAAAATGTATTTTATAATATAAAACACAAGGTGAATTTATGTATTTATCGTTAATACAACCTGATCTCCCCTATTTGCTAATAAATTATTTTTTTAATGATAGCAAAGACATTCTTTTTGTATGTACCGTGTCCCTTGCGAGCGTGAGCAATAATGGATTTCCACAATCGGAATTTATATATTTATCGTTTATACATCCTGATCTTCTCTATTTGCTAATAAATTCTTTTAATGCTAACAAAAGGCGATCTTGTTCTATGTGCCGTGTCCACTGAGGGCGTAAGCAATTATGGCTCTCCACAATAGGAATTTAAAAGTTTATCGTTTATACATCCAGATCTCCCCTATTTGCTAATAAAATATTTTTTTAATGATAACAAAGGCATTCTTTTTCTGTGTGCCGTGTTCCTTGCGGACATGAGCGATAATGCCTCTCCACAATCGGAATTTATATATTTATCGTTTATACATCCTGATCTCCTAATTTGCGAATAAAATCTTTTTTTTTAATGATATCAAAGGCATTCTTTTTTTTGTGAGCCGTTTCCCTTGCGACCGTGAGCGATCATGGCTCTCCACAATGGGAATTTATATATTTATCGTCTATACAACCTGATCTCCCCTATTTGGCAATGAAATATTTTTAATGATAACAAAGGCATTCTTTTTCTGTCGGACATGATCGATCATGGCTTTCCACAATAGGAATTTATATATTTATCGTCTATACATCCTGATCTCGCCTAACAAAGGCATTCTTGTTCAATGTACTTTGTCACATCAAGTCGAGGACTTTCATTGTTTTCCACAACTTACTGTTCTTTGTAGCTCTAGTAGTTTTTGTCTTTCTTTTGTCTCTGTTAGCCCATGTTCTACCAACCATTTACACCAGCTCTCGTTAGGCATGAGTTATTCATTGCTTTCCTTTGTCCCCTCTTGCCTTCAATATGTCCTGTGAGTGTGAAAGTCTCCAAATTCTCATTATGTGACCGAGAAATTTTAACTGTCTCTAACTGAGTCTAAATATAAGTGTCCATTTTCTTTCCATTTTCTCTAAAACTTCGGCTTGGTTCAAAGTATTCTCAGTATCCTTCTGTAGAACTATATATCTGTTTACTTAAATCTTTTCTTCGTCTGTGAAGAGAACGTCCGGCATTCGCTGACATATCGCATATCGATATCGCATTACATTTCAGAACTCTTTCCTTTGTTTCTAACAAAATTTTCCCGTTTCTTAATACTTTGCTTAGCTTTTGGAAGACACCTTTCGCTATTCCAGCGTGTCTTCGGATTTCGCTGTCGCACATTCCGTCCTCTGTTAAAATAATTTCTAGATATTTAAATTTCTATACTTGCTTGAATTTTTCATTTCCAGTTCCTAGTTCGTACTTTTACTGACAACCATAAATTCTGTTTTCTTACAAATTATGTTTAGTCCTTTCTTCTTTCTTTCTTTTATTGCCTTTTGTAAGCGTTCATATAGTTCCTTTCTTTGTTTTCTATTAACACCGTGTCATATGCGTATTTTATGCTGTTAAAGTTGTGGTCGCAAATAATGAATCCTGACAGGACTTCTAATTTCCTCAGGATCTCTTCACTATAAAGCTTGAGTAAGTCCGGCGAGAAGACTCATCCTTGTCTCACACCCCATTCTATTCTTGTGTATCTACTAAATTTATTTTCTATCTGTATGCAAGCGTTTTGGTCCCAGTATAGGTTCTGGATAAATCTAATATTTTCCTAAATAATTAAACAGTTGACTATTCTAGGACATAGTGAAGAAAGAAGGCTTGGAAAATTTAACACCCACAGGACGTATTGAAGGCGATAGGCACAGCAGTAAACAGTGAGTAAAGTACCTAATGAAATTATGGAAATGGATGGCAGAACAGTGAGTGGAGGGTAGAAAAGTTGTGGAGAGCCATGATCATCCACGTATTAAAGGGACAGGTCCCATTGAAGAAGAAGAAGCCGTCCAGTATATGCTGTGTATTACATTGACATGATGGATTGAATGAAGTGGATGTACAGTTGCGTACTGGACATTTGCCTTCTGGACAATTGCCTACCAGACAATTGCATCGCGACAAAGACATCCCTGGATAATTGCGTACTTCTGATAATTTACCATTTTTTAAAGAGTTTTTAATATAGAAATTTGAACACCAATACCTTTAATTACTCTAAACAAGCAGACAGTTAGTTACCATAAATAAAAAAAGAGAGAAAAAATCCATTTTTAAAGCAAGAGAAAATTCATACATTATGAAATAGACAAATTCCGACATTTTTATACATTCTTTTTATAGATACAAATATTTAAGTAAATGCTCTGTTTATAATAAACAGTATTAAACAACATTTACCAGCCTGAATGTCCGAGAAATTTTCATAGAAAATATGAGTCCTCCGACAGGAATCGAACCTGTACCCTATACGGGGCCATCATACAGCCTGACGTGCCTTAACCGATTAGGCCACAGAGGAGCATTCGGTTAGCAATGTCGATTTTACTGTTTTTAAACACAATTCTCCATGATTTTCTCTCATTCATTCATATTTGCTCAATTCGTATCCAAATGTAAACAAATGACATCATACATCATGAAATGGATAAAGTCAGACAATTATTAAAGAGATTTTTTCATGTTTATACGTTCTTTTTTATAGATACAAATATTTAAGTAAATGCTTTGTTTACAATAAACAGTATTAACAACATTTACCGGCCTGAATGAATCTTAAATATTTGTATCTATAAAAAGAACGTATAAAGATCAAAAATGTCTAGCAGTTTCAGTTCACTCCAGCATTGCGTACCTCAAACATTCAAATAGATTCTGGATTTTACAGATTACATTTTTTTTAGAACCCATGGCCAAGTTCTGAAAATCAAACACCGGTGGAAAAATATTTGTCGACGAGGAAAATTACAGCTACCATTACCATAAGAAAAACGCCGATGAAACAAAACCATAATGGCGATGTGTAGAGCGATCTTGCAACACTGATAATCTGTCTTTGCATTTTAAACAAATATAATCTTTTACTTTTTTTTAAATTTTCATTTCTTTTATTCCTTTTTTAAAAAAATTATGATTACTACTTATAAATTCTTCAAAATTTATGATAATTGCCTTTAAAAGCTTCAAAAAATCAGAGGTATTCAATTCTCCAAGGTCGCATTTGTCTCGGGATGCAATTGTCGGTGATGCAAGTCTTCAGCAACAGCCTCCAGACGCAACGCTTCCACAGCATAAATAACAAACAAAATTGCCAATTCCTACAATTAGACATAAAAGAATTTTACCCATCCATAACAGAATGCATGTTAGATAAGACCATCAGCTTAGCTCAGGAACAAATAATAATAAAACCAAGCGAAATCAACATCATTAAGCACTTCCGTAAATCATTACTATTTCACAATGAAGAAGCATGGATAAAGAAAGATGGGATCTTTGACACTACAATGGGAGTCTTTGACGGTACAACGACATGCGAAATCATAGGTATTTACTTACTACACGAACTGAGCAAAATAATAGATAGAAATGACACAGGACTCTACAGGGACGACGGTCTCATAATCTTAAGAAACTGTAACAAACAAAACATAGACAAAACTAGAAAAGCAATAATACAGATTTTTAAAAATAACGGATTCGACATAGATATAAAAACTAACCTAAACGAAGTAGATTTTATAGATGTCACCTTCAACCTAAGAAAAGGCACATATAAAAGGCATATATAGAAAACCTAATGATAAACCACTCTACATACACACATCTTCCAACCACCCGACTTCTATAATCAAACAGATGCCAAAATCGATTAACCGCAGGCTTTATGACAATTCCTCCAATGAATCCATATTTAACAAAGCTAAGAAAGACTATGAAACAGCCCTAAAAGATAGCGGATTCCCAGCAACACTCACATACTCACCACAGAACACAAAAAATGCCAACACGAGAAGAAATATCATATGGTTCAACCCGCCGTACAGCAAAAACGTAAAAACAAACTTAGGAAAAATATTCTTCAAACTCTTACACAAACACTTCTCGGAATCAAGCACCCTACAAAAAATATTCAACAAAAACACAGTAAAAATCAACTACAGCTGCACCGAGAACATGGCACAAATAATAAAAAAGCACAACAAGAAATTTACCAACAAACCACACGAACAAATTAAACCCACGTGCAACTGCAGAATAAAGAACGAATGTTCCTTAAATGGAAATTGTTTACAAAACAACATAATATACCAAGCCATGATAAAATCACCAGATAATGAAGAAAAAGTATACATGGGAGTAATTGAAGGACCATGGAAACAAAGAAATTATACACACAAAACATCTTTCACAAATAGTAAATATGCGAACAGTACAATGCTTTCTAAGTATATCTGGGGAATTAAAAACAAAACGCATGTCACACCAAAAATATCTAGGAAAATAAGGAAAAGATTATGAGCCTACAACAATCAATCAAAAACTTGCAAACTTTGCTTGGTGGAAAAAATAGCTATCGTTACTTTCTCAGACCAAAATAAATTATTAAATAAAGGATCCGAGCTCATCTCAAAATGCAGACATGAAAACAAATTTTAACTACGTTACTTAAAAATTAAAAAACCGATAAAACAAAATAAAAACAAATAAATAAACAAATAAACAAAATAACAATAAAATAAGCAAAATTAATTAATCCAAAGAAATTACCAAATCACACCCGTGGGAATAGACGAAATAGAATAATAATAATAATAATAATAATAATAATAATAATAATAATAATAATAATAATAATAATAATAATAATAACAAAAAAAAAAGAACCCAAATAAATAAAGTAAATAATAGAGAAATTAGCAAACCATCATGACCAAAAATATTAGTTAGACTAAAAAATCGAACCAAAAAATCGGACGAAAAAAATACCTATAACTGTTATATAACGGTAATAAAGAAATAAAAATAAAAATAAAAAATAATAATAAAAATAAAAAATAAATACTACGTTACTTAAAAATCGAAAAACCGAAGAGAGAAAATATACAAGTAAAATAAATTAACCTAAATTCATAATAAATAAATAAACAAACCAATCCCGATAAAGTTACCGTTAGAAAAACAAATAAAGATAATCAACCCAAATAAACACAAATTAAAAACTGTTCCTGCCAAAATAATAGTTAGAACAAACTACAAAAATCAACCCCAAAATCGAATAAATAACTTTAATTAAATTCTCAAACCAAAACAAGACTATTAAATAAGTGATATAAACAAATTTTTACTATGTTAAAAAAAACACCGATTAAAAAAAAAATAAAAAAAAATAAATAAAATAAGAAACAAAAAATAAAAAGAAGCAAAATAATTTAACCCAAATAAATAAATAAACGACTTCCGGTAAAATAACCGCCATAATAGACTACCCACAATGCACCACTTACCCGTATATATATAAATAGCCGAGAAAAATAACAATAAGTGTGTGTCAGAATAAGCTCTGATGGAAACATCCCGAGAAGTGTTAAGATTAGTTTATAATTTAGTTGATTTGCATGAAGGAATTGTATGTTAACATATAGTAAATTATTTAATGAGTGTTTTAACAATATTCTTTATAATATTTTTTGCTAGAGTTCACACTAAGAAGCAAAAAGAAGTGAGGTCACGTCAGTGGCAGCATTCTTTACGCGACTACATACGCGATTACATTTGGAAGCAAGAGTTAAAAAAGGGCTAAAAAAGAGAAATAGAGAGAGACTATGTCTATTTATAGGCTTATAGAGCGGCCCCTCCCAGCAGGCATTTTGTCAAAACCAAGTAGGATAATCCACAAACTTCAATTACAAATATTTTTTTTTCTAAGCGTTTCACCCCAAGCAAGGCGGGTAGCCACTAGTACGCAAGGGGTTACAGAAGATTTGGAGCAAGATCAGATAGGAGTGATAGAGGGAAAGGATGAGGAGAAGGATAGTGGATAGATCAAGGCAACTGGAGATGTCGATTGACATTACATTTGAATAGTTGGAGATTATAGCTTTCAGGGAAACTGATGAGTTTTCGGTAGAGCGAAATTATACTCACACATGGCAGCAAGTGTTTGTCCGCTTTCATTCTATGATAACCAGTGGATGTACGGCTTACCTTAAATCCAAGCATCAAGTTTCAACGAAACGCAGAGCTGGGTAGGTGGGGGTTGGTCATCAACGGCCAATCCCTCCCCTACCAACAGTGGGCTTTGGGGACTTGCTTTCAATAAAATTAAAAACAACGGAAGAAAGAAACAGCTAAACAATTCCATGCTTGGACATTTTATCTAGCAAGAAATTCGGCCTACTAGATCATGAGAATACTGACGAGACACTTTCGCTTCTAGCCAAAGACATTCATTTTTTTTTTTCGAACTAAACCAACAAATAGGATTATAAGTTAGGTTAGAAATAAATGTGTTACAATAGTCAAACAGACTGACGAGTAGGGAAAAATAATTGCAGACTGGATAGGGTTGGAAAAAAGAGAGAGAGAGAGAGACAGAGATATAGATGAAGAATATAAACACTTAATTCCAGAATTCGAAAGACAAAATTTAATCGAGTTGTTATTAGACAAGCCCCAAACACTCTCTTAATGTACGTTTGGCTTTGAATGATAAAGTTTTAAACAAATTCATTTCAGTCCAAACACGCTTTAATTCAGTTATGACATTTACGATAAACTCTAGACAATTATTATTTGTGGTGTTGTAGGTGCAGCAAGCAACAAAAATACATCCATCAGTTGGAAAGGAACCTTCAACTAAACACATTGGAATAAAAGAGTTTAGCACTTGTTAAGATGTTCTTGATAAACAAACATTTTCGTCCACATGTGTCATTGATTGCTTGTCGTTGAGGTCGGCTTGACTTGTATGAGCGAAATATTTGCTTAAGATTGATTAGTTGCACTACAACGCCCTTCGTTTTTTGGGCCTTTTCCTGCTGTTTTGGCATTCTTCCCATCGACATATGAAAAGTTCAACGGATTTCGTTGCGAGATAGCAGACATTTTTTGAAGGTTTTAAACATGTGGCCTAAGCCACCATCATCTGTCTACATTTCTGATATGGGGTCTATTTACATTGTTCGGACTGTTGTCCTCATCTTTATTGCTATATACAGGACGTTTCAGTCGTTGTACGCTCCGGCCTTCTTCAAGATCTGTCTATATTTCTGAGATGAGGTATTGTAACTATTTACACTATTCACATTGTTCGGACTGTTGTCCTCATCTTTATTGCTATATACAGGACATTTCAGTCGTTGTACGCTCTGGCCTACTTCAGGATGTGTCAATATTTCTGATATGAGGTATTGTAAATATTTGCACTATTCACACTGTTCGGACTGTTGTCCTCATTTTTATTGCTTTATCCAGGACGTTTCGGATTTTGCACTCTCCTGCCTTTTTCAGGATCTGTCCATATTTCTGAGAGGAGGTCTTGTAGCTATTTATACTATTTACATTGTTCGAACTGCTGTTCTTATCTTTATTACTTTATCCATGACGTTTCAGTCATTGTACTTTTTGGCCCTTTTCAGGATAAATTTAATTTTTGCCCTAGACGCATCCACTGTGTCTACAGCTACAGTACATGTTTCGCTCTTACGACCTTAGCATATAAAACGGTGAGTATTTTCGTTGGAGATCAGTAGATGTTGACTGAGTCTTTAAACCTTTTCCACCAATCCAGGCATCATTCATACAGGATCCTAGTCTAAATGACAAATTATCAAATTCTAGGATTCATGAAATGACGACGTTATTTCCTGGAAAGAAAAAAAACAAAAGACAGTGCTTTATTTGGAAGTATGCATCCCAAAAGACAAGGTGGTATAATGGATGGCGACACGGATTGAGGAATCGGAGAGCCGAGTTCGAATTCCAGTTGGATCCATGACATTC
>OZ010596.1:6169509-6232009 GCA_963932145.1 Acanthosepion lycidas
GGCTAGAGACACCTTGTGATTGATCTGCAAAAGGTACTTGAGGCAGAGTTCATTTTCTTTGCATGTGACCTGAAATTTAATTTATTCTGTTAGTGACCTAAAGTCAAATTTGACGTAGGCCGAAAAGGATGTAAATTAGTATATATATATATATATATATATATATATATATATATATATATCCGAACAGGTTTGGTTAAATAATTTAGACATCAAGTCGATTAGTTTTCGTTGTGATCTTCAGTGAATTAAGTTGTCTGTGAGTATGTATATGTGCTTCTGTAAATTCAAAACATTTCAACTGTTCGTTTTTACATAATTTACATTATTCGGACTATCGTACTCATCTTTGTTGCCATATTTATCACAACGTTTCGGCCGTTGTACGGTCCGGCCTTCTTCATGTCGAACTGAACCCTTTATTTTCCACGTGCCATGTCTAATGGATTTCAGTTATCAGTTATCTCCTGTTAATTACCTTCTCCAAGTTCCCAACCGCGTTAAACTCACACTCTTTTGGTCCTGTCACTAGATCTAACCAACGCCTTTATCCACTGTGCCATGTGTCCTTGAGGACATTTGTGTGTGAATTTCTGGGTATTATAAACCGAATGTCGGAGCATATAACGGCAGAAACGTTGTAATAAATATGGCAACAAAGATGAGGATAGTAGTCCGCATAATGTAAATAGTGTACATAATACCTCATCTCAGAAATAGAGACAGATGTTCTCTTTTACTGCCTATGTAGCGTTCCAGATTTCAAAGTTCAAAGTTCACGTATTTTTTCCCAGTATAAGGTAAATGACTTTTCCATTTTTGCTCATACGTATATATTTTTTATTATAAGCATTTAAGGACTTTGTTGCTATACTCATAGTTGACTTTTTTCGGCTTTAACTCTCTTATGTAAAGGGCTTCAAGGATTTTTAGTTTTTGCTTGTTGTTGTTTGTATGTAATATGTATAGATTTTCTACTAATATCCGTCCAATCTGTGAATGAGTGTTCCATTCAATGTTGAGATATTGAACTATGCTCAGCCAAATGAAATTTAAACCGTTTTGTTAGCATCGTCGTAGTAAAGCCAACATACGTGTTGACATTTTTATCAGATACAATCTTCTATAGGATATTTAAATTGATGTACAATGTAGGTATTTTGCAAAGTGCGAGTTGACGGGGAAGAATTGTTTTGGACAAGTAAGTTGGTTGTATTAAATTTAGTATAGTATATCATTAATTTTAGTTTTTTTTTTACTTTTATCAGTGTTGGATATATTAGCGTTTATGAATTTTGTTTTGTTTTTAAATTTTTTCCTCCTGTTTTTAGTTGGAATGCATTTGATTACGATATAGTAATTTGATATTTTTAGAGTTATTTGATTATTGTATTCATTTTTATTTCTGTTAATATTTCTAATAGCTTGTCTAATTTGTCCATCAACAATGTAATTGGGTTTAGTAATTATTAATGAGGGTTTGTTTAATATTTTTTTAATTCAGTGGAGAAAATCTTTTTTCTTGAAGAATTTGATTTTGCTCGGTTTATGAAGTTTCATGTAATAGCTATTTCTTAATAGGACATTCACTTTTATAGCTTAGGGTACATGTGTTTATACTAGTTGTTTTTTATAGGGGGAGTTAGTAAATTTATTACATTCTTAATCTTACTTGTCTATCAATCGATGAACGGGATTTTTTGTCGTTGTTAAGTTCATACATAAACTTCAGTACAAAAGGTTTTTTTTTTTTTAAAGTTTTCTTGCATGTTCACGTATTTCTTCTGTCTTTGACTAAAATGAGAATGTCATTTACATATCTTAGGCAAATGGAGTTTTTTTTATGGTATTAAGTACATTATTTTCTAAATTAGTCATTTAGAAAATGCTAAATGTGGGCCCAAGGATGGAATCGCGTTGTTTGTTTGGGTTTTGTGGCATATCAACCACTGTGGGTTATTTAATGCCAAATCCAGTTTATATGAATTTTAAATGCCTATTTTGGATGGAATAAAACACGTATAGCTGGCAACATTGTTTAAAAAATGTACAGCTGGAATAATTTTTTCCAAAAACGTATAGCTGGCAACATTATTTTTAACAAAAAACGTATAGCTGACATTATTTTTTTACAAAAAAAGTATGTGGCAACATTGTTGTTTCAAAAACATATAGCTGGCATCATTATTTTTCCGAAAACATTATCTGAGGCCTTGCTGTTGGATGTAGTTTATCGCCGTACCCAGGACGCGGATGTAGTGCATCGCAATGTATGTATATGTTATTTTTGTGATCATAGAAAGGAACTTCTGTGTTGAACATGAAGCGTAGTTTTTTCAAAAGATTTGGTCGAATTTTTGATGGAAGGAGAAAAGGATTTTTGTAGATATTGTTTCTGATTATATCTATTGTTTCCCTGACTTGGTAAATAACTTTTCAACGTCGAGTGTGGCCAAAGTTTCATTATTGATTTTAGAATTTGGAGTAGTTCGTGTGTTGACTTTATGCTGTATTTATTTGGAAAGTAAGGTGTTGATTAGGAACTTTGGTTAGCTGGTAAACAGGGGTGGAGATTTGGGATTTGATAAATCAGAGAGGGAAGTTAGGTTTGTGTATTTCTACAGTTCCATACATATACGTGAAAGGATTTCAACGATAACTAATTGACATGAGATGTCTAAATTATTTAACCAAACTTGTTTGAATGAATATATATATATATATATATATATATATATATATATATATATATATATATATATATATATATATTATGAAATGGACCAAATCTGACAATTATTTTAATATAGTTTTTGTTTAAACCTTATTTTTATAGATGCAAATATTTAAATAAATGCTGTTTATAATAAACAGTATTAACAATATTTACCGACTTGAATGTCTGAGAAACCTCAAAGAAAAACTTTGACATTGCTAACCATTTAGCTTCCGCTGTACTAAATGGTATATCACGTCAGGCTATATGACGGTTCCGTATAGGATACAGGTTCGATTCCTGTCGGAGGACACATATTTTCTATGAGATTTCTCGGACATTCAGGCCGATAAATGTTGTTAATACTGTTTATTATAAACGAAGCATTTACTTAAATATTTGTATATTTGTATCTATAAAAATAACGTATAAACAAAAATTTATATATATATATATATATATATATATATATATATATATATATATATATATATATATATATATATATATATATATATATATATATATATATGTGTGTGTGTGAAAATATATAGAAAATAGGAAAGAACTGGTTAGGTAAATAATCCAAAGTTCTTTAGTATTTTTGTTATTATTTTTAAAAAATAGTGCTCGATACAAAAGTAGACCATAAATATAATTATTTATTTAAAAATATGATTCCAACACGCTAGATAACAGGTCTCATGTTTCAAAACGAGAGCCGAAAATTTCAATATAATTATTTGAATTAAATTGAATTTAAGTAAGCTCTCTCTCTCTCTCTCTCTCTCTCTCTCTCTATATATATATATATATATATATATATATATATATATATATATATATATATATATAGAGAGAGAGAGAGAGAGAGAGAGAGAGAGAGAGAAAGAGGAATAAAGAAAGAAAGAGGTGGGAGGGCGTTATCTGTCCGGAGTGAGAGACTGACCGGTGCGAGAGAAAATAATATATATATTATCCTGAGAAGTAATCCCAAATACATATCTCGCAATTTTTGGTCTGAATTTCTGTGATGAAGAATTATCATTATTTACACTATTTACATTCGGACTATTGTCCTCATCTTCCTTAGGTGTATATCGATCCGTGTAACCTACAGGGAATTCCGAACTGAAATAATCTACTCTTCTCTTTGTCAGAATTACCGGTACATTGTCGGAGTTACCTCCTCCTTAATTTCCAAATTGTCACTAGGGGACATTCTCCCCATACTATAAATACCGGGCGACCTCTTACCTCGTTCTCTCTTTCTTTCAGGCCCCGTGCCGCATCCCACTTCGCGTTGAGTGAGGTAAATTCTCTTTTTCATTTCTTCATTTCAGCGACTACAGTGTAAGCTCTCTTAGGAGATAGCGTTTCCCACTTGTGGGAAGACTCCATGAACATTATACACACATACACGTACGTACGAACATTCACCAAAGAACAAACACCAATGTTGCACACACACAAATGTTATTGTCCATTGTATAATCGTTTTGTTTAATACATATATTTGTTTATATATATATCAGTCTTCTTTGTCTTCAGTTCGACTTAATTCATGTCCGCAATTTTCTTGTAGCTAGACCTTCTTCTAGCAGGAAATATAAACGCACGTGTTTTCTTTTCAATTTCACCTCCCCACCCCCGGGTCCACTACAACATGATGTCCCACGAGTTGAGCTAATATACTTCGGTGTATGATAATTCAAGTCATACTAAGTAAAAATTTCTTTATACATATATAATCTTTTTTTTTTTGCATTATTTGGCCAGGTAAGTTACGGTTACGAATGCCTGAATTTTAACACTTCCAAAATTGATTTATCTGTGTATCCCGGTGATTATCAACCGGCGTGCCGCGGCTCATTAGTGTGCCGCATGATTCTCGTAAGTGTACCGCGAAATACTACCACGGCATACATACATACATACATGGAATCATATTTTTAAATAAATAATTATATTTATGCTCTACTTTTGTATCGAGCACTATTTTTTTAAAATAATAACAAAAGTACTAAAGAACTTTGGATTATTTACCTAACGAGTTCTTTCATATTTTCTATATATTTTTACACACACACACACACACATACACACACACACACACACACACACATATATATATATATATATATATATATATATATATATATATATATATATAAAAGTGAACATAGAAGTCAACACAGAGGCGACAGGTTGTTTCATGCTAGATGCAATCGTCAGACGATTGTGTCTAGCATGAAACAGCCTGTTGCCTGTAAGTGATGACTTCAATGTTCCCTTTTATATTTACACACGCTCTATCTCTGATATTGAGCACTTTATCACATACATATAGCACACCTTAAGATTATATTTCTTCATATATATAAATATATATATATGTATGTATGAAGAAATATAGCATACCTTAAGACTATATTTCTCATATATATATATATATATATATATATATATATATATATATATGTTTGAGTGCGTGTGCATTTGTGTGTGTGCATGTGTCTGTGCATAAGTAGCAATGGTACAGTATTAGTATTTTACTAAATAATTTGCATAAATAGTGAAATTAAAGTAAGTTCATATTTGTATGTGTATTTAAAAAAAAATGTATGGTTCTGTTTCCTAGAATTTAAATATATACCCTTTAAAATTTTGCTAAGTGTGCCGGTGTTATTTTCATTTGCTCTTTGATGTGCCGTTGCTTTAAATGGTTGAGGAGCACTGGGGTAACCGGTCGCAGATAATGCATGATTTTTAACATCTTCAAAAAAAAAAAAAAAAAAAAATTACCTGTGTATAGTACGCCTCCTTAATTTATGAAAAAAAAAAAAACAAAACAAAAAACGATTATATTTTGGTGATAATGATTTTTCCAGATATAAGTCTTACTATTTAACCCATAGTTGGAGCGAGACGAGATGGATTCATACATTTCTCAAGGGTATTAGTAAAAAAAGTTAATGTAACGAACCCAACTGCAAACTGAAGTCGGCTCTGCGATTTCTCAGTTATAACATCAACACAACCGGTAACCCCGGAGCCTTGTTTACTAATCATAACTCTACGGTAGTCAACCAAATATTTACTAATATTTGACTGGCATAGTTTTAGGTCACAGCAGTAGGGCACTTAGCGATGATCGAATTAACTACACTTGCAATGGCCTAGGACTTTAGTCTGACGCTGCGATCATCTCTCACCCAATCTCCCTGTTTGTACACACACACACACACACACACACACACACACACACACACACATATATATATATAGATAGATAGATAGATATGTGTGTGTTTGTGTGTCTGTGCGCACACGCGTGTGTGCATGTGTGTGTGTGCGTGCGTGTGCGTGTGGGGCAGTAGGCCTCAAGGAAACGCCTTTCATATAATATTACCTCATTAAAACCTCAGTGGTTGGATTCTGTTTCCCCAAAAAGTACCCCATTGACGTTTTCTCGCTCAAATGGAGAGAGAGAAAAAAAAGAAACTTACACAAGATTTCCATTAACATCGGCCGAAATAACAAAGTAAAAATTTCAAAGAAAAATAGTTAAGGAAAGAAAGAAAAAACGAGCAAGACAATAGCAGCAAAATAACAATGAAAATAAATATATGAACAGAGAAAAAAAAAAGTCAGATAAATCATGCCTGTAAACAAAGAATAATAGAGAAATATCGTTGTCCAATCAGAGTCCGTCGAAAGCACATTGTCAGGCACATTGGATGTTCTGAAACATAGCGAGCATTGTGCTACCCAGTAGTCGTCAAAATAAAGAGGAAATCGTTTTATATACGAAATTAATTTCTTGGTGAATGCCAGATTTGTTCACCTGACATGTGGACAGGTTCCTGGGTAGAGGCTGCTGTCAAAAAGTTACAGGATTACCTTGCCTAAGCCTAGTTTCTTTTAGTACGGGGATCAGAACCGTGTGGTTATTAATTGATGTCTCAGGGTCCGATTACTACAATATGGCTTCCTAATATTGACTAAGCCTAGTAGAGTTCAAAATTAAGGAAAGTAGAATCATAGATAGGAATGAAACGAGTTTGCTTGAAAGCTTTGAAAATCAGCATTCAAAAAAGTCGCATTCTTTGACCGAGTTTAAACATTAAAACAAAATGGCCGTTGTCATCAGTTTAAGAAACCTTCCACCCACCGGTGCCGTGTCATCACCGTACTGGCGATGTCATAATGAAAAATATGCATCATACGCAACCAAGAACTTTCTGAACACTGTTGGTTGGTTGATTCGTTTTTTACGGCTTATCAACCCTTTTCAGGTTATTTAAAGCCAGGAAATATTTTTAGATTGTAAGAATTTCGGGGTGGTGAGATAATGCTTTAGTGGTACAAGTCTTACTAATTAATCCATAGCTGGGGGGTCGGTATTAACGTAAGCAAATATAAGGAACTCAACAGGAACTGGACCTCGGTTAACAATTCCGTGCCAATATCTGTTACACTATCCAAGCTCACAACACCGGGTATTCCCAAGTGGTCACCCCTGTCTAGGTAATGACCAGGTTCGACGTTGCTTAACTTCGGAGATCTTGCGGAAACCGGTGTTTCAACATAATGCAGCCGTAAGATCCGAACGCAGTCAGTTACTATTTCGGACTATTGTCCTCATCTTTGTTGCCATATTTATCACAACGTTTCGGCCGTTGTACGCTCAGGCCTTCTTCAGGTGGTTGGAATATCGAACTGAACCCTTTATTTCACTCGCTGGGGTAGACTGTTCTAGTTCCATGTCTAATGGATGTCAGTTATCAGTTATCTCCTGTTTATTCCCCTCTCCAAGTTCTCCACTGCCTTAGCCAGGTATTGAACTTACACTCTGGGTCCTGTCACTGGATCTAACTGTGACACATGACACAGTGGATATTCGCGTTAGTTATCGCAGTCAGTCAGTCATTTATGTGCCATACGTGATACACGCGTAGGTGATCATGTATCTTTCGATACATGACTGACGAGGCAGTAGGTTGCCATTCAAGGCTATAGAACACGGTCTGTTCTGCTACTTAGCTGGGGGAGAAGAATTACAGGAATGTTTTATTTTCCAAACATCGGCAAACTCCACCCAAAATATACTTGTTGACAATACAAATATAATAGCCTCATCCTCATGTAAAAAAGCGTCCTGGGTATGACGGTAAACTACATCCGCGTCCTGGGTATGATGATAAACTACATCCACGTCCTGGGTACAGCGATAAACTGCATCCAACAGCAAGGTCTCAGATAATGTTTTCAGAAAAAAAATGCTGCCAGCTCTAAGGTTTTGAAACAATAATGTTGCCAGCTCTAAGTTTTTGAAACAGTAATGTTGCCAGCTCTAAGTTTTTTTGTAAAAAAGTAATGTTGCCAGCTATGCGTTTTTTTGTAAAAAAGTAATATTGCCAGCTATGTGTTTTTTTTTGTAAAAAAGTAATGTTGCCAGCTATGCGTTTTTTTGTAAAAAAGTAATGTTGCCAGCTATGCGTTTTTCATCCCATATAAAGTAGGCATTTAAAATTCATATAAACTGGATTTGGCATTAAATAACCCACAGTGGTTGATATTCCATAAAACCCAAACAAACAAACAAACAAAATCATGTAAAAAAAGATAAAAAGTAATGGAAGTATCTTATATATAAAATACAGTGTATATGTGTGTTTGTAGGTGTATATGTCCAAACAACTCGTCCACCCCCACTGGTCTGATTTCAATGATTCAGAGCTCATTCAAAAGCCCTAGGGAAGTTAAGCGCAGGATTTTCGTTGAGCTCAGATGCAGGGTTATCGGATTATTCGAGGTTAAAATATATATTGATATATTATACTAGCCATTATAGTTGCATTCATGTTTCAAGGGGTGTAACTCTTATTTTCATTTTGTATGCAAAATTGCAGTGCATGTTTTATTATAAACTAGCTTAAAAACCGCCCTATCGGATGGCATTTAATCTATTTCCTGTGAAGGACTCTTGGTTTGGCCATCATCACAATAGCTAGAGAGAAGCAGATGCAATAGGCATCAATAAACTACAGTAGAACTCAAAATTGATAGCTGCATTTAAGTATTGAATTAATGTTTAAGCTTATCTTTTAAAAGTTCAACGATAATTCTTTTGCTGCTATTTAATTTAAAGACGATTTGATGTACCTATATCCCTATTTTCCGTTCAAATAATTATTTTTATTTCATGGGTGAAAGAACAGGGGACAATTTATAAGAGAAGATTAATATAGTAAAGATGGGAAAATAGAATTAATTATACATTCAACATTTGAAGAGTTAGAGAAATATAGCAGCTAATTAAGTAAAATCTACATTATGGAATCTATATGAATAAATGCGAAATTGGAGCAAAATTGGGTTAAAAAGCCCAAACTCGCGGATGCCCGGGACAGGAACACAAATTCTCTTCAGCCTCCGCAACCCATGGTTGCGCTGGCCTCGGTGCGAGCACCGACCCCTCCCTCTGGTGCAATGAGAGGGGGGGGCTCGGTCAGCTGTTCCCAGTCCTGGGCACCTCTTCTGTATTATTTTCCTCAGTTTCCATTGACAGAGAAACCCATGAGCGCACTCTGTCCAAAGACAGAGACGCAACTGCGAGATGATAAGTAAACGTGAAATTATTCAAAATGAGTAATTTGGATTTATTCAACCCCCGACGATGTCAGGTTGTGACACAAGGTCGGTTTAATGTGGGGATCCTGAGTGCGTTAACCCAGGCAAGGAACAAAAATTCCCGGAGTCCCGGCAATCATCGGGTGCGCTGGCCTATGTGTGTGCATGCACCGATCCTTCTCTAGAACAACGAGAAGGCGCGGCCTCGGGAAGCTGTTCCTCAGGGCTAGGCACTTCTCAGTATAATTTTCTCTGTTGTCCCTCTGGCCGTTGATCAATATCTGTATTATATATTATCTGCTTCTAGGCACTATCATTCTTCAGGTTTAACTAATTTGCATATTGATTTAAAAAAAGTTTATTTCATTAATTAACTCTCCTTCATTACTGTTCTTATATTCAAGGATTGTTTTCATTTTCATATTAAAAACAGTTCTGTTTAGAAATATTTTCTTATATAGTGTAGAAAAGCGTTCAAAAATTTGAATTTTACATGGCCTTCAACAAGTTGACATCTGTTTGTAAAACTTTCCTTAATTATAACAAGTCAATTTATGAATGAAAATTTCATTTAAAATTTTTATTTCAAATATTTCAAGTAGTCAATATATTTTAATTTTATTTTGCCAGGCGATAGCGAACAGGCGAAGCCTGCTAGTTATTAATAAAATCGAAAAAGCCAACACTGTGTAAAGTCAACTATGAACACGGCCAGGATTTGCTGACCGTGTTTCGAAAATAAAACATTCCCGTAACTCTAAATACATACATTAAAATCCATCTATTATAATGACAAAAAGAATAGCCGAAAGCACTCGGACATAGAGAACAATCTTTACATAATTTATGCCCAGAAAAAAAAATAACACAAGAAAAATTAGATAAAAAAAAAACTTAACCGCAGTACCTTCTCAGTTGGTTTAACGAAACTATATATATATACGTATATATATATATATATATATATATATATATATATATATATATATATATATATTGTGTGTATTTAGGCAATGAATTTAATGAAACGTGTGTGAATATATATATATATATATATATATATTTATATATATATATATATATGCGGTTTTTTCGGCACTGAATGACCTTCTTATACCGGAAATTGTCTCACCTACCACAAAAAAGTATAAAAAAACTTCTTTGACTGAAATAATGAGAGGCAGTAAACCTGAAAATTAACAATTCTTTCAAATATTGTCTTAATTTATTTAGCGTAACGAAACTGAACCGTGAAAATCTTCCTGAGATCATATCTATTGTTCTTCAAAGGACACATTTTCTTACTACCCAAACACACACACACACACACACACACACACACACACACACACACACACACACACACACACACACAAAATGGCGTAGGGGGTGCTTTATTTTTTTAAAGTCACAACATTTGATGGCTGCAAAAGGAGCACAAAACGAACGCATTTTCTTTCTAGCAACTCAGATGGCAACGACAGTCCGTCTAGTCGGCGCCTCAACGTCGGCTACAACAATTAATTCTTAAGTCAGAGATGACGGTTTTATCAAGTTTCGCAAGTGTGGGTACATGCACTAGTGGCCTGAGGATTGCATCCAGCATGAAACAGACTGTCGCCTCTAAGTGTTGACTTCTATGTTCACTTTTATATATATATATATATATATATATATATATATATATATATATATACAGCGAATCAGTCTGTCTGTCTGTGGATGACAATATATTTCCTCCTGAAAAACAGTGACTATTACGGCTAATAATGCAAGACTCTTCGGTAAATCGAATCGAGTTCTCTCAGTCACTGTGTGTTTATCTAAAAATAGATACGCATAAATTCACCTTTCTCCCGGCTTAGTGGTAAAATCCCGACGGAGCCAATTCAGTCGGGTTTCGATCCTAGCTAGAGGCAACCGGACGTCTATCCACACTGATGTGCTGTGATACAGCGATACAGTCTGTCCGTGGATGATAATATATATATATATATATATATATATATATATATATATATATATATATATATATATATATATGAAAATTTCTCCGATTTAACCAGTAGAGAAGACAATATTTATGAATAAAAATGACAATAGGAAAACTAGTAATTACTGACGCGTTTCGTCAAATGTGGACTTTATCAAAGCAAAATACGAAATGAATATAATTTAACAAGGTAACTAATAAAAACAAAAAACTATATTTTTCGCTGAAAAAACAGCATAGCAAACTTAATAAAAATAGTTTTATCACCAAAATGTTTCTGTTATTATTACGAGGAAATACCAAAGTATTTTGTTATTATTTTATTAAATTTTTTATTCCTTTCTAGCACGTACGAAATTTTGGTTAAAAATCTTGTTTTTCTTTTGCGTCAACGGTCGACGTAATATTAACGATTAGTGTTTTAGTGCCTTTTTTCATGTGAAAAACACATTGATTTGGAAATTCTTGCAAAAATAAAATAAATGTCGGATTTTATAAAACTTTCAGAACTTATTCACAAATGAATTAAATTATTTTTGATTTATTTTTTATAAAAATTTGGAAAAATATTTTTTACATACGTTAAGCCACACTTAGTTAATTTCATGAAATTTCGAGTAATTAAATTTTCATCAGAATTTTTTATTCGTTCAAAGCAGAACTCAGTGGAGATTTTAAATCATATTTTCTTTTTAAACTACTACACATTTCCCGAAAATCTGCTCCGTATCTTAAAATAAAAAATGCAATAAAATTATGACATTATTTATTTAGAAAAGCTTTTAATTGCTTTTATAAATAAGATTTATTAAGGGCACTATTGTCTTAAGAAAAAAAAAATTTCGTTGAATAATGAATTTTACAAGAATCATTGTGATTTTTAAAATTTTTTTATTATAATAGTTTACAATATCTTTTAAAATTCTGCATTACTTTCATCCGATTAGGTGATATTATAATTAAGTGAAAACTATTTTTACTACTCAAAAATTGAGAAGCTTAATATAAATTATTTTGCAACAAAATTCTTAAAATAATTCTCATTTTTTTAATTTATAATAAATATAACGTAACGTGCCCTGTTTGAAAGTATGGTTGACCATACATGACATTATCAGAAAATAAGAGCGATGGCTATATTGAATTTAAAGTCAACATTCCTTAGATTAGATTACGGAGAATATTTTCCAACATTTTTAAGATAACCGAGTACTTAAAAATTAAATAAAGGCGCTCAGCCGTCATTTTCTTAAATTATGTTTTAACAGATAAAGTCTCCGTAGGACAACAATATACATGCCAACACCTTGTCAGTGCATGTTTAGTGATTGCCAAGCGATTAAAAGTGCGTAAATCACTGATACTGCTTTTTAAAAAATCCATTTTTCTGTTATTTTCACTTTAAAGTAAATAATATTTGTTTGAAATCAGTTATTATATTTTAAATCTGTTAAAATATAAAGTTTCAGAAAAGTATATTTTATTTTTGGAAGATTTTTGAAACTGTAAATTAACTTTTGTTTACAAATGTGTGAACATGTGTCAAAAATGTCCTATTTAAACGATTTCTGAAGCGACCAAAAAGATAAGATGCAATCAATATAAATTCTATTTAAAATATACACCCCTATATTTTGTTTACTGGAAATAGTAAATTTAATCATTAAGCTTTAAATTAAAGCTAAATAGAAAGTTTAAATAATGCTTTTTCTTTTTTAAAAATTAATTTTAAAACTTAGATAACGAAATTGGTGAAGATACCTAATTAAATATATTTATTATAAATTTACTAATTTAAAAATATGATTCCATCGCTACACAGGAATTGCCATGTTTCAAAAACAAACTAAAAACTTCAAATTCAATTATAGAATTAAATGAATTTTCCGTAGTCCTGTTTCATTTTCAAGCGAATTTTGGAATAACTTGTTTTGAAATTTACTGAGTTTTATAAGCATATACATTCATAATATTAGTTTCTAAGGATATAGGAAATTCAGTCATTTTAACAAGGGGTGGTTCTTTTCACTGACAACTATTGTATCGAAATATGAGTTACTTTCGAAAAGAGGTTAAGTTAAGTAGAGTACGGGTTCTTTTTTCAAACGAATGATGACATTCGTTCAACGCATGTTGTCTAGTCTTTATCAACGACAAAAAGGTTTTTGACACTAGTTTCGCCGTTAAATTTGTACTTGTATACATAAATTTTTTTTCTAAAAGGGTTGATTGTATATGAGTGCGTCGTATTGAACTACAATTTTTAAAATAATATTTTTAATTTTAATTACTAATAGACTATACTTCTTTTAAAACAAATAAATGTAATAGAATTACTTAAATTATTAAAAAATTATTATTAAATATCAAATATAAATATGTATATTTCATTTATCAGCTTTATTATTATTATTAAGCATTATTTAAGGAAAATTTTTGACAATGTCGGCAAAGAATGGCTATTTCATTTCTTTGATTAAGTAAATTTTTATTTTTTATAAACTTAATAATGTATAGTTTCTCATGTATGCACAAAGGACGGTCATTTTATTCCAGCTTTTCTTATTAATTTCCATTTCACGGTAGATGTTTTATTGGTTTCTTTTAGGTGCCAGAAATATTTCGAAAGGGACGCCTGATTTCGGTATTTATTTATTCTAAAAGAACTTTGATGTTGGTTGAACCGTTTTTTGAACTCATGTCTTGTGCATCCAATGTACACTTTTACTATATATATATATATATATATATATATATATATATATATTAGAAAATAGGAAGATCAACTACTTACACTACTATAATTTCAAATATGAGGGCTCATCAGGCGGTAGTGGCTAATTAATTTTCTAACACTTTATTTGCTTATTTTATGCGCACAAAACGGGAAGTCCGACAGAAAGAGAGAGGTGAGGCAAGAGTGAGAAAATAGGATAGAAGAGGGAGTGAAAAAATATACGTACTTTCATTAGGGTTCGTATAAATCTAAGATATACTTTAGACCCCCGACATTATTTCAGACCTCTCATTTAACAGCTTTTTGGGCCTGGATATGTTATTGCTAATTTGTCTTCCTGGCACAGCCTGCAGACACCAATAGCCTTACTCTAAGGCCTGGCTCTCCTCAATGTGCTCCAGCCTACATTAGGGCTTTTCTTATTATTTTCATTTAATTCCCACGCATGGCTGGTCAGTCTCATACACTTCACATGGCTTTCTATTCTGAACGATGACTAGTGGTTGTACCATTTCTTATTGAAGCTGCTTTCAGTGCACCTCATATATACCTTGTTCTGGCCATTTACATCCATTACATCCGCTTTGTAAACCACTCCTTCCATTTTACAAACTCCATCTAGCGGATATTTGCTTTTATCTTTACAGTTACACATTTCGCTATCCACAATATTTTGCTGCAAGCTAAGCCTTGAAATTCCTGACATTTTGTCTTTACCGTAGTTTCCAAATTGCTAGTACAGCTCTAACTTAACTTTACTGTGTTTTTATTAAAAGTTTTATGCAATTCAGAACTGTGAGGGAAGTGCTTATCAAGCAACTTGAAAAAATATCTTCCCTATGTTAGATTTCACGTCTAAATTAAACGGGAGGTTAAACCAATTAATGTTTATTTTTCTCTTTTCATTTCTTATTTGTTGATTCAGTTGAATTACAGTTTAGTTTTAAGCCCATCCTCTTTTAAAACCTTTTCGTACTCTGCCATTTTTCTTCATAAATAATTCTACAAGAGGAATTTCTGGTTAGTCTGTTTTCCTTTAGGGATGTCCTTGAACATACTCGCAGGATGGTTGGATCTAGCGTTCACATTCCTCAATTTTGTGTTGGATTTCATGTAAAGCAAGACGCTGCCGGTTTCTAGATTTCATTCATCTTTGAAATATTGGACGACTTTCTTGTTCATCTAGACGTCAATTTGAAATTCGAGGCTTCTGAAGAAGTTTAAAAGCATTTTTCTTATTCTGTCATTTACTCTTCTGTTGTCTGCCACTATCATCAGCCCGTCGTCCCTGTATAGGCCGTAGTTGTCTATGTGGACTATTTCGTTGATCTTATTTAAAATATAGAGGCCCATTAATTCTGAAAATTCAGAACCGTCGAACGGACCTTGTGGGACATCAAAGGCGCCCGTGTTTGATTTCTTAACCCATTCGCCCTTGCATGGAGTATTACTGCCATATATGGTCTGGAGTCGCTACCTGTTTGCCTCGGGGTACTTGATAAGATTCAGAAACGGATATGCAATGTAATTGGCCCTGATCTGGCATCTCGTCTGCAGTCGCTCTCTCACAGACGTGTCGTCGCCTCCCTCTGTCTTTTTTACAAATACTTTCATGGTAACTGCTCCGAGGAGCTGCTTTCGCTGGTTCCCAGACTTCATGAATTTAAGCGTTCAACTAGGCTGGCATCTCGCTCACACCCTTTCACTGTCGAAACTGTTAAATGTAGCCGCCTCTTCTACTCCAATAGCTTCATGTATCGCACTTCTCACCTGTGGAACTCCCTCCCCTTTTCCTGTTTCCATGATAGCTATAATCTCCAACTATTCAAATGTAATGTCGATCGACGTCTCCAGATGCCTTGATCTATCCCCTATCCTTCTCTTCATCCTGTCCTCTATCACTCCTATTTGCTCTAGTTTCAACTCTCTGTAACCCTTTGTGTGCTAGGGGCTTCCCGCCTTGCTTGGGGTGAAACGCTTAAAAAAAATGCTTCGCCATTGTGGAATAGCACATATTTACGACAATGAAAAATGATCTCTACCTGTTCAGATGTTATATTAACAAAGCCCTTAGCAAAATGCAAAGCCTTAAACAGCTCTTTCCTACATATGGATGGATAAATGTCTTAGATGTCATATTTTAAGAAGACATGCATTTTTTTTTAATTCTTAATTCTATGGAACCAGGGAATACATTCCTTTGTTCTCTTTCACTGATTGCGTAGAAATTCTTGACGAGTTAAACACTTTTTGTAAGATTCCTTGGCTTTACTCAATTCATTCTTGGATGGATTGATTAGGCGAAATGAAGGATCAATGGGAAAGTCATTCTTATGGTCCTTTACGGTTAGAAATGCTTGCTTACCGCGTAGTATCCAGATTCTGTTACCTATACCCAGCTTGAGTATGATGTTTTCCGCCTCCTCATTGATGCTTTCAATGTCCCAAGCCCGGTCCGTCCTGCTATTTACCCCTAGCTGGGGAGAGAAGAAGAGAATTCATACCTTTCCAAAGGTTATTAGCACGTAAGTGAATGTAATGGATTCGACTGGAATTCGAATTCGGTTATCTGATTCCGCAATCCGAGACGCTATTCATTACTCCGCCATAAAAAAAAAAAAACAAACTTAAAAGATGATTATGTACCGCCTGTTCTCTAACTAAATCTATGTTCTCAATGTGTACATGAGCTAGGTGTTTACATCGATCCCTTTCGTTTGTAATGATATAGATCTTATTTTACTCCGTTTATTCATTGATTTACTTTTTCTTTTAAATAGGAGTATATAGGTTCGCCTATCGCCTAGTTCCCAACTCTCAATCGTTTTTTAAAACAGGAGTAGAGGTTTATCTCAGAGCCGATTCCTTTTTATAAAACTTGCTGATTTTTAATTTTTTTTCCGTAAGCCCTCGGGATCATTTCATATATTTTTCCTGTTTTGTCGTCGCCTTCAACTTCGCGTTGGTATTTTTTCGAGGTGAATAGCAGGAACACCAGACCAGATATGGCAGCAGGATGATGATGATGATGACGATGATGATGATGATGATGACGATGATGACGATGATGATGATGATGATGATGATAAACGTACGGTTTTATTTACTTTTAGATAACATTATAATTATTATCTATTAAACTATTAAAAGTAGACAGGTTTGTCTGTCCCCCGGTTTACTCTCCTTCTCAGTTTTTGCACAGAAGTAAAGGTTTATGCCTTGTTTCTTGTTTAGGATTAGGTTTCCGGTTCCTTCTAAAGTCTACTTCAATTCTCTGCTTCAACACTGAAATTTATATTCAATAATTATTTTTTATCCTCTATAGGAGTAAATAGGTCCGCCTATCGCCAGGTTCACAACTCTCACTCGTTTTTGAAACAGGAGTAGAGGTTTATCTCTTGTTTAAGATGTGCTTTACGTTTCCTTTTTACGAAGCCTTGTTGAAAGCAACTGTCCTAACTTTTTGGCGATATGAGTGATCTGTGGCTGTGCCTTTTCATTTTGAGTGTGCCGAGGTGGCAGTTATCTTCTTGCTGCAATCCAATTCGTAGCAAGGAATCCGAACCCTTTAATTAGAGAGACTGCTCTGGTCAGCAGTTACATAATATCAGGGTTTTTCAGTCCCATGTCGCGTATGGATAGGTGTCTCTGAAAGCGCTTCCGATGGATAACACTGAGGCCACTCTATGCTGTAGTCCTAACCACCTTCCGTCTAGCTGCGACCTGTTCTAGCTAAACAGTCGAACTCTCTGCCCGAAGGCAGAGAAGAACCCGGACGAGGCTCCGCCGAAGGACAGAGTCTTGTTCGGGGAGATAGACTGCCCCTGAACTCGTTTATGCGGGTTCAAAAAGGGAATATTTTTGGCCGAGCCTACGGGCTCGGACAACCCACGTTAAACCGTCCTTGTACCACATGCAACCCTCGTGGGGGGGGGGTAGCTAAATATACTAACCGCCTTCCGTCCAGTTTGTATTGCCTTAGACAATGGACAATGAAAATTATATATTAGTACCTCCTTTTGGTAAAATGCTAGATGCTCTAATCAATTCCGAAATGGTTAAGCATCTTACGTCTTTGAGTTTTCTTTCAAACAATATGGCTTTTACTTCTCTATGTCTATTCGTTAACGGTTATTACTAAAAAAATGTCTGTTATTGTTATAGTGGAACACACCTATTCTATAGTTAATAGACTCTCCCACCTATAATAAGTAGGAGCAGTAGCAGCAGTCGGCAGAGAGTTGATCAGTCAGTCGATGTCGGACGACCGTTAGTCGGATATTAAAGTATCAGCCACCACAACTAGATTATTGCGTCATTACCTATTATATCAAGTTCCTAACATTTTGTACGTCGAACCTATTTTAGGACCGACTTAGTACAAATACATGCCTCCCCTGTGAAACCACTACATAACAGTTATGGTTTAAATAAGAACGATGAAGCTATGGCTGTGGTTTTAGTTATCTGTGGGATATGCATGTAACTCCATCCATGGTTTTTGCTTTTATCTTTAAACTGGATCCCCCCCAAAATATGTAGACGTGATAGTATCCATGCAATAGACCTTAAGAAATGTGCCCCAGAACTGGCTTCTGTTTTTTCTAAAGTCTACAATAAATATCTTACTGCTCATTACTTTCCTGTTGGAAGTCCTCTTCTGAAGCTTCAGTCTCATACTTCTATCAGCCTATTAGCCTTCTACCTCTTTTTGGCAAATTACTAGACGCTCTAATGAACTTAGAATTGGTTAAGCATCTCACTGTGTCTCTTCTTTCAAACAAGCAATATAGCTTTCACTTCTCTAGGTCCCCTGCTGATGTTTTAACGATTATTGTTGAAAGAGTCTATCAAGCTTTAGAGAAGAAATGTAAAGCCCAGGCTGTTGTTTTGAATGTCTCAAAGGCATTTAACGGGCTTTTCGAATGGTTGATTTCTAGATTTGAAGGATCGACTCCGGCGAGAAAAATTTCCTGGCGCGGCACAGGGAGCCAACTTTCTTTGCTGTGGACGAAACTATTGACTCAATGTAATTGTTCCATCTCAGGTCAGCAGACAATGTGAGACCGAACAGTCGCAAAGAGGTGCTCTCTTGGAGTTGAGCGTCGGACATTCTAATAGGAGGCAGGGATGGTTCTCTGTGGTGAGTAATAGAGAGTACCTGACATCTACTATCCTCTAACTTTACAAGAGCAAGATCAGGCCGAAAAAGGAGTAACGCTGTCATATATGGGCAGGAGCTGCACACTCTTCAATTTTTAGTCTCGATAGTGTTCAAAAGTGTCTCCGCGTCCTTGTGGACGATGAATCATTTTGTACTCTACAACCCATTTATCACAGACAAAATCTTGAAGGCCCCCACCCTACGCTACTTTATCTCTATTTCCATGGAAAGTGCTCAGACGAACTACAATTTTAACCTTCCCAACTAAGGCCATGGCGGAAACATTGTAGCGAAGCAACTCCATTCACTTCGTATTCCATGTAAGTTCCACTCGAACAGCTTCTTCAAACAAGCCAACTCCCAAGAGAATGCTTCCCCGATCACTACAATCTTAACCTGTTCATGTCTAGGATTAACCGTTATCTTCTCCACATATCTTCATAAACCAAGCTTCTTATTTCTTACTCTGTAAATCGAGTGGCTCTTGAGTCGTGCAGTAGGTGAACATTATTGTAAAAAAAAAAAAAAAAAAAACTTGGACAGGAATTGGTTTGTTAATGTTATCACTTCCCCCCAAAAAACTGCTCTTTTTGAATCGTCTTTTGTGCCTTCTGTCTGTATGGCTGATGCTAACCCCCAGAAGCGCGAGTCCTTACACCTCGGGTTAACGTTTTTCACTGACATGAAGTGGAAAGATTATATTGAATCAATTGCTAGGTCAGCTGCTAGGAAAGTTGGTTCACTGAGTCGAGTTAGAGAGCTTTTTCTTGCCAGAATCTATTTTACACATTTGTAAGTCTGTTATTTATCCATGCAGTGAATGCTGCTGCTACATCTGTTCTGGTGTTTATGTTATGTGTTTAAAGAAAGATTCTTGATAAAATCTGAAGAAAAATCTGCAATGTTATCTCTTCTGACCTGGCATCTCGGTTTCAGTTACTTTCCCACCGACATAACGTAGCTTCCTTGTACATTTTTTATAAATACTTTCATGGTAATTATTCTGATGACATTTCCTCTTTGTGTACCTTGACTTTACTACATTAAACACTCTACTAGATTGGCAGCTAGGTCTCATCATTTTAAAGTTGAAATGGCTAGATGGGACCGTATGTTCTATGCTAACAGTTTCTTCTCTTACACTTCTCACTTGTGAAACTCTCTCCTAGATTCTTACTTTCAAGGCAACTTTGATATTCCAAAATTTCAAATACAACGTCAACTCTTATCTTCCGTCTTCTTAATTACTCTTCTTTTACTGTTCTCTCTCCTTAATAATGTTTTTCTTTCCCACACAGTAACTCCTACCATCTTAGTGGCTTTTCCATAAATATTTTCATATCAACTGACAAGTAGCGTCTGTTAAATTGTTTATCATATTGTCTATTTTCTTCACCAGTTAGAGTCAATTTCATCAAAAATGACATCACATCTACCTAGGTTTCCATTTTATATTCTCTGTATGGTCGAGGAAACATTCATTGACGCAAAGCACGGACAAATCAACTCTCGAGTAAGACCTTAATTCACTTCTGTTTTTTTTTATTTTTTTTTATATCTATTAATGTGCATAGGTTTCACTTCATAAATTAAATATTTGTGCATTCAAGTTCTGTAATTGTGTTGTTAATGTATTTTCTCCCAGACTTATACCAAATTTATATGCATGTTTTCTATTCACCGATGTACTTATGTTATTGTCTCGCGGGTATAATAATGCTACATTGAGATAGTAAGGTATAAGCCATTCAAGTAAAAGGAATGCGTTTTTTTCTGACCTAAACTGATATATATATATATATATATATATATATATATATATATATATATATATAATGTTACATTAGAACATGTAAATTACTACTACAAAATTATACATTTTGTTTCAACGTTTAATAAACAGCGTCTAATCAGGTAGTTAACAATGAGGTTAATAAACGATTTTATTTAAAATTACAATTTATGAAGCCTCATTTCCGCTTTTTGGAAAATTTCCCGAAAAATGTACGAAAGATTTTTATAAAGAAAAAAAAGAAAGAAAATAAGAAATCAATAAAAGGAAGAGGAAAGAAAAGAAAGGCAAAAGAAAGCATAAGAAATTAATCGTATTAGCGAGAAAGAAAAGAAAAGCAAAAGATAGAGAGGAGTATATTTAAAATTACACAGACACAAAGGAAGAGGAAAGTTAAAATAAATAACATATGATATGTTAATATAAGTTAAGCCAATGAAATCTGGATAAGAGAATTCGAATTTGGACGGAAATGAAACGCGAACAGATAGTAATACATTGGTTACAATGTCGCGTTTCAAAATTAATGGCAGATTCGTGATATTTTTGGGATGAACAAGAAACTCTGAGTCGTACTGTCGGCTTTGGGTATTATGTATTTTTTAAGGTAAATTTGCTTTTTAACACCCGAGCCAAATTTCTCTTAAAATTTTCCCCAAAATCGTCATAATTCTGTGTAAATGTACATGATGAACTCGAATTAACAATTAAATTATGAAGAAACATACCGATTTGGAGTAATCAACAAGAAAAAAATAGGACTTTTTGTTGGTCATTAGTTCCCCCTTACTGCCATCATGAATACTGATTCACTGCGTAGTACTTCCGATGGCCTTTGGCCTATTTACTTCTTTTATAGACTTTCCTTGCAAAAATCACTACGTAAAGATATGTAATTTTTTTTGGTAAGTGTAGTTTTATTTATAACAAAATCAAATTAAATAATACAATAAAACCTTTTTTCCGTTTAGAATAGCAATGACAAATTAAAAGAACAAATTAAATAATAAAAATAAAGCATTTTTTATATTTTAAAATTGAAAATAAAACAAAAATTAATGCACAAACTTGGTAAAGTAGAAGGGTTGATTGTATTACTTATTTTTTTAAAAAATTTTCCCCTTTTCTACTCAGAAAGAAAACCCCACCCTTAACCATAACTCTAAAGTTAACCCGGTTTGTTGTATTATTTATTTATTTTTTAATTTGTTCCCTTTTCTTTAGTACAGTGATAGAGGTGCTTCTGAAGAGTTGGAATCCTCAGGACCAAGCTTTGCCATAGTTTAAAGAAAACAGATATTACACTTTGATCTCAATCCAAATGCTGGAAAGGGTTTTTGAAAGTGTAGAATAATGAAAAGGAGAAGAAAAAAGAAACAAAAAAGAAAGAAAAAGACATCATTAATAAATTGATAGAAAAATTAATATTTAATAACAATTAAATAACATTGTGAAGAAACGAAAAGATAGTTACTGAAAGATATTTTTAATATTTAAATGTCGATGTGTCATGGAGGCGTGACAGGTGACGTAACGACGAGCCTCCGCATTCGAACGAAATTATAGGTCGAATTTATTGTGACGTCATAATTTCAATGGTCCTTGATTTTTCTTTTTCGCTCCTCCTGCATTTCATAGGAAACAATTATTTTATTTTTTGTTGGGTGGCTGGGTCATAGGAACAAATTTTATTTTTTAGTTTGAATGTTTGGTTCTACTTTGATTTCGTTATTGAGTTCGTTATCCCCTCTCACAACTCATGCCATATAGTTTTATATATTTTTATAAAGAAAGAAAAAAGAAAAGAAAGACAGTTTTATGAAATTTTTATGTCATGGTTATTTCAGTGGGATTCCTGTGAATACGCGGTATTGTGGTATATGTTGGATCAAATGGTGATGAATGAGTTCTTGTGGTGATAGAGTAAATTGTAATGAATAAATGGGTCGCAAACTAGATTACCTATGTTTAGGATAGTCAGTGTTGAACAACCTCACCCCACTTCCCCTTCGGCTTTGTGCCAAAAATATAATTATATTGCAATAAATAATCTATTCTTTTGGAGTGGAAACAACATATTCTCTTTGTTTTTTTGTTTTTTTTCTTCTTGACATCACTGATGTTATTATTTCTACTTTTAATGGGCACAATTTTCATAAGGATGAGAAGAATCAGTCATGAAAACTTTTATTCATGCAGTGTATATTTCTTTGTTGTTGGGTTGGTGATATTCACTATTTCCATTGATGTGTCACTTTTGCTGGCAGTTGTTAGAATATTGTGCAGGAATTACTATTTCACCTGTAGCAATCTTCAGGCCATGTGTTGTGCTTTGGTTTGACTATTTGTATATGCTCTTTCATGGTGCATTATGGGTAGTGAGGTCTATTGTATTATCCTAGCAGTTATTGGGTAGGTGGTAGTAATTATTTCAAATTATTCTTGAGAATATTGAGTAGAAATAATTGTGAATCTGAATGCAGTTATTTGTAGATATTTTATAGTGTTGTTTATTAATCTTTTATTCATGATTTTCAGTTTATTTATTTTTAGATATTTTTTTTAGAAAATTGTATGTTAGCAAATTTTTATGTTATGAGTATTTTAGTAGGATCCCTGGCAACATGCGGTATTGTGGTATATGGTAGATCAAATGGTGATGGATGAGTTCTTGTGGTGATAGAGTAAATTGTAATGAATGAATGGGTCGCAAACTAGATTACCTATATTTAGGATAAGTCAGGATTGAACAGCCTGACTCTACTTCTCCTTCGGCCTTGTACCAAAATTATAATTATATTCAAATAAATAATCACTTCATAGGAAACAAGTCGAAACAAAGAATGAGGCTTAAGAGCGATTAACATTTGAAAGTTCCTTTTTATGATATGTGCAGGTGGTATAGGTAAAGAGGGTGAAATCAGAGAGCAGAGTTCAAATTCCGGGCTAGTCCGTTGCATTCATTTTTCGTACAAATGTCCTTGGGAAAGGCATGAATCCGTCCCTTTTATTCCCAGTCTAGCTATAGGTTAAATAGAGAGCAGGGTAAATTCTAAACTGCGGGGAAAGCACTGGAAACCACGCCACTATATTTCCCAAGAATTCATGGTAATTCATAGCAAAGAACGGAGATCTGTAGAGAGGCTTGATCGTTTTATGTCCTGAAGGGCAACTTATTTCAATATACACTTCATATTCAATTCTTCTCTTAAGAAATTGTGTTTTGTAGATAATATATCGTTTAAAACAAGGATGACTATTGTCACATTCTTTATCAAGTAAACTCCAGCGAATATTGATTTTATTGAAGTTGTCTTGGGTTTGACATACTTATTGTATTGTTTTAATAGCCTCACACTCCCACCTCGGTCTTTTGAACAACAGTAGAGGTTTATCCTTTGTTTCCCGTTTAGGATTGGGTTTCCGGTTCCTTCTAAAGTCTACTTCAACTCTATACTACTAACGTCTCTGAAATTTCATTAATATTTATTTACCTTTTTTTACTTTCCTCAATAGGAGCAGATAGATTCGCTTTTTGTCCGGTTCACGCTCCTCTCTAGTCTTTTGAACAGGAGAAGATGTTTTTCTCTTGTTGATGATGAGTGGGTTTCCGATTCGTTCTAAGACATTTACTCTCTCTTTCACTTCCATTGGACCGTTGCGTCTTGGTGGCATCATCATCTTGTTTCGGCTGGCGCCTCTTAATCTGTAACCCTCTACCTCGAGTGGCTCTTGGGCCCTGTACAGGGTTAACATTGTAAAAAAAAAAAGCTTGTGAATTTTGAAGACCAGTTCCGCTTCAAAGTCGATTTTTTTCGGGGGAGATGTAGAGCCTCGACCTCGAAAAGAACTCGGCAGTGTGTGTATTCAGTGAAAATGGCACCAGCAGCCTTAGACCCATTTGTTTATATACTATCATGGAAAGCTGTTGCAGAATTGAATAGTTTTACTTTATCTTGATTCAAAACTACTTTTGGGTTTTATTTTAAATTTCAAGAAATACAGACTTTAAAAATATTTATCTGAGACTTGGTATTTCTTTTTTTTTTTTCCATATATTCTAAATCTATAATTTAAAATATATGAGCAGGTACTCAAGAAAAATCAGAACTCAAATACGGCGCGCGAACTGGACATAATTGTACATTGCACCGCTGGGGGTAATAAATTTGCTGTGTTTTTCTATCTGGTTTTTAGAAACACGTTTGGTGATTTTCGCGAAGGCTGGTAAAACACAAAAAGTCAGTTTGTGTGATGATTTGTTTTTTATATGGAGAAACAGCTACAGACACTTTTGTAATGTTTTGAGAAGCTTTTAAGAAAGACGCTTTAGGTGATATTTCTGCTTCAGACATAGGGAAATACCACTTAAGGACCAACCACGATCTGTCCGACCCTGAACACGCTGAAATGATAATCGGAATACTTGGCTGCAGATGTTCGTCTGTATATTTGATTTTTTTTTTTTTTTTAAATCTGGTTTAATTTGAAAAGCGTTCAGTTTTCTTTTGTATTCCACGGGCGCCAGACATTCTGCAGAGACAAGTTGGGTGCAACTCCTTCATCGGCCGTAGAATAAGCAGAATCAGACATATTACCATCCGCTTTCATTTCAAAAGAATCGACGGTGCTCTCTTGAGGTGTCTGAAAAAGGCCACCAACAGGCGAACTGGAAGGAGTTCCGTGTGTAGTCCCCGTGGGAGATAATGTGACCAGTCGCTGTGGTTGATCAACTGATGTGTACAATGGAATGGCTTTAATGGCCAGAGGAGTGGTCACTAAAAAGGCAATAGGCATTCCGTTGTTACTGTCTGTTCCACTTATCTGACCTCCGTTTCGAATAATTTCGGCTATGTCTACCGTTGCAGGCACATTGCGTACAACCGTAGTTCCAGTTGAGGAGATATCCATCATCTGGGATTCGTTTGGATCAGAATGCTTTGGGCTTATTTCGCAAAAAGCTTGAGTTCTTTGTTTGTGGCTGTTTGTGTGGAATTGTACTGAGCGGTGACTAGCGGTGATCATTTGAGGGTCCATACTGACCGCCTGAACCGATGGCGGAGAGGAAGGCTGATTACTGAGCACACAAAGAGTCCTCGGGTGCCCGTCACGTGACTCAATAGGTGCCGAGAGAGAATGGCCGAATGTTAGTCCCTTTAAAGCTTTGCAGTCGATCGCGGGCGAAACCGGCTCGGTTTGTTTTGTATTGACATCCGGGTTGTTTAATCTATTGGGCATTTCTTGTTTTAAGGTTTTGCCTTTATTGGTGAAGGAGTCGTTCAAATGGTTAATGACACGTGCACGGAATTCGGTGTTGATGCAATCTTTCTTGGAGAGATAATCAATCACTTCGTTGATGCAATCATTGAAACCGTCTCGATATCGTGGATGCTCGCGGTAGGCAAGATCTATGAAAACAAAAATTATAATCAGGTATGAAAATGCTTGATAAAGTATATCATATCATATATATATATCGAGAGAGAGAAAGAGAGAGAGAGAGAGAGTCATAGAGATAGAGATATATAGAGAGATCTCTACTATACAAGTATAGGAGCAATAGAATAGGGAAAAATCCGTGGGTAAGTAAATCCAAATAATCCAGTAGATCCAACTAATATGAAATATTAAAACTGATCCAAAAAAGAGATCTCAATATAATTTTTATTGTATTTTATTATTATATTTTTATTATATTTTATTATTCACTTATATAAGGTAATTACAGTTAATGAGATTCAAACAAATTACCTCATACAGATTATCATTTCATCTATGCGAAAGTAGTAGATATATATATATATATATATATATATATATATTAGTCATTTTAAACTTTATTTTTAGTGGATACTAGTATTTGTGTAAACGCCCCGTTTATTTATTAAACAACATATTTATTTATTTTCGGCCTGAATGTTCGACAAATTTGATTAAATGAGAATTTGCGCTCTCCGGCAGGATTCGAGTTTGCATTTCCCTGTGCAGAGGTAGCTATATATATATATATATATATATATATATATATATATATATATATATATATATATATATATATATATACACACACACACACATATATATATATATATAGTCATCCACAGACAGAATGTTTCGATGTATCACAGCTCATCAGTGTGGCTAGACATAAGATTGCCTCAAGTCGAGATCGAAACCCGTCTGATGCCAAATCAAATATATATATATATATATATATATATATATAATATTCGTTTTAGATTAGTGCGCTAAAATTTTTACATACCAAAATTCAATTCGTGCATATATTATGCTAGATTAATGCAGTAAAACATTCCTCAGATTAACGATAGTAATTGAAAATTGATTTTTTTTATAGTTACCAATGTACGCATTAACCGCACTAAACAAGGGATTCCTGTATATATATATATATATATATATCTTTAAATTTTTTCAAGTTCACGAATTAACTTATTGGTAACTGTAGAAAATTGCTCAAGAAAAGTACTAGAATTTCTTTCAAATAATTTTTATTTTCACAAATACTGACAATCTTATTTGAGAGCATCTTCAGGAGTTTATAATATCTGTCGATATCAACACAGTAGCTCCGTAAATTTAAAATAATTTATTCATTGTTTGTTTACACTAGAGCGTTTCAAATTCAAAATTTTCAATTAATCATGGGAGGTAAATTTTTATTATTTTAAAAAAGAAAAAGGATTTATTTATAATATTTTGATTGATTATTTTATATAAAACTTTGTTATTCCAAACATTTAAGAACATTGTAACTATATTCATAGTTGACTTTATTTTTGTATGTAAGTAAGGTGGTTGATTGATTTGTTAGGGGATAAAGAAAATGATAGACGAGGGATGAAATGAATAAAATGAGGTTTAGATGAGAGATGAAAATCATAGGTGGAGGATGTAAGGAAAAACAAACACGGGACGAAATGGAAGAAATGATTGGCTGGAGGATAGATGAACATGATAGGTGGAGGACAGAAGGAAATGAAAGACAAGAGACAAAATGATGTGTTGAAGGATCGATAGAAATGATAGGTGGAGGACAGAAGGAAATGATATATAAGGGAAGAAATGGAATAATTTATGGGTTGGAGGACAGATGGAAATTGATGGAGGACAAACAAAATGATATGTAAGGGAAGAAATGAAAGAAATGATGACTTGGAGGAGAGATGGAAATGATAGGTGGAGGATAAAAGGGAATTATATGTAAGGGAAAAAATGAAAGGAATGATAGGCTGGAGGACAGATGGAATTGATAGATCGAGGACAAAAGGAAACGATATGTAAGGGAAGAAATGAAAGAATGGATGAGTTGGAGGATAGATGAAAATGATAAATGAAAGACAAAAAGAAATGATATATAAGGGAAGAAATGAAAGGAATGATAGGCTGGAGGACAGATGGAATTGATAGATGGAGGACAAAAGGAAATGATATATAAGGGGAGAAATGGAAGGAATGATACGCCGGAGGACAGATGGAATTGATAGATGGAGGACAAAAGGAAATGATATATAAGGGAAGAAATGAAAGGAATGATAGGGTGGAGGACAGATGGAATTGATAGATGGAGGACAAAAGGAAACGATATGTAAGGGAAGAAATGAAAGGAATGATAGACTGGAGGACAGATGGAATTGATAGACGGAGGACAAAAGGAAATGATATGTAAGGTAAGAAATGAAAGAATTGATGACTTGGAGGATCAATGGAAATGATAGATGGAGGACAGTATGAAAAGGAAAAGGTCGTTTTTTGACGTTAAAAATTACGTCAAAAACCGACATTATTTTTGCACCAACCTAATAGATAAAGGATAAAATGAAGTAAATGAGGGGTTTAGGTTTAGATGTTAATGATAGGTGGGTGTGAGAAGAGGAGGGAAGCTGGTAATGGTGGAGGACTAAAAGGAAACGCTTTTCTCAAGAACACGAAGAATACTTACTATCTTCTGGATTGATTAATTCTTGGAGTTTTTTCAATTTTCGGACAGTCAACTCAAGAATTTCAGCTTTCTCTAATTTTGAAATATGGGAATTCTGTAAAAAGATAAATAAAATCTATATTATAAACCAATGGATATAATCAAATAAATTGGTCGAAAAAAATTGATAAGCACCATTTTCTGGGGGTTATTAGGAGTTTATTTCCTTTCCACTACTTCTGCAAATTCTTTGAATCAGGAAGAGTGGTGTGAAATGCGAAATATAGCATTATATCATTCTCAATTCTTAAATGATTTTCCCGTCAAACAAGTAGAAACTGAGGTAGTACCAATTACCTTTAGAGAACTGGGAACATTCTTACAGTCTCTTGTAAAGGTACAATAAATATTAGAGATCCTATAAAATACTGAAACGATTTCATCTACTGTCGTAGAATGACGGTCTGGTTTCAAGTTGCGATGAAAAGTAAAAGAATTTATATGAAAGAAAATATTATCAGTCTTTATTTCTGAGATAAGGTATTATGTACACTATTTGCATTATTCGGACTATTGTCGCCATGGCCGTTGTACGCTCTGACCTTCTTCAGGTGGTTGGAATGTCGAACTGAACCCTTTATTTCGCTCACTGGAGTAGACTAGTTCCTACGTGCCGTGTTTAATTGATGTCAGTTATCAGTTATCTCCTGTTAATTCCCTTCTGAATTTCTCCACTGCCTCAACCGGGTATTGAACTCACACTCATTGGGTCCTGTATCTGGATCTAACTAACGCCTTTATCCACTATGCCACGTGTCCTTGAGGACATCTGTGTATGAAATAAAGGGTTCAGTTCGACATTCCAACCACCTGAAGAAGGCCGCAGCGTACAACGGCCGAAACGTTGTAATAAATATGGCGACAAAGATCAGGACGATAGTGCGAATAATGTAAATAGTGAAGAAAATATTAGTCAAAATACATAATAATCATTGAAACGACGTCATCTAATAAAGAATAAAGATAAAATTAACAATCTGGAGAACTATCTTGAATTTGTCAGAAAATGAAACAGTTTTAGAATATAACGGTGGCAGTTCCGATACATGTTGCAAAGGATTTGGAAGAATTATTGGACGTAGACGACAGAATAAATAAAAGCAAGCGGAATATCAAAGACGGTCATGTCGAATTTAAAAGTGGCTTGACAACATTTGGAAATCACTGGATACAACAGTTAAGAAAAGTAAGAGAAAAATGAAAGTCTAATAGCAGATGAGCAGAAACAATGTGTTAGGAGTCTTAAAGGCCTTGTTCCATAGTCCAAGATGGTGATTACTAAAAAACTACGTAATTCATAATATATTCATCAGGCCAGAGTAAATTCATTGTTCATATTTTGATAGAAATCATGGCATCGATTGATGATGATGATGATGATGATATAGAAGGCAAAGAAATTTCCTTATGACATGATCAGTAGCTGTTCTACAAAAAACAAGTCGAGATTTTGTGGCAATGAGCAACTTACGTCTTTTTTCATGTCCTGAATGAGAAGACTTTTTAACTGAGTCAAACAATTGTTAATACGCGCCCGTCTTCGTCTTTCCATAAGGGGTTTGTTACTCTGAAAGAAAGAAGAAAATAGCATTTTATTAAGACTGAAAAGAAAATAAGAATCCAAACAGGTGTATGACATGAGTGAAAAAAGATTATTTATCTATATTATTTACCTATCTTCATTATCTATCTATTTTCGTTATCTGTCTGACTTCACTATCTATCTATCTATTAGGTTGGTGCAAAAATAATGACGTAATAATGTCGTTTTTTGACGTATTTTTTAACTGGATCTAACTAACGCCTTTATCCACTGTGCGATATGTCCTTGAGGACATCTGTGCACGAATTTCTGGGTATTATAAACCTAATGTCTTCAGCAACCTTTTTTTTTACCATTCCTCATATTTCAGTTTTTGCTTTTATTAATATCATGTTTTTACCAGAGCTCATATTGCAATTTTTGTTGTTATTATCGCTGTTCTCTGGCACTCCTTATTACTGGTTTCCATATTGTATTTATTTCTATGCTTGGTCGTCTCAGGAGATTTTTGTGGTCGAGCATATGTGCTGTTTTCTTAAGTTTACGTATTTTTCAATGGTGTTCTTTGTCTATGATCTCATCTTGATCCCACAGACGGCGGTGATCTCCCTTCTCTCTCCAGATGCTGAAGGAAACGTTGGTTGGAAACAGAGGCAATCGTGCTCAGTTGTCATGCAACATCAATTCTATAATGTTGAACCATTTCCTTATAGATGAAGAGGAGACTTGCTACAACAGAAATATGGTTCTACAGAAGGATAATAAGGATACAAAGTGGGACATGCGAGCAATAGGGAAGTTTTAAGTAAAATGCAAATTGAAAGGTCAATTATACATAAAACCAGAAAGTGGCAGTTGAAATTTCTGGGACGCATAATTAAAAATGTTGATTGCTTTGTTTTTTTGACGGCTTATCAATCATTTTAAGGTTAATTAAATCGAAACATTTTTAGAATTTAAGATTTTTTTTTTTTAGATAATGATTTTCTGATAAAAGTCCTACTATTTGACGCAGAGTTGATAGGGATAAGAGATGGATTTCTGTCTTTCCCAAAAACATTTTCACGTAATTGAATGTAACGAACCCGATTCGAATTCGTTTTCTAATCTCGAATCGTTATCCATTGCACCATTGATATTCTCGAGCGGTCATCCATCAAGGAACTGAACGGGCTCAACGTTGCTTAACTTCGGTGACTGTACGAGAACAAGTGTTTGAACGTGATATGGCCGTAGACCGATAATGAGGAAAGAAGGCTTGCAGAATTTTACACTCACAAGGCATATTGAAGGCAAGGAAAACAGAGAGAAAAAGCGAATAATGTACCTGACGAGTTTTTGTAACTAGATGGCAGAACAGGAAAATAGATGACAGGATATAAAATGAAAAGATAAACGTTGCTAAGAGTTACGAAAAATAAGGATGTTATTGAGAGCCACAGCCGGCTACGTCCTGAAGGGACCTGGCATATTGAAGAAGATTGACTTGTGTGATAGACACAAATCATGAATTTCTATTAATCACCACAGAGATCATTCCCTGTCCGGCATTAGAATGTCTGACGCTCAACTTCTCGAGAGCATCTCTTTGCGGCTGCTCGATCTCACATTGACTGCTAACCTGAGATAGAACAAATACATTGTCAATAGTTTTGTCTACCGCAAGGAAAGTTGGCTCCCTATGCCGCGCCTGGAAATTTTTCTCGCTGGAATCGATCCTTCAAATCTACAAATCAACCATTCGCACTTGCATGGAGTATTGCTGCCATATATGGTCTGGAGCCCCTTCTGTTTGTCTCGGGGTTCTTGATAAGATCCAGAGACGGATATGCAATGTAATTGGCTCTGATCTGGCATCACGTCTGCAGTCGCTCTCTCACAGACGTGCCGTCGCCTACCTCTGTCTTTTTTACAAATACTTTCATGGTAATTGCTCTGATGAGCTGCTTTCGCTGGTTCCCTGACTTCATGAATTCAAGCGACATACGAGGCTGGCATCCCACTCTCACCCTTTCACTGTTGAAACTGTTAAATGTAGCCACCTCTTCTACTGCAATAGCTTCATATCTCGCACCTCTCGCCTGCGAAACTCCTGTTTCCCTGATAGCTATAATCTCCAACTATTCAAATGTAATGTCAATCGACATCTCCGGTTGCCTTGATCTATCCACTATCTTTCTCCTCACCCTTCCCTCTATCATTCTTATCTGCTCTCGCTCCAAATCCTCTATAACCCCTTGCGTGCTAGTGGCTTCCCGCCTTGCTTTGGGTGAAATGATTAAAAAATGGGCGTTTTTCGATTTCTTCAGGCTTGTGTACAGAAATAGTGTATAGCACAAGCTAATACCATTTAGAAGCATGAAAGTTTATCAGGATGTCGACGATGTTTACGACTGCGCAGAAGGGAACTGTCTGATTTATGACAACCGCCATTTTGCTTGTTTATTTTATTTATTTTTAATGGGAAAAGATGAAGAGAAAATTGAAAAGTAGAAAAAAAAAAATGAAAAAGAGAAAACAAAATCATGACCCTCAGCTAAAATTTACCGGAAGTGTCACCGCATCGGCCAGGGGGACAAAAAACTAATCTCCAGGTGTCACTTACGGTAGAAGGATAGGCACACGCTGACACAAACGATATTTCACACACCGAATAAAAGCCAGTACCAAAAACACATCTTTCCTCCCCACCTCCTTTAAAAAATGTCTACCTCTAGGAGACGGTAATTGTAATCAGCGAATTGAGTTCGAATTCTTACTAGGGTAGTTAGGAACAATTCGCATTAACGCTCTTCAATTTAGAAAGGCTTAAAATCTGTCCTTGTGTTTATTTTTTCCTTTTGACAAAGTTCTTGACACTGTTATGCCTCTTATGTTTATATGAAAAAAAGTATACGAATCAAGAGTTCTTCCTTGTTACTGGTATAGTGTCAACGAGTAAAATCTGTCTCGTGCTATTTGGAGAGAATTTAGGTACAGCCAAGTAATAACATCTTGTTTTCAAGATGACATAGAATCCAATAACGATCATGGACAGGAAAATATTTTCGCAAGTTGGTAAGACTGGCAGCCAAAACAAACTCAAAGTAAAACACTATATATATATATATATATATATATATATATATATATATATATATATATATATATATATATATAAATTTGGAGAAGTTAGCTGAGTGTTGCAGTCAAAACAAATTCAACGTAAAACACTATATATATATATATATATATATATATATATATATAATTTGGAGAAGTTTATCACTTAGCTGAGCTACGTAGTTTCGCGAGCATATCTACGAAATTTCGTAGTAGGCATGACTGAACCAACAACACTCAGATAAGTGATAAACTTCTACAAATTAATTCTTTTAACGTGCTATCCTAACTTTTGATATCGACCACTTGAATTTATAACCGATTATATGCTGATTAATTAAGTCTTTTGTTTATTTATTTACTGATTGATTTTTATTGCTCTTTATATAAATTTATACATTAACTTTTTAATAGTTTTATATTAAAAATACATCCTTGGAATAATCCCTACCACCTACGGATTTGGTATTATATATATATATATATATATATATATCGGATACCCATATTTGAGTAGACTTTCCGTTTATTTTAAAAAGTACTGTATTTCGCCTACCGGCATGAATATATATATATATATATATATATATATATATATATATATATATATATATATAACTAATTGGTCTTCAACTCTTCAGTTTCGTATAGAAAACGTTAAAATGTCCTTTTCTCTCTGCCGTGCGATAATAGCTGAGGATCTCTGACTGACGCCAAATCGGACTGGTTTCGATCTTGGCTTCAAGCGATCGGATGTCTAGCCACACTAAAGAGCTGTGATACAGCAAAACATCTGTCTGTGAATGATAATATATATATATATATATATATATATATATATATATATATATAAGAGGTTGATCAAAAAGGTATAGTGACTATATATATATAGTATATATATATGATATGAGGTTGATGAAAAAAGGTATTGGGGCTATATATATCTATCTATCTATATATATATATATATTAAGTTATAAAGTTCTCGAACACTTCCCTTTTTATAGCAGTGCTTTGAAGGAAAGTGTGGTCGTCTCACCACAGCACAGAAGTTATATCAGTGATCATGTCTTGTACTGTAGTTTTTGGGCCAAGAACAACATTGCCCAGATCCGATACCTACTATATTACACAGATCTAGTTCCTTGCTGCTTTTTCCTCTTTACAAAAATAAAATACCTCTTAAAAGAAACAAGATTTCAAGACGTCGAGGCAATTCAAGAGCAAAATTGTCCAATTGTCAGATTAAGATCTGCACCATCTTAGATTAAAGATATCTTACTGGAATTATCCGAAAGATAGCTAAAGATCGGAAGCTTCTGAAGTATAGAAATTAAGTTTAAAGATATATATATATATATATATATATATATATATATATATATATATATATATATATTATTCCAAGATCATTTTCCAACTTATTCAAGATGACCTTCGCCCTCTCTAACCTTCTAACTTTCTATCCTGGTAGAGTATAATAGTGTTATAAATAGAAACTGGAAACCAAATAGTGTTTAGAAAGAACCGGAAACCCAATCCTAAACCGGGAACAAGGTATAAACCTTTGCTCTTGTTCAATAGACTGGGAAGGATGCGAACCGGGATACACTGATGAACTGATTGCGTAGTGATCAATAAAGAATGGAAAAGAGAGTGCAGTTTTCTGGGATTTTGCAATGGGATATGCTACCATCAGTTAAGCTCCCTACTGCTCTCTGGCGACACTTAGCCAAATAAATCAGATATCTCAAAAATCATTTTCAATGTTTAGGCAGCTCGCCCTGTGCACACTTCGTGACATCGGCGTGTCTATGACAAAGGCATGTAATAAAACCGAAAAGTATATCTTGAAAGAAAGAAGGAAAGGAAAGAAAAGAAAGAGGGAAGCCGACTGCTGTCAAAATAAATAAAGGAATAAAAAAGACAAGACCATTTCATATTTCATTTTTTTTTTCTTCATTTTTTGTTTGCACCACACAGCAAGTGAATAGATGGTGGAAAGAGATTACAAGAAGACTGCTGGTCAGTGTGGGTCTGCGCTGAGAAAGAGAGAGAGAGAGAGAGAGAGAGAGAGAGAGGGGAGTGAGAGAGAGAAAGAGAGTAGGCGAGTTGACGAAGAGAAGCAAAAGTTGTGCCTTAATTTTAGAAGCCATAAAAGGGTGGGAGAGCGGATGAAGAGACGAAAAGAAGACAAAAAACAAAAAAAACAACTTAAGAGAAACACTTGCAGGATAAATGAATTACCGACAGCAAACCTTTGCCACAAGCTTGTGTTTCAAGAAACTGAAAAACTCCAAAAATGTTTTTCTCGAGTAAAAAACAGACAACCAAAAAAATTTATATATGAGCTTGAGAATTTAGTCTCCAAAATGTCAACGCACTTCATGTACATGAACGCACTTTAGATTTTTACAACCTCTCCCACACAAAGTATCATAAACAGAAATTCTCAAAAACATACCTATATATATATATATTAAATTAAGTAACCGATCACGCTCCTGATGATTGCTTGAAAACGTATGAAACTGTTAGTCGTGGCCGGTCACTGCTCACTAGGAACTTAATTTAAAATATATTAAGTCTCTGTCAGTTAATACTGTATCGAGCACTGTTTCTCCGGTTATAGCACACTCTCTTAAGAGCTGTTTATTTTTTCTTTTATTCTTACACACACACACATCCCTATATATATATATATATATATATATATATATATATATATATATATATATATATATATATCTGTGTTTCTGTGTTATACAAGTTTCGTAAAAGAAGGCTGACAAGTGACTGTGATTAAGCTTTTTATCTAATTTTCTTTTTTCTGTTCTTATAATTGTTTTCTTTTCTGAGCGTAAAGTATGTATTGTGTATAAACTGTTCAAAAGTTGTGCATATTCGAGTGCTTTCGGCTATTCTTTAAGTCATTATCAAGGACGATTTGTTTTGTCTGACGTTATGGAAATGTTTTATTCTCCAAACACGGTCAGCACGTTGTGGCCGTGTTGATAGTTAACGGTACTTGGCTTTTTCTTTTTTATTATCAGGGCTTCCATTATTTTTAATCTTATTTTTACATGTGCATATGGCTATTATACTTGTATTTTCTGCTAGTATGTTGCGGATGGAGATGCAGGCTTGAGTGTTGCGATTAAATGAGTCCTAATTGAGCTATGTTCAGATAAGTGTAATGTGAGTCGTCTAGATAGGCATATATTTGTATACATATATAGGGTTTTAAATTCAAATTTGTCTTTCTCCTAAACTGATTGCAAACTACAGCTCAAGGCCATTACACACTTCTAGAATAAAAGAACTTAAAAGCTTGACATTGTAAAGAGTTTAGTGTCATTGGACTGAGCTTTAAATTAACCAATGAAGCGTTGCTTAAAACTCGGAGAATCAAACGCTTGCAATTTCAAGTGGTAGGAATTCACACACACACACACACACGCACACACACACACACACACACATATATATATATATGGGGTGGGGTGACAAAGTTGAAAAAGTTTACTTGCGACGCATTTCGTCATTCAGGACTTCATCGGACTAAATTTCTTATATTGTTGCGATTAGACATCAGCACGGACGAGCAGCATTGGGGGGATTTTTAAAAAAAAATTTTCAGAACCTTTTTTTCTTTTTTTAATATCTAGCCTAATTCATTGGCCAACAGAAGAAATTTAGTCTGATGAAGTCCTGAAGGAGGAAACCCGTCATAAGTAAATTTATTTCACTTTGTCATACAATTTCCCCAATATTGTTTTTGATATATAAAAATAAATATCGGCATCATATACATATATATATATATATATATATATATATATATATATATATATATATATAAGGAAGAGGTTATAGTAGTTCCAACGAGAGAAAAGTGAGTATATTAAAAAGAAGAGAGAAACCGTAAACATTTTTGATTGTAATGTTGATTTAAAAAAAAATATTATGCTTTATTTTCTATAATTTTGTTTCACCATTTCTCGGAGCAATCTTAATTGTTTTATAAACCTTTACGCAGAACTTTACACTGCCAGTTCAAGAAAGACATTTGGGTCACTAACACACAAAAAAGAGAATGTCTCAATATCGATAATATTTAACATCGAAAAACAAGGAAAAAATGAATTAATTTTAATAATATGTGGAAATCTCCACGCTTTGCCTGATGACGGTCGCGAAACCAGAAACGCGTGTAACAAAATTATGGAAAATAAAGTATAATATTTAAAAAAAAAATGTACATTACAACCAAAAACGTTTGCAGTTTCTCTATTTTTTTAATATATATATATATATATATATATATATATATATATAATGTCTAGACATATGGTTCTGTTTTTAATATTTCGGTCTCTCACGTGGTACAACGTCATAGAACCGTATCATGATTTTACGACCTGCGCCTGCTATTCAAGGGTCGTTATCGTCGCATAGCAATCATCTATGTCAACATAACAGAATAGCATCTTTGATGGCGAATATATTTCTTTAAATGTCCGCATAACTATTCTGAAGATGGCTCATGTCAGTCGAAACCTCAGATCAAGGAACTAATAAAAAATAAAGAAATGTTGGACAATATTTACTTTAGTTTCATACGAAATTAAAGCAAATATATTGAGTTTAGAACGGCTTATGATCAAACATAACAAACATTCATTGTCTGTTATATATAACAAGATATGTTTTATATATATATATATATATATATATATATATATATGTATATATATGAAATGAACTACGTTCAACAATTATTTTAGTATATTTTATTGTCATACGTTATATATATATGCACACAAATATTTAAGTAAATGCTCTGTAAATAAACAGTATTAACAGCATTTACGGGTCTGAACGTCCGAGAAATTTCATAGAAAACATGCGTCCTCCGACAGGAATCGAACCTGTATCCTATACGGAACCGTCTGGAAATTTCTCGGAGTAAATGTTGTTAATACTGTTTATTATAAATAGAACATTTACTTAAATATTTTGTATAAATAATCTGTAACAACATATATATATATATATATATATATATATATATATATATATATATATATATATATATATATATATAGAGAGAGAGAGAGAGAGAGAGAGAGAGAGAGAGAGAGAGTCTGCGCGTTGACATCGTTACAATAAAAAATATTCGCTACACAATCATTGAATACAGCATTCAAATGCATACGTATGTACACAACGGCACATATATACATATATATGCCTAGTCCCATATTGTTCACATATGTTTATGTTTGTGTGAGCTCCGGTGGGCGAGCAGGTATGTGTGTGTGTCTGCGTACCCCAATGGGTGTACGGGCGTGTATGTATGTTTGCTTAAGTATGAGTGGCGTCACGACGACTATTTTCCTCCCCACTTCCATAAAAACACTAATACATGCAGCGCTACATAAATCCAAAATTTTAAAAAATTAATCAAATTAATGTAAAAACGTGAAACCCAGTGTCACAAACTCACATCAATCCAACTAAATATGTTAGCTCTATCATTGATATTGACAGCTTTCCAATAAGTACCGCGCATATATAATATATAAATAATATATATAATAAATTGCATATATATATATATATATATATATATATATATATATATATATATATATATATATATATATATATATATTTTATACATACACATTTCACACACAGACATAGATATATGTATATATATTTATATATATAAAGAGATGTTCGACACCACAGAACTGCAAATAAATTTGAGAACACAGGAAAGCATTCTGATTCATGGATCCTTTTCATTTAAACACTTCGTCTGAAGAATACGGACGTAAATATTAAATTAATAGAATTAAAAGAATAGACAATATAAAATGGACAAAAAAAGATTCACGACTAAAATATAAATTTATTCATAAAAAAGAGCGGTAAGTAAAGATATATTGCCAAAAGAGTCCATGTAAAGCGTGTAGGTTAGCGCTCAGCTAGCAAGACTGCCACAATATAGCAAGGCTGTATTTCAAAATTCAAACTTTTATAATGTTTCCATCGTCATTTTGATTTTGATACTATCAATTTCTATTCATATATATATATATATATATATATATATATATATATATATATATATATATATATATATATAGTTATCTATCTCTGTTCATATCCCGCGCTCTATCTCTATCTATCTTTCTGTCTCTGCTCATATCACTATCTCTGTTCTTATCTATCTATCTATCTATCTATCTATCTATCTATCTATCTATCTATCTATCTATCTATCTATCTATCTATGTTCATATCAAGTTATCTCTGTTCATATCCCTCTCCCTATCATTCTATCTCTGTTCATATCTATCTATCTATCTATCTATCTATCTATCTATCTATCTATCTATCTATCTATGTTCATATCTTTATATTTAAATCTGTTCTTATCTCTTTATCTATCTATCTATCTAATTATCTATATCTGTTCATATCTACCTGGATGTTGATGTCTTTACATATACATGCGGAAGCTTTTTTTGCCATTAGTGCCTAATCACCCTCACCATTTTCTTTGTGATGAGGCAGTTCATCAAAATATCACACAAAAAGCCTAGTGAGAAGTCGCTTCGTGCCTTTCTTTTGATGGCAATTGGTTGAACGCAGTTTCAGCGGAAATCGAAGTTATTTCTCTGATTTCGTTCTCGATGCTAATAACCATTTCACCACCACGTGACAATCTCATTATATTATTGAGTACATATATTACGTATTTGTCCACATGTATTACAGTAAATCATTCATACAAAAAAAGATTAGTAAAGTTAATGATATAAAATGGCGAAAAAATTTTAAAGGTGCATTAACTTACAAATCACTCAATGAATGTTATGATCCTTGTTTTAAAAAATTATAAGCTGTATAAGGTCTTTCTTTAATACGCAAGTACTTTCAACTGTACATTCTGTCATCTTCAGACATGGAAATTATTATTATTTTTTTGTTTTGCTTTTTATGATATAATTTATAATATAAGTTGAACTGCACCACATATTTAATATATATATATATATATATATATATATATATATATATATATATGCGTGTGTGAAAATATATAGAAAATAGGAAAGAACGGGTTAGGTAAGTAATCCAAAGTTCTTTAGTATTTTAGTTATTTTTAAAAAAAATAATGCTCGATACAAAAGTAGAGCATAAATACACACACACACACACATATATATATATATATATATATGAATATATAAATAAAAAGAAAGAACAGTAAGATATACAATCCGCAAAGTTCTTCTGTCTAGTGGAAGTGAATTAATCTGTAACCTTGGAAACGTGAATTATGATTTTAGCTGTGTCTTTAAAACCCAGTAATTTTAAAAGTTACCCCAAAATTTGCTTGAGGATGAAATGGAACTAATGTCTTTAATTTAATTACAAAATTAAATTCGGACCTTCCATTTTTGAAACATGGTTAGAACTGTGTAGCGGAAAAACCATATTTTAAATCAATTAATTTATATATATATATATATATATATATATATATATATAGTAAAGATAACAAATCCGTTGGTATATAATACTAGTAATATAAAATATTAAAAATAATCCACAAAAAGAGCAATATAATCAGTCCACACCGAGGTTGATAAAACAGACGACCAATATCTTCGGCTGCCGAAATAGGCTTTCACTATATGAGGTAATGAGGGCGCCGTTGTTTTTGATAACCCAAGTACTTTCGATTTTTTACATGATCATATTCAGGGTAAATTACAAAGACACACTTATTATAACTGAATTTTAAACACACGCGAATGAGCTTCGTAATTATTTAAAAATGTTTAATTTATCCGTTGTAGCTATGAAATTTATTACAAAAAATCGTTTCACGGGAGCTGACATGAAATTGCTAGAAATCTAAAATGGCATTAAATGTTATATGCATTGTAATATAATATTTATAATCTATCTATCTATCTATCTATCTATCTATCTATCTATCTATCTATCTATCTATATATATATTTGGTTGAATATCATGCATCTTTGTACAGTTAATTATATGAAAAGTATATTTATCCATTAGTTGTAAATACAATAAATTAACAATTTGTAGGTGTACCCGCAAATATATATATATATATATACATATATATATATATATATATATATATATATATATATATAAATATATAAGACTTCATATATATATATATATATATATATATATATATATATATATATATATATGAAGTCTTATATATATATAGTCTTAAGATGTGCTATATTTATGAGATAAAGTGCTCAATATCAGAGATAGAGCGTGTGTAAATATAAAAGTGAACATAGAAGTCAACACTTAGAGGCGACAGTCTGTTTCATGCTGGATGCACTCGTGGCCTGAGGATTCCATCCAGCATGAAACAGACTGTCGCCTCTAAGTGTTGACTTCTATGTTCACTTTTATATATATATATATATATATATATATATATATATATATATATATATATATATATATATATATAATATATATATACCCACCCCAAGAAAACGATGCCTAGTGTTTAAAATGTATTTTAAAAATGGGAAACTTTCTTGAAGTTTTTATTTAATCTAATTCTAAGCCAATATTTTGAATATGTCCAATAAGCAAAATATTTTGCTATATTTCAAACCGAATTTAAATTGATCGGAATTGTTTTTCTTTTCACTGATTACCTGTCAAATCGTTCATATTTACAAATCTGACAACGCAATATAATTCACTTCATTAAAAAATCATTCAGAAATAAAACATATTTTTCTGAAGCTTTATTTAACTGATTTAAAGTTTAAATAATCTGAATTAATCTTGCATGAATATAATTTTTTAAATTAAAAGAAAATAACTAAATCCAGAACCTATTATTTTAAAGATATAATACATAAATTAATTTTTGTAACAAAAATAATATCAATAATAATAATAATTATAAAAATTCTCAAAAAAACAAATGACATTGTTTGCTTCTGTGTTTAAATACTAGTTGCAAAACAAAATCTTAACATTCGCCTTGATAAAGTTCATCAGAAGATAAAACGCGTCCGTTTAAGATAGATTTTCCTTTTGTCTTTATATATATATATATATATATATATATATATATATATATATATGTTTATCAAGGCGAATATACATATATATATGTGTATATATATATATATATATATATATATATATTTAAGAAAATATTTTATTTTTTACGTTTAATAACATTAAGAAATTGATCCATGAATTTGAGGGGATTAAAATAAATATACATACTATATCTAGATTATTTAACCAAACATGATTGAATGAAGGTATATAGCGCGCGCACACACACACACAGACACACACACATATATATATATATATATATATATATATATATATGCCGTTTAATATCGGTTGTATAACGACAGTGTTTAAGGCTAAAACGCATATGTGTGTGTGTGTGTGTGTATGAATAAAGACTAAAGAAAAACTCAACCGACGTGTTTCGTCCCCTGAAGCACTTTGTCAAATACAAGGATATTATTTTGTAACAATTATTTATAGACAAAAGCAAAAACGTTGTTAGTTTTCAATTTTTTTAAATTTAAAAATTTAAAAAATGCCCTAATCTTAACAATATGAAAATAATTCTTATGTATATTTTGGAAACATCCAGAAATTAAAAAAAAACACGTATTTATGAACACAAAATGGATCTTATATACAAAAATTTAGCAAATTCATTAGATATATATAGAAATAAATTCGATCACAACTTTTATGAAACGAATATTTCACTTATTAAAATAGAAAGAAGTAAAATTCTTAAAAGTGCCGCTACTGAATCTTATCAAAATATAAATCTACGGCCCGGATTATAAAAATGTAAAAAGAATTATATGAAATGGGTTAAATTCATAATCTCCGGTTATTTAAGACAGATTAACAGATTAACTAAAATAATTAATTTGTATAAAAAAAAAAATCAAGAATATCTTTCGTTTATTAGACATTAAATCATGTTCATTAGTTTCTTCTACAAGTTACCTTTACTTTTCAGCTAATCTGATGAATATTTATGAGCAATTTTTTAAATTTAAATTTTTTAAAAAACTAACAACATTTTTCTCTTGTCTATAAATACTTGATACAAAATAAATTTCACCTTTTAAAGAAAGCACAGAGAACACAGTTTCTATATTGAGACAGACAGATGTAACGCACACTGTTTAAAATAAAAATAGGGCGTCTATTTCAAATACGTGTATCCACTATAATAATGTTAGAAGTAATAAAAATGCCGGATTAAAAATAAATATATATATATATATATATATATATATATATATATATATATATATATATATATATATATATATATATATATATATATATATAACATATAATATATATATATAAAATATATAACACACATATATATATATATATATATATATGTGTGTGTGTGTGTGTGTGTGTTACAGTGTGCAGCTTATATTTTATATCATGAAGTAACAATTTATACAAATAATTAATAGCAATGTTAATGTAATTAATGCTGTCAATAAATAGCATAATTTAAAAAAGAATTCTGTCTACACATTGCTCGTTTTAGTATTTGCCTATATATAAGTAAATTGTGCCCTGAAGATGACAATTTGAAATTGTCGAAAGTACTTGGCATGTGTCTCCTATCTGACAACAACTCAAATATAAGGATCATATTATTCAAGAAATTGATAGTAAGTTAATGTCTCATTAAGTTCTGTTAGCGAAATGATTTCGTCATTAATCACATTAACATTGCTATTTAATTCTATGTATAAATTGTTTCTTCATTATATATATATATATATATATATATATATATATATATATATTATTAAGAAATAGACAACTTTAAGGTTTCCTGATTATAATTTATTTCCTTAGGATCGAAAATGGATCCTAATTTCTCACATCGACCATTTTCATACAAATAAATGGGTAACAAATATTCCAGGCAGAAGAATAATTATGTAGTATCATTTTAAATTTTGTCTGTTTTTATATTGAGAGCTCAATGTAAAAACAGGCCAAATTAAAAATGGTACTAAATAATTATTCTTATGCCTGGAATATATATGGTGTAATTTTCGCAAAAAATGATATATTTTGACTGTTCTATTCATCACAGAAATTGTTTTCGATAGCCACCAGACAAATCTTGTTTAAAAATCAATTCAGAGGTATTTAGTACCTCTGAAGGCGATGGTTTGAATGTGAATTTGAGCTCAAGTGAAATTGGAGACATTGAATTTTATACGCCATAAAAACAATTTATTTCATGAGGAATTGAGAAAAATATCAACAAAACATTTGGTCTGTTAAATAAAATTATAAGTTGTACAGACATGTTAAAGTTTCATTAACCTAACACTACGCAAAAACTGCTTTTTGGTGACCTTTTCTTAAAGGTTAATCTTTGAAAGGCTACGACGTTAAATCTTAAATATTCTTAGGTGTCCATAGAAAAACAATTATAGCGAAAAATGAAGCATTCACAATATGCTTATTTTTATGAAAGTTATTTAAATAAAAAAAAAAAAATGGGTCACATGTTTTATATATATCATATTACATATATTATATATACACATTCATATATGTAGGTTTTATGATATTCATAATTTTTTAATCTATTTATTATATATAGAATTTAATCTACAAAATTGTATAAATTAACCAGAATAACTTGATCGTACGAAAACCTTATTGTTATCAAGAAGAGTAAACATCGAAATGCATTGTGTTTTTGTACATTTGCAAACCATGTTCCTATTCACTAGTGTTAGGTAACCTGAATTCAAAGAAAATTCCGTTTGATTTTTAGCACCACCCCCACATCCTTTAAGTGAGGTAAACGCCTCAAAACACAAAAAACTTTAACAATTGATCAGAAAGCAGATGTGAATTACACTTGAACAACAGAGATTTGGATTCAAGTATTGTTCGTGGGCGTTATTATTATTGATAACGTTTCATCACTACCGAGCAGGCCGTAGATTTACACCGGCCCCGATGAGCGGTCGTGCTTTCAATGAGGCTACTCGCTTCGAACGACTTTTGGGACGAGTGGAAGTCGTATATTCATGACATCGCTGAAGATGAAGTGTAAGTTCCTTGCACCGCACTAGAAAGTACCTTTACAAGAGTCAGTTTATAAGAAAATATTTTCTACCATAATTTACTCTAGTCCTGATGAGAGGTTGTGCTCACAATGTGGCTCATTGCTTTGAACTTCTATTGAGACTAAAGCCCACTCGAAACATCAAGTGGAACTCGCTTTTTCGGTTCCTTGTATCGCGAAAACGGTTAAATTCATAATCTCATGGCATTTAAAATATATGGTTTGGTTTGGTTTGTTTTCTTTTACGGCATATCAACATCAATAGGTTATTTAATGCCAACAAGATTTTTATTTCTGTTAATATTTTTTTTTTCAGTAATGTTTTCCTGGCAATATTTTTTCCAAAAATATATTGCTGGTAATATATTTTCTTTTCAAAAATGTGTTCCTGGTAACAATTTTCTCCAAAAATGTATTGTCGTTAATATTTTTTATTTTTTTTAAATGTGTTGCTGGTAACAATTTTCTCCAAAAATATATTGCTGTTAATATATTTTTTTTCAAAAATGAGTTCCTGGTAATATTTTTCTCGAAAAAATGTATTGCTGGTATTAAAACCTATTTTTACACTTTCATAGTGTTTTGGCCCCAGTTTGGAGGTTAACTATTTGCCCATATTTGAGACCCTAACAAGTGCTAACCACCCCGTATCAAGGTGGACCTGGGAACATCTGTAATTCAGAAGTGGTCCCACGCTCCTTAAAACCTAATCAGAAGCCTTGCCGTTGGATGTAATTTATCGTCTTACTGAGGACGCAGATGTAGCTTATTATTTTACTCACAACGATTTGAAATATATAACACATAACTAAAATAATTTAAATATTAATTTGCATAAAAAATTCAAGAACATCTTTCGTTTATTAGACATTAAATTATGTCCATTAACGTCCTCCATAACTTACCATTACTTTTCAGCTAACCTGGTGAATATTTATGGACGTTTTGTAAATTAAAACTTTTCAAAAACTAATATGATTTTTGCTCTTGTCTATAAATAATTGTTACAAAATAAATTTTACTTTTTAAGCAAAAAAATTAAAAAAATTCCAACACAATAAAAAATAAATATCTCTTTACCTAAAATAATAAAAATCTGCCGTCTTAACGCTAATTAATAATATTTCATGTTTAACAATAATTTTCATAAACACAAATTTGGATTACCAATGGGATCGTCCCTAAGCGAAGTGATGGCATGTATATTCGTGGAAATTCTCGAATCTGGTCCTTTCCAAAATATTTTACCTTAGCAATCAGCATACCTCTGATAAATTAATGGTGTTCTATTAATATATCCCCGTGATACCGATTTACCTGGTTTTGTAGATAAATCAAACAAAGTCGAATATGCAGTAGCATATCTTATCATAACAAACGAAATGAAAGAAAACAGTACTTTATCTTTCCTAGATATCATGCTACAACGCGTTAACAGTAGCTTAAGACGTAATAAAAATGATCCCATAGATCTTATCATAACAAAATAAAATCCGGAATATTCATTAGATTATACTTAAGAGCACTCAAAATTTGCAGCCCTCAGTATTTACCCGAAGAGGAGAAATATATTGAAAATATTAGGCTGATGCAAAAATAATGTCGTTTTCTCACATATGTTACTATGTGAGAAAACGACATTATTTTTGCACCAACCTAATACTTTGAAGATCCTCCAACTATTACATATTCAATGCGCAACAAGTTTCATAAAATATTCCTAAATAGAAAAGCGGTCATTCTTGACAAATCCAAAGAATAAAAACACATATTTTTCTACCCACTATCACCACCACAGTTGAAAAAGATTTATCTAAACTTAACATAAAATTTGTCAATGTTTCGTCCAAAACAATACAAAGACTTAATACAAAACAAAATAATAAGCTAAAACTTGAGGGAGGAATTTACTCTATCACCTGTAATAATTGCCACAAGTAAAACATCGGAGAAACCTCAAGCGATTTAAATAAAAGATCATATGAACACAAAAGGGATCTTTTACAAATCAACATATGAAATGCATTAGTTACTCATCGTAACTAGACTGCCCGCAATTTTGATTTAAAAATATTACTCTAATTAAAATAAGAAAATTAAGGCGAAAATATTTAGGAAGTTTTTATTTGCTGGGTCATTGGTAGTAACTTGTGGGATATTTAATAACAAAAGCGAGGGAAACAAACCAAAAGTAAGACAGGAATGAAATCGACTAAATTCTATACCGAAAACACATATTAAAAAAAAAATTATTTAAAATTCTTAGCGTCTGTCGTTCGTGTGCATGTGATGTAATCGTAAAACTTTTTTTCACTTTGTTATACTTCTTTTTGCTAATATATATATATATATATATATATATATATATATATATATATATAATAATAATAATAATAATGAATATTTATATAACGAATATCAAACACTTAAAATACCATACTTATGGTATGATATTCATTAATTAATTTTGTTTTGTCTCGGACATAGAACTCTCCTAAGATCTTTATCCTCCTGGATATTCCATACGGATTACCATTTTAACTTGTATATATATATATATATATATATATATATATATATATATATATATATATATATATAAATAAATGTTCATTTATCTTGGCTCTATTCAGAGTTTTACGGAAATTACAGTTACTTTGTTTTGTTGAGACAATCTTTTTTACCATTCACACACATTCAGTCACACACACACACAATATATATATATATATATATATATATATATATATATATATATATATATATATAAGAGGGGGTATTGAGGTCTACACCGAGTGGTGAAGGTTAGGGCTAGGGTTTTGCTGTACTGCTTGGTATTCGCGCCGTAACTCCAATACAAATATTGGTGATTATGAAGTTGTTTGAAGTGATCACTAGTGATGGCGATGTTATACCTCCGTTCGTTTCCCTACAGGGTCTCAGACAACCGTATGTCTAGCAACAGGACTCTTCACTATGCAACACAAGAAGGAGAACCCAATCATGGTTGTCAGACAAATTCTGGGACTACATCACCCCTTACATCTGGCCACCTAACTCCCCAGACTACAATCCCCTTGATTATTATGTGTAAAGTGCAGTTGAGCGAGTTAAACAAGGAGTCTGTCCAAAAGATTTGCAGGAGATTCCGAAGTCGTCTGGTGGTCGTGGTGATTTTATTGCATGATATTTCAAGATATTTTTGTGTAATTTTGGTAAATATATCGGTTAAAATGAGATGTCTGTGTTATTTTCATTTTTGTGTCATTTAGACGACAATTTATCCATCGTACCCATATATATATATATATATATATATATATATATATATATATATATATATATATATATAATTATTTATTTTAAAATATGATTCCAACACGCTACATAAGAGTTCTCATGTTTCATCGAGCACTTAAAAAAAAAAATAATAACTAAAATACTAAAGAACTTTGGATTGTTTACCTAACGAGTTCTTTCCTATTTTCTATATATTTTTCACGCACACACACACACACACACACACACACACATATATATATATATATTGCATTCAGGCTGCAATCTCTCTTTAATGCGTGCCTCGTTGAGCAAGACATTCAGTATAGTTTTGTTTAGTTTTTTTTCATGTTTAACTTGTATTGCGTACATGTTTCAGCCTTTTTAGTATAACTTCAGCCACTTCCCCATCGCCATAACTTAGCTTCCCTGTTTTTTTTATTTGCTCTCTCCTTAATAATGCGTTTCTTTCTATCACATCTTTTCAAGCACTTGACGCCTTAGTGGCTATATTGCCTTGCTTGGGGCGAAATGATTAAAAAAACAAAAAACAAAAAAAAACAGAGAAACTAATTGTCTTTGAGAATAAAAATTTAAGCAGTGAATATTTTGAACCCTTAAAAAAGAATGGTTAACCTTTACTGGCACCTTTGGCTACCTGGGTTACATAATTCTATCTAATTTCGACACAGCTCATTAGATAATGAATTTGTCAAAATCCCCTCTTCTAAAAATAATGAATTTATGCGCCATGCTTCTTCAGAATGTACGCAATCATAGTTCTCCACAACTTCCTGTCCCTTGTAGCTCTACGCAGCATTTGACTCTTTACCATCCTTCTTTGACTCCGACTCTGGCATTCATTCATTCGTTAATTTCATCTGCCCCTCCTGCTTTCAATATGCCCTGTGAGTGTTAAATTTTCCAAGCAGTCCTTCTTCATTATGTGTGTCTATCTGGCTTTTATCACAGCATGAATTGCAATCATGACAGAAGGGGTGTGTCGAGGATAAGATGAAAACCATCTTCAGGTGAGTTTTGAATTCAGTGTTTTCCTTCTTCTAGATTGGTTTCCCCAATGTGACAAGATAATCCACGAACTATTTATCTCATAACTGGGATTGGGGGCGAGGAGTATTTGGACGGAATTGAACATAACAAACTCGATCGGAATTCGAACTCGGATTGCTAATTTCTCTTTTCGGTTGGCTAAGCATGGCACCAACAGAACAACCAGATTTGAATTATAAGTTTCCTTTAACACTTCAAAGAAAATCTCATTTAAATATTGAAATTTTTTTTTTCCTAAATCTCATTGACAAACATGATTGATTTGTAAACATATTTTTTCATTTGTGTAATCCGAATGCCCCACAAATTATGACATTTACTGGTATCTATGGACAACGACGGGAATATGGACCAGCGCTAATACCTGGAATAAGTTTACTCGGCCTAGGATCAAAGTGACACATTCTACATATGTTACAATAATAGAAAAATAGAAAACACGAAATATCATTTCAACCCTAAAACTCTTTTTTTGATAATGGCTAACGCTGGCCGAAAAAAAAAAAAATTCTTAACCTGAAATCAAGAAAATAACCCGGAACGTCGAAAATATTGATAAACAATAATTATCAATAACTTCCGTTGGCTTTTAACCAAACTTGGAAAATTAAAATTGCTTCCCAAATATACCAGATATACATTTATATATAAAGGGTGTTCCAGTAACTTGAACCGATTTTAAATGTGATTAAGTTTAAGCGTCTAATGATTTTTCCCTTTTTCTTTCAGATTTGGCGGACAATTAGACGATGTTATTTTCACACATAACTGTCATGACTTGAATAACATGATCCAATAGAGAAATAAATAAATTTTCACCAATAACACAGATTTATTGACTGCTGACTTTGATCCGTCTTAATGAAACACCCTTATATATATAATCCATCTTAATGAAACACCCTTTATTTTATATATTCACTCACACTATATATAGTCTGTGTACATATGTTACTATGCCACTAGAAGGATTAACTGTGTGCAAATTGTTTATGCGGATGTAGTGGCCTCTTTTGATAACGGAGCAGAAACAAAATCTTATATAGAAGTTGATAAATAAGGAATTCGCTTATTTTTTTTTATGCATCGAACTCTTTTGATGGCGTAGAAATAGAATTTTGAGTTATTTCTTATTCAAACTTTTTCATTTTCATCTTCTGAAGTTGAAAATCGAAGACATTGAACGTTTCCTGTTCCGTCCAAATACTCTAGGGAAAATTATGAATCATCTCCCCTACCCCAATAATGAGCTAAATAGTTCATGGGCTCTCTTGTCACATTGTGGAAACCAATCCAGAAGAAGGAAAACGCTGAATTCAAAACTCGCCTGAAGATGGTTTTCCTCAGACTATCTTACCCTAGACACACCCCTTTAGCTATGGTTGAAATTCATGCTGCGATAAAACCAGATAGACACATATCTGCGCACATAATGAAGAAAGACTGCTTGGAAAATTTAACACTCACAGGACATATTGAAAGCAGGGGCAGATGGAATTAACTAATGAGCTTGTGTGAATGAATGGCAGAGTCGGGGTCAAAGAGGGATGGTAAAGTGTCGAATGTTGCGTAGAGCTACAAGGGACAGGAAGTTGTGGAGAGCCATGATCGCATGCCTTCTGAAGAGGCATGGCGAATAAATTCTTTATTTTTAGAAAAGGCGATGCTGACAAATTCATTATCTAATGAACTATGTTGAAATTAGAATTATGTGACTCAGGTAGCCACAGGCGAATTGAAGTAAAGAAAGATGTCTTTCAAAAGCTAAGCATATCATCGTGAAATAAGAACATATCTTTAGAAACAAGGAAATAGGGCTGAACTTCTATATAAGACCAATTCTGTTAAATAGCATTGAATGCTTGACAATTTTGTCACAGACGAAGTGGAGACTTCAAACAACGAAGATGTAGTTCTTCAAAAGAATCCTGAGAATGTTATGGACGGAGCATTTTTCGCATCAAGGAAATGCCACGGAAAATGGTAACGAAAGGAAATTTATACTTACATATCAGAAAGAGACAATTGAAAGTTTTGGAATACGTGGTGAGGAAAGTGGGCTTGGAGAATTTGACACTCACAGGACATATTAAAAGCAAAAAGATGAGAGGAAAAACAGCGAATAACATAATTAAAAAAAATCTTGGATAACAGTGGCCAGGAGGGATAGATAGTAAGGAGACAAATATTGCTTAGAGCTATGGATGATTGGAAGTTGCGGAGAGCCATGATCTGAAGATACACATCACGTAATAGAAGAAGAAGCATTTTAATTGGTTTTAACAAAGTGTGTAGCAATGTTTGTCGTGCGAGAATCACTATTTAGATTAAAATGAATTTCCACCTCAGCCTGTCATTGAATTAAGTAAATAGTGAAATAAAACTGAAGTATTAAACTTACCCTTTTGTTCGAAGTCCTTGTCGAAGTGATTTTAGCAGTGGTTGAACTTTCGACGTCCATGATGGCACGTGTGTTGTGTGGCGGACGCTGTGCCTCTTTGGGAATGCGGCAACAACCTCTTGTCAACGTTGGTCAATGTTTACAGTCGTGTGCGCCTGGAGAGTGTGGGCGGGGAGATAAGCAGTTCAACCCTGAGCATGTGAATCCAAGAACCGGCTACTTGAATCAACGTCCTTTTTTGTCCCTTTTTTTTTTTAATCAATTTGGGTATTTTTAATGAATTTTAAAGTGTAAAGTAAATATAAATAAATATTGTAAAACATCACCAATAGTTTTTGTATCCTTTTAGGTTATTTATTTTCTTTTTGTATTTATTTTCTTTTTGTATTAACATAAGATCCGAAGATGATATCGAAATGAACACGTGTGAAAACTTGAATATATATGTGGCAGGAGGCCGATTTTAAGGAGCACCCAATGAGGATCGAGTTCACAACTTAACTGTAACTAACTGAGCGAGACAAGCTTGTTAACCATGACATCGCGTGTATAATTATTCTTAGTATATATATATATATATATATATATATATATATATATATATATATATATTTGCTAAGGGCAGAGGTTATGATCTACGAATATTTGTCAGTTGAAATAAAATATCGAATTTAAACCTAATTTTCACGTGTGATTTAAGAGACTGGGTATTTGTTAAAGTTTCCGTCATGTGAATTGATCCGTAATCACTGTCTCTGTTTTAGTAAGAAAAAAAAAATGTCTTCTTTGATTTTTTTTAAAGTTATTAAAGCGGAAGGTACTTTCGACGGGAATGCGTGCGTGACGTTGTCTATTTGTGGCTCATCTGGTTTCACGTGAAGAACTGATCAAATTTGTCGGCGAAATCGAATAAGACTAACATCCCTTTCGTTGAAAGTTTGCACATTTAGTCATCGTATTGACGATTAATGAATTTGTGTCTTCTCATCACTTTTTGACTGGTCGTTTTATTTATAGGAGTTCATTACGGCATAACTAAATTTACTTTTTCCTAAATGCAACATACAGTTGACACTCGGGATTAAGCAAAAGTGACGTGGATACCCTATTAAAACGCTTAAAACCTAATAAACACACTGACAACGTGTCAGATTAAAATTATATTTTTAAAAGGACTAATAAGAAATAATATAGTTTTAAAAATCGATTTGTTTGTGGAAATTGAGAATCTAATTTAAATTTAACGGCAGAATCGAAAAAATAAAATAATGCATTTAGAGAATAAATAAGACTTTGTTTGAAAAATAAAATCATTCAGCTTAATGATCTTATGAATCGATTGATTTTGTTTGTTTTATAGTTGGAGTGAAACCAATTAGGAAATGGGTCGACTTTTTATCGAAAAGGATAAAATGTATGTACTTCAAAATAAATAGATAAATAAATAAAAATATTATAAATAAATAAAATAAATAAATAGAAAAATTAAAAAAAAATAACCTCACAGTTTAAGTTTTCGTATGTGTTTATCCTTCTTCATATTTTACAAGTATGACATGTAAACAGACCTAAACCTTGAAAATCAGGAATTTCCTTCGTTAGATAGAAATGTTTATCAACAAGATCCGGATAACTTCAGAACCTTGAAACAACAGTCCAATGTTATAACGATTGGGTTATAACAACTCGTGTATGTGTATGTGTGTGTGTGTGTTTGTGTGTGTGTGCTTGTGTTTGTGTGTGTTTTCCTTTTCTTTTTCTTTTTGTGTTGTAGTCCCGGCGTGTTATCTGGTCGACTGGCTTGTCCAGATTTTGGCCAACAGAAAGCCTGACTTTCAGTGGCACGGGCTCTTTCAAATATGTCAGTTTCAAAGGCGAAGGTGTCTCAAAGTGACGGCACGAGCGAACCATTTGCCTCTTTCACCTGAGGCTGAATGTATTCGTGTGCATACCGGCAATGATGTGAGTGTGTATGGGAGGGAGGGACATCTAAGCGTCTCACACCTCAGGCTGGATGCCTTCGTGTGGAGGTGTATATCTCAGCATATATGTGCGCACACGTGTGTCTAGGTGTGGCCTTTACTTTTAATTATATTTACCTCCGTGTGTCTGTCCCCCGAATGTCTTGTGTTGCTCACTTGTGGTTGGGACGGGCGGCTTCATTGTGTACTTGAATGAACGTGTGGGTATGTGTTGGCCGGACCTCCCTTCTCTATTGGTATGTGATTCAAAGTAGAAATTTCATATGACTAGTTAAGATTACCTGTGTATGTGTGAATCTGCCCCCTCTCTCTCTCTCTCTGTGTGTGTGTGTGTGTGTGTGTGAGAGAGAGAGAGAGAGAGAGAGAGAGAGAGAGAGAGATGGCAGAGGACAAAGAAAGAGACAACCAAGCAAAAAGGGGAAAAGAATGAGGAAGAGCCTGCACACTCTATCGTAAGCAGCGTACCTGAGCAATCACCTTTGAAGGTATGTATAAACCGCCTATCTTTCTGTAAACTTTACTTATCTATATTCTACTCCCCTTACTTCTTCTTCACCTTTTTTTTTTTTGTTTTTTTTTTACTTATTACTTACCTACCTACTTACCTTTCACCCAACCGGTTAATCTTGCCACCGGACAGTCAAATGTCTTACCTGAGATAGGTGGGCAGGTTTAGAAACTGTCCCGCCTTGCCTTTTTTTCTCTCCCTTTATAACTCTCTTTCTCTCTCTGTTGCTTGCCAACTTTCTCTCACCTGTAAGCTGAAATACCTACCCTGTCAAAGAGCGTCCAGGTGTCAAAGAAAAGAAAAAAAAAAAAAGAAAAATACAAGGAGGCAATGAATCTTCTTCGCATTATTATTATTATTATTATTATTATTTTTATTATTATTATTATTATTATTATTATTATTATTATTATTATTATTTCCTAATTGAGTGTTCACGCCAATTGTAACAGGTGGCCTACATTGGGGAAAAAGTGGCAGTAAATCTCCTCACTAATTTTTTGTACACTCATTGTTTTCAATAATCCTGTAATTTAGATGATCCCGAATTATACTCTGATTTCAAATTCTTCCCAATGTTGTCAGTTAATCCCAAGACATCTTGCGAAACAGAAAGTTTCCTGGAAATAGTCCCGAGTGTCTTAACCATAAAAGAGACAACTAGAACTACAGCTTGGTACATTTCTCTGATTAAAAATAGGATCTATGCCCAAGAAAGGCAATAAAGCCACTAATATCCAAAGAGTTACTCAGTGTGAAATGATATGAGAAAAATAAAAACATTATTAAGAAGGAATTAAGAAGATAAAATATTAACATTGCATTTAAATTTTTGAAGATACAAGTTGATTGGAAAGCAAGAGCCCAGAGAGTTCCACATGCGAAAAGTGCAAAAGTTAACAAAGTTAACAAAGAACTTACGGTTACATCTAGCCATTTCATCTGTAAAATAATGGGACCTATCCGCCAATCTAGTACTTTGCTTAAATTTGTAATGTCACGGCACTAAAGTGGAAAGCTCATCGGAACAACTACCATTAAAATATTAATGGAAGATGGCACAGGAAAGCTTCATTACGGCGGTTGGAAAGTGACTGAAGTTGAAATCTCATGTCGACCAATAATATTACAGATTCTTTTTAGGATCTTATGAAGAATTTCTAAACACATAGCAGGAGCATTAGACCAGATGTGATAGCAATATTCGATACATGGATGAATGGGTGACTTATATACATGTAAGATAGATTCTGGTCAGGGAGCAGGGAACTAACCGACCTAGAAGCATTCCTACCAATTGATTTAATATTAATCTCCCCACTTCATATCAGTGGAAAAATGTTGGCTCATTTTATATAAAATAAATATTTTCAAACATGATGACGACAGTCAATGCAATAAACCAAATTGGAACTTACCTCACCAATTTATTTTTTTGTGGAGATAACCATTACAGAACTAGAAAATCTAGGGTCTTGTAGAATTGTTCTGGGTTGCTATTAATTACTAATCGGTTTCTCTCCTTAAATGTCCTCTGCGCACCCATGTTTATTATAAGTAAAAATAGAAGTCGTATTAATATTGCTACTAGTAGTAATTATATATAAGGTTGCCTTTCTGTGTCTTTTCTATAAATACTTTCATGGTAATTCTTCGAATATGCTCTTCGCTATGGTACCTAGACATTTTGAATTTAAGCGCAGCATTGGACTGGCATCGAGATCTCAACAATTTACAGTTGATCTGGCTAGATGTTATAAGTTCTATGCTGGCAGTTTCTTTTCTCGCCCTTCTCGCTTGTGGAACTCGCTTCCGACTCCATGCTTTGCAGCCAACTTTAATCTGTGTAATGTCAATCGCTATCTACTGTCCTCCTGATTACGCTTTTATCTTTCCGCTCATTATCCTACACGCAAGCCGCTAAGGGCCGCTGGCAGCCACCGGCAAGTCACCAGCGGGCCACCGGTGGGCCTCTAGCGATCCGCCACTGGTAACGTTACCGAGACGAACACGCCGGCGGTCCGACAATGGGGTACAAGTGGTAAACGCTAGTGGCATACCACCAAGTGGCAAGGTTGGTTTAGTTTGGTTTATTTTACGGCATATCAACCTTAATGGATCATTTAATGCCGACAACTTTTTTTTCCAGTAATATTTTTGTTTTGTCAAAAATCTATTTCTGTTAATATTTTTTTCCTCAAAAATGTATAGCTGGTAATATTATTTTTTCAAAAACGTATAGCTAGTAATATTTTTTCAAAAACGTGCAGCTGGCATCATTATTTTTTCAAAAACCTATTATTAGAGGCCTTGCTGTTGGACGTAGTTTATCGTCTTACCTAGGACGCGGATGTAGTTTATTGTCATACCCAGGGCAAGTGGAAAGATTGGTGGCTTACGTGTAGGGAATGTTTTTGTTTCTAATTCTCCCAAAACCTGTAACCCCTTGTGTCTTAGTGACTTTATTGCCTTGCATGGGTTGATAAAAACTACGTCGTTTTCGTCACTGTGAAGAAAAATGTCCGTAATAATTATAATTGTTACTCCAATTTTCTGCTTACTTTCTCTCTATCTTTTCCCTCTCTTTATGTTACTCTTACTTTCCTTCTCTTTCTCTCTCTTTGACAGCTACCTTCTTTTCACTACAGTTTTAGAGTCATGTCGCAAAGGTTGCAGTTGGCCTAAAGTGGCAAGACATTGGACGTTTAATCGAAAGGACGAGAAGCCGTAAAGCGAGAGAAAGAGAGATGGAACGCATAAAAGAGAATTCATGGAAGAGATAGGAGGAGGAAGAAAGAGAGATACAGAAACAAGCTGAGAGAGAAAGGGGGTGAGAGAGAGATATATATATGCAAAAGATATGCACAGAGAGGGGGACTCATGTGGAGATGTGACCTCACTTCCCCACCCACAATTGGTCATTATGCTATTAGATTTTTTAATTGTTCCCCTTGACTCTTTCTTTCTTGAAACCGGATGGACTACCTTTGGGGGTAAGTATCCAGGTGAGCTTATGTATATATGTGTGTGTGTGTGTGTGTGTGTAAGTAACTTACGCGCTGCTTCGTTTGCTCAGAGGATTAGTGTGAACGCACGTAGCGGGGGGTGGTCGTCTTGAATCCTTCAAAGGTCAGGTATACCGCGGTGAACCAACTAAAGTAGCGCTATGGTCCGGTTGGACCCGATCCAGGTGTGCCAGGGACATACACGAATTAAAATATCTCAACATAGACACGGCGAATTGGGAATGAGAAAAAAGTTTCAAAAGATATTGACACACACACATTTATGAACGTACTATTATTCAGACATGACACACACATATATACACACATGAAAATACAAGTTAAATATACAATTGTTTTTACCTGACAGCACCTTTTTAGCAAAATCTGTCAAAATATCCCTACAAATACAAAAAAGGAACAGTAAACGTTACAAGATACGAAAATATTTCTGACCAATATTGATTCCTGATTTAAAGTGAACATGCCACTCAAAGAAATTTTGCTTTTTCCTTATTCTGTAATTAATCCAAACAAGTAAACCTTACTTTTAATCTTTTAATTAAAATTGCAGCCAGAAGGGCTTTCTAGCTTTCCTCAGGATGATTGAAGGTTTCTGAATTGCTGTCCTAAATCCATGAATTATTATGACCACACACACACACACACATACACATATTTATATATGCTCATGAAAAATTCGGTTGAGCTCTCTGGGGAGGAAGTGTGGGTTTGTAAACAGTGACTATAACGGCCAATAATGCAAGACTCTTCGGTAAATCGAATCGAGTTCTCTCAGTCACTGTGTGTTTATATAAAAATAAATACGCTTAAATTCAACTTTATCCCTGCCGTGTGTCAACGGCTCAGTGGTAGAATTCCGACTGATGCCTATTCAGTCGGGTTTCGATCCTAGCTAGAGGCAAAAAGACGTCTAACCACACTGATGAGCTGCGAAACAGCCTGTCTGTGGATGACAATATATATATATATATATATATATATATATATATATATATATATATATATATATATATATATATATATATATATCGTGTATTGGGGCAGCAGATCATCATTCAAACATACAGTGTAAACCGGATATAAGAGACCCTGATATAAGAGACCCTGATATAAGAGAAACCCGGATATAATAGAGATTTTTATCTGGTCCCAAATTAGAGCCATACTTACTTAAACAAAATAGACCAAACTCGGATATAAGAGAAACCCAGATATAAGAGACTTCTCAGGTCCCGACAACTCTCTTATATCCGGGTTACACTGTATATTGTTAAATATAACAGACAACAAATGTCTATTATGTTTCATGCTTCCTAAAGTTGCTTTAATTTCGGGAGAAAATAAAGACAAAAGCCGTCCAACATTTTGATATTTTTTATTCTGCTGTTCGTCGATCTAAGCCTTCGGCTCACATAAGCCGTAATCAGGGGGGTTATATGGATATTTCAACAAAAATATTTCCCATCAAAGAAGATAACATGTTAGGTTTACATACCGTTTATCATCGCATAGCAAACTTCTGAAATTAATGAAACTTGTATAAAAAAGGTATTGCGGCACAAATACGCAATATATATATATATATATATATATATATATATATATATATATATATATATATATAAGTGAAAATAGAAGTTAACACTCAGAGGCGACAGACTCTTTCATGCTAGATGCAATCATCAAGAATGAAAAAGTCTGCCGCCTCTGAGTGTTGACTTCAATGTTCACTTTTATATTTAAATACGCTCTATATCTAATATTAAGCACTTTATCCCATAAATATAACACACCTTAAAACTATATTTCTTCATATATAAAGAAATATAGTCTTAAGGTGTGCTATATTTATGGAATAAAGTGCTCAATATCAGAGATAGAGCGTGTGTAAATATAAAAGTGAACATAGAAGTCAACACTTAACATTTCTTCATTTCTTCATATATATATATATATATATATATATATATATATATATTTTCATATATTTCTTCATATATATATATTTTCATATATTTCTTCATATATATATATATATATATATATATAGGTTAATTGTCAGAGTTGAATCAGACCAGGAAATAGTGATATTAAAATGTGCTCAATACACGTGTGAAAAAAATAAAATAAAGGTAAAAATAACATGTAGTGCTTTTAACTTTAAAAATCAGGAGATCAGTTAAATCTGCTACCTTGGTTTCAACCTTACAGTATCCTCAGGCGATTTTTATCAATTGACCTCTTAACACTTTCTAAACGCTATATTGTTATTTTCAAAAATAAACAAACACACTACGTTAAGAAGAAGAAGAAGAAGAAGAAGAAGAAGAAGAGGGAAGTGTATTGGTGGGGGTTAAATTACTTTTTTTTCTGACATGTAAGCAAAGACTTAAGACTTCGTATTTCTGGTTTAAGACATTGTTTCGGTTCGGAAATATCAGAATCATAAAAAATAAAAAAAAAAATAAAAAATAAAGCGTTAGGTTATCATTTGATAAAAATTACCAGGGGACACCGTAAGGTTGCAGATTTAACTGACCTCCTGATTTTTAAAGTATATATATATATATATATATATATATATATATATATATATATATATATATATATATATATGTGTGTGTGTGTGCGTGCGCGTGCGTGCGTGTGTGTGTATATATGTGAGTGTGTGTAAAGTGTATTTAGCCAGCAAGAATTTATCCCAAAAAGTCACGTATTAAATACTACTAATGAAGACAGTCATTCAGTTTTTCTTTTAATGTCTTTACAACTTTAGATTTCAGGGATTAAAATTGTTAACAAAATGCCCAAAGTCCATTTTAATTTTTTTCTGTTATATTTTAACACTTTTGACAATCACAATTATTAAGAATTGGCAGTGATCAGTATGGTAAGCAAAATGTATGGTTTGTTTTGCTTTACGGTATATCAACCTTAATGGGTTATTTAATGCCAACAAGAATTTTATTTTCAAAAATGTATTGCTGGTAATAATTTTTCCTTCAAAAATTCATTGGTGCTAATAATTTTTACAAAAATGTATTGCTGATACTAAAACCTACTTTACGCTTTCATAGTGTTTTGTCCCCATTTTCGGGTTAACTATAGCAGGAATCCTAACAGGTGCTACCACTCCGCGTCTGGGTGAACCTAGGAACATCAACGATTAAGAGGTGGTTCCATGTTTCTCAAAACCTCCTAATCAGAGGCCTTGCTGTTGGGTGTAGTTTATCATCATACCCAGGAAGGAAGCAAAATGTATTTGATTAAATTCCGGCATTTTTAGATTGCTGAATTTAGAGTTTAAGACGGTAGTAAGTGGTGGTATCTGCAATGCTCAAACGGCATAGCATGTTTTCAGCATTTAGACGTGCTTTTCTATTTAAACAAACTTTCTTTTTTGTAAACCCACTTCAATATATATAGATCAATATATAATTAAAGGGATAAATATAGGTAAATGTAAAGGCAAGCGTTCGTATGCAAATACATATTTTAGCGTAAGGAAAAAAGTGCTCAATGATAAAATAACACAGTTATTTAATATGTTAAAAACATACATAATACCCTACGTTGGTTGCACAATTCGAACTTTTATCCCATCTGCAATCCTCAGGTACAATTTTGGGTTTACACCTTTTGTTTAACACTTCTAGTTACCACGAGATATTTTATTGTTAGGATGGATTATTAGTGTTTTTAAGTATTTAAATGAATTGTAGTTTAATTTTGAATTTCAATTTAGGCCCAGATTAACATTTGAAATTGAAAATAAGATTGAAAATAAGAATTATTAATATTAATTTAAAAACAGACAGTGTTATTAAAAAAAACAAAAAAAAAAAAAAAAAAAAAAAAACGTTTGAAGATCAAGAGGGGATAACTTTATTCTTTTGTCTGAAATCAATAATGAAATTAATAAAATTTATTGAAAAAAAAGTTTGAACAAAGTAACTATAAACAATTTTTTTTTTGCTATCCTCTGCCAGCCGCAATGACGGAGAAAGCATTACCTCGAACCATAGCCAGTGAGTCACGCTGCAAGAGCAATTCCGTTTCACGAGGCTCGTCCCTTAATCGAGACGCAATCGCGCCAATCCTCCGAAGGAACGCCATCGGATGAGTGCCAATAAGCCCAGAAGTCTCCACTGCCACAGGAGTAAAAAAAAAAAAAAAAAAAAATCTATCAGCAAGAGAAGAATATTTAACTATTTTTTTTTTTTTATTTCTGCGTCCCGGGCGACGGACCCCGGCTCAACCGCGGACCTGATCAAATTACCGACCGAAAATGAATCCGCACAGGTCGCATCCCAAATCAACGACTTCTCCAAAAGGG
>OZ010596.1:6234509-6464509 GCA_963932145.1 Acanthosepion lycidas
AAGAAATTATGTGAGACTGCAAATATGTCACTTAATAAGCGAGTTTTTCTGTTTGGACAATTGGAATGGCGCCCAACACCCGTGGAAAGTAGTTTATTTTTATATTCGAAAAACGTCATCATTTTATCGGCGCCATCTTGTCGAGAGGTGTAATCTTGTATAAATAATTATCCAGTTGTTACGCAAGACATCTTTCAATTGAAAACATTTACATTTGTTTTCGATGAACACCATTTACTTGAATAAATGATCTTTATTTACCCCAAGCATGACATCTACGTAGCAAAATAAGAAAACTTCTAGCACCAATTAATCCGCTGTTAATCGACGGTTTACTGCGCTGTAGAGGAAACGAAATATAACCAAACCTAAAAATACAAAACCTTTCCTTGATGGTCGATCACTTAGCTGTCTCAGGAATTAACCATTAGCAAATGAAGGTTTACTCAAACGGGGTTAATGTCCTCGTGCTGTAAGTGAGGCTATTTTCTCTTCGTTTTAGATGGGAGAAGTTGCTCAGCCCTAGGAATTTCAACCCTGCGGCAGAAACCTTCCCCATCACGCTAACACGATTGAATCGGTTTAAAAAAATCAATTCTTATCCTTGATCCATATGCAGAAGTATGTGTCTGGTGCTCCCCAAGTTAAAACGACCTTGGTAGGGAGGCCGGGTAAATATATCTGCTAGTCGATCAAAGAATGATTAGAGGTTGGGATTTTCTTTTGGAATTTCTTGATAATTCGATAGTGGACAAGTTTTCCTTTCTTTCTTCATTTTACTGAAAAAGCCCTTTTGTTAAAATAATAATTAATATACTTATTTTTTTTATTTTAAAACCATGAAGACACAAGAGGTTGCAGGGCTTGGAAGAATTAGGAACAGAAACATTAATAATGAGCAGAAAGAGAAAAGAGTAAATCAAGAGGACAGTAGATAGCGATTGACACTGCATTTAAAGTTTTGCAGATTAAAGTTGGCTGGAAAGCATGGAGACAGAAGAGTTTCACAAGTGAGAAGTGTGAGAAAAGAAACTGTTAGCGTAAAATTTACGGCTACCTCTAGCCAGCTCAACTGTAAATTGATGAGATCTTGACGCCAGTCTAGTACTGCACAAATTCAAAAAGTCTAGGTACCATAGTGAAGAGCTCATCCGAACAATTACCATGAAAAGGAAAAGTCATAGAGAGGTAACCTTACGGCAGTGGGAAAGTGACTGAATCCGAGCTGCCAGATCAGGACCAGTGATATTGCTGATTCTTCTTTGGATTTTATCAAGGAGCTGAAAGTAAATAGCATATGTGGTCCATGTGACCGCAATAATCTAACTATGGATGAATGGTAGATTTAGAGATATGTTGGATAGATTCAGAAGAGAAAAATTGTCTGATACGATTCAGTGAAGCAAGTTTTTTAGCTACTGAATTAGCAATGGGTTCAATATAGTCTTTTCACTTTTCTGATAAAGTTAGGTTGTTATTAGTAGTATTATTAGCAATATACGTGAAAATTTTATAGTTTTCCTATTTGAATTTTCTAGTGGATCTTAATTCTTAAGATAATAATAATAATAACAACAACAAATTGAATTGACTTTAAAAACTAAAACAATCGGGTTGGAAGCTCACCTCACAAAAAACAATGACCCCCTCCTGAAAATAGTAAAACACAAAATCCACCCCATCAATAAAAAAGCTGCCCTCTTCAAGAAACAGCTTAATATACCTGAAATCCTACCAACAAAAAGCAAAGCGAAAACCATTCATGCCAAACGGGTAAAGCAGAAAGCAAAACAACTTGGCCAAATGAAATGACGAAAAATCGAGAAGGACAGAGTTTTGAATGGCAAATACAGAAACAGAACGAAAGTAGATGTGGACCAACAAAAAACACATCAGTGGCTGAGGAGCACCGAGTTGAAAGCTGAGACAGAATGCCTAATTATTGCAGCTTGGGACCAAAGCCTCACAACCAAATACTATCATTTTAACGTAATCAAGGAGAGAACTAACCCGAAATGCAGGATCTCCGGAAAATATGATGAAACTGTTTGGATGTCCGGAACTAGCAAAAAATGAATATACCCACAGTCATAACAAGGTAGCAACATATGTCCACTGGAAAATATGCATGAAGCACAAAATCGAAACCACTGAGAGATGGTATGAGCATCAACCAGACACAGTTACCGAAAATAAAGATGCAACTATCATCTGGGATATGCCAATTCAAACTGACAGGGAAATAAAAGCCAACTGAGCTAATATTATCATAAAAAAATAAGAAATTCAAGAAGTGTATGCTTATTGACATAGCGGCACCATCTGAGAGAGAAAACACCTCCATGAAAATTATCGAGAAATTGTCCAAATACAAGGACCTGGAGATCGAGATTAACAGGATTTAGGGGAATGACGACTAAGTCTCTACCAATAGTAATCAGAACTCTGGGCTTGGTGAGAAAAGGAATGGACAATTTTACTAAGAGTGTCCCAGGTAACATGTTGACATACAAGTTGCCCAGAAGATAACTGTAGCAGGAATATCCCAGATACTATGAAAAGTGCTATTCGTTTAATGACAATTCTCTTAATGGGCTGAAGGACCATAATTTGAACCTGGCTGTACAGGATACAAAGCAGGAAACATAACATACACAAATAATAATAATAATAATAATAATAATAATAATAATAATAATAATAATACACTTAAGGAGAAACGCACCATTTAAGAAAAGAAAAGGAAAAGAAAAGACAGTGTTTGACAATGTTAAAAAATTCTTCGACAGAATTTCTGTCAAGTTATATTTAAAAAAAATATATATAAATCTACAAAAAAGTTATCGATCTTTGTACAAAGATTGATAATTCTTTTGTAGATTTATATAACGTTGCTTGCCTTGCAATGAAGAAATGGCTGCCCTGGTAATGAACGCGTCAAAATGAATGAAACGCCACCAGAGTGAAGGCATGCAACTAAAACGTGCATGATGGTGATCTTGTTCATTTTGAAATTTTCTTTTGGAATTTTTCCTTTGAAGAGGAATTAATCCATTTGTTATTAAGAGGAATTAATCAAATAGCTTAGTGTAAATCTTATGGATATATATATATATATATATATTTCTGAAATGAGGTATTGTATTTATTATATATAGACATATACACAGAAATATATATATATATATATATATATATATATATAGGTAACTATACTCGTCTCAAAAAACCTTCGAATTTTTGATTTGCCAATAATCAAATCAATCTTGAAGTAAAAAAGGTTTTAAAGAAAGAAAGTGCTAGAAACATGAAAGTCTGTCGAAAAAAATCGTACAGATACAGGTTCAAAGCCCAAAGGAAAAAAAAACCTGACACGAGTAAACAACTAACTAAAAAGAGCTCAATACAACCGTAGAGCAGACCTAGATAAACCTAGTGAGCCAGACAAACCTACCCAGGATTCACCTAAGCGGATCGTCAGGGAAAGCTGGGTTCTGCCTGTCTATTTGTTTGTTATCGAACTCCTCCTAGGGTTTTGGATACCATATATATTCTGAAACTACATTACCTAGCGTACTTGGATAAGTATATTTCATTTTGATCAAAGGGGGCCCCTGAGGGGCAACCCCTCACTGAAAATTTTTTTCCGTTTGATATAAATTAAATTTTAATTTTAACAAATCAATGACTCCTATCCAAAATATAGAAGGAGAAAGCCAGAAGATGGAGGTCACATTGGCAAAATCATTGTGTGTGTGTGTGAATAAATACACATTCTTGAACTCACCAGTAGCACGACTTGGAGTTTCATGCACAACGCGGTTTATATATTAAACGGTATATTTATTTATTTTCGCCTACCGGCCTGAATGTTCGAGAAATCTTATTAAAGAAAATTTTGCGCTATTTGGCTGGAATCGAACCTACGCCCCTCAGGGTAGAGAGAGAGAGAGAGACACCTTTTAGCCCTGTGCGGTTTACAGATGGTCGACGGCAGCGAATTTGATGGTTTCAAGCAAAATTTTTCCTGTCACAGACTTCTCGAAAATTTTCGTATCTGCCCACAGTTTCGTATCGAGACAAACAAAGAAAAAATTTGTAGAATAGATTTTTTTAATTAATTCAAAAATTTTATTTTATCACTTTAATAAATGACTAAAGGATAGTTAAACGGCGGCTCATTCTACCCTGAGGTACGGAGGTTCGAATCCTGCCGAAGAGCACAAATTATTCTTTAATAAGATTTCTCAAATGTTCAGCCCGGTAGATATAAATAAATAAATACAGTGCTTAATAAATAAACGGAGCATCTGTGAATATCCACTATTAATAAAGTTTAAAGGGATAAAAATATGCACACATATATATATTACTATTCTTAACGCTATTTTAGTGGCTACCCATATTTCAGTAGACGCCCTGTTTTTTTTATATAGAGGTCGTATATTATTTTAATAACTACGTCGAATGAAAAAAATGGTAGTTCGCTCTTAAAAAACAAAAACACGGCGTCTATTCAATCATGGCTATCCACTGAAATAACGTCAAGATTTATCCGGTAGAATTAAAAATGAATCGAATAATTTCTCATAAAGTACTATATATATATATATATATATATATATATATATATATATATATATATATATGAACTGATTTAAAATATGGTTCCTTCGCTACACAGGAATTACCATGTTTCAAAAATCGAAGGTAAAAACTTCAAATTTAATTATATAATTAAATTAAAAACATTAGTTCTGTTTCATCTTTAAGCGAATTTATGCTCTGTAAATTTACATTGAGCACTGTTTTGTAAAAATAAGAACACCGGATTATATATCTTAGTGTTCTTTCTTTTTACTATTATATATATATATATATATATATATATATATATATATATATATATATATATATATATATTGGGAAAAGAAGTTTCACGAGAGATGCAAAAATTTTACTTCAGGAGATTTTGGTTAATTGATTTCCTAAAGTTTTATCTTTTAAAATGAAGAAATTTATGAACGCTATATTTAGAAAAACAAATAACTGAAGAAGCATACGACGTGACATGTTTGTAGAAGGTGAAGAGAAGGAGAGTAAAATTAAGTGTATTGGAAATGTATTGGCGGGAGATTAAATGAAATATACATAAGTATCCCACTTCAAATGAACTCACGTTAGGAAATCAATTGACCAAAATCGCCTGAAGAGACCGCAAGATTGAAACCAAGGTAGCAGAATCGGCTGATCTCCTAATTGTCTATAACTATATACATATAAAGATACACACACACACACACACACACAGATATATATATCGACTGATTTCTTAATTTCCCATACTTAAAAGCTCTGCATGTTAAATTTTGATGTTTTTATATGCGTATTGAGCACTTTTTTAATACTACTGTCTCCTCACCGTATATTTGACTATTAACTTCATCATTTTATTTATTTATTTATTATATATATATATATATATATATATATATATATATATATATATATATATATATATATGTATGTATGTATAATATTAGTGGTCAATATATAGATAAGTCACCTGGCTCTTTAGGTTTATATTATATATATATATATATATATATATATATATATATATATATATATATATATATATGTGTGTATGTATGTATGTATTAAGGCATGTGTTGTTAAAGACTACGGAACAATTTCAAGTTCAGTTTTTTATTGTTGAGGTTGTATTTTGGGGAAAAGTGACAACTGGGGCCTAAGTTTAAGATTTGCTTTTGGTTCTGTAAATTGAATATTGGAGGGGTTTATGTATTTGGTTTAGGTTGGGTAGAAATATAGTTTCTTGATAAAAGATTTGTTTCATTTTTTTGTTGATTTTCAATTTCGTTTGTGCATCTATTTTATTTTCAATTTTAGTTGTTCATCTTCATCTGTTAATGATTGGGAGATTTTTTGATGGATTTCAACATATGTATGTATATATATATATATATATATATATATATATATATATATATATATATATATATATATATATGTCTGTGTGTATGTGTATGTGTATATGTGTAGGCATGTATGTATGTATTTGTGTGTGTTTGCGTCTGCTCATCCATAAATAAATATGTTGAGTTACGAACTTGTTCTAAATCTGTATTTAGCTTGTCGGTTTTGAGAGTTAATCTCTTATGCGTTTAAATCTAAAATTTTCAAACCTCATTGACCGGAAAAAAAATGTCTTGGCTCATATTACACCCAAAGGTGTTTTCTTTTCTTTTCCTTTATAACACCAGTTAGCGCCCCACCCCCACCTCCGCCATTTTATTTACCTTCCTTTATTTCGGACTTTACTCGTTTGCTTCCATATTTATTTTCTCGTGGAGTAGGGATCACAGCCCTTTTTTTTTTCGCTGTCAAGACGTCCACCGTCCGAATGCCAGAAAGGCGTCAGTCACGTGGAACGGCAGAAGATTGACTTAGGCTAATTCAGTGGAAGACAAGATCTACTTTGTCTAAGAAATAAAAGTGATGTCGAGAAGATTTAGTAACGAGTTGATATTTATTCTGTTTCCAGTCACACCCAACACTAAAAGCAAAATGAGATCGTGTTAGGACGACAGTTCAAGGAGCTTGAAAATGGAGTCGCTGGGTAAATTCGTCCATGCTGCAGACAACAGAGCACATTTCCAGCTCTAAACATCTTAGGTGTTGCTGTCTTGAGGAAAGTTCACCCACACCCCTCCATTACATTTTATTGGCTTTCAGACAACTGGTTAGAAATTTTTTTTCCGTACTTGAGACCAGGGTTCGAATTTCAACTGACTTTTCAGGAAGGTGACTTCTTGAGGTCATGTTAAAGGGTTGATAATACGTAAAAAACAAGACAATCATATTTTTCTATCTTGACGAGCTACTGGTGAAATCATCTTCATAGTACAGGTCTGTCTGACTGTCTATCTATCTCGTTCTGTTCACTATCTATCTATCTATCTATCTATCTATCTATCTATCTATCTATCTATGTAATTCCGTTCACTATCTATCTATCTATCTATCTATCTATCTATCTATCTATCAGGAGGTACTGAAATGTGATTAAATCGCAGAATCGTTGGTCATACTCGTTTAACAAGTCGACAGACATCGTGACATCGTGTATATATGTATCTTTTTGTTTTTCTTCTGATTTTCTCTGTCTACCTATATATATATATATATATATATATATATATATATATATATATATATATATATATATATAAAATATTTTATATCTAATATGTTCATAATCTATCTATCTATCTATCTATCTATCTATCTATCTATCTATCTATCTATCTATCTATCTATCTATCTGTGCATGGCCTCCACCCGAAACGAGATTTTCAGGATGCAAGTAGCAGACGACTTTCTTTCTCTTTTTTCTTTTTCTTTACTTTTGTGGCACATATTTTAACTTTTTCCCTTTTTTTATTAGTTGTTATCGTATGAATTAGGAAATAAAATCAAGAATGCGTGTAATCATCCCCCCCTCTCTCGCTTTCGATGGTAAACCACTCGCAGTTAAAACTGACATACCATTTACTTAAATATTAGTCCTTACTTTCACTAGGAGGGGCAAGGTGTTTTTTTCTGTTTGTAAAATACAAAGGCTGTTTAACCGTAGTTGGGACGTTGATTTTCACTTTTTTTAAAGGCACGTAAAAAGTGGGAAGAAAAGAAAAATGAAAAAGCACAAGGCAAAGTGAAAAATAAATGCTTTTTCCCCCTCCAGCGTCGCCATTAAGTTAATAAAATTGCGATCGTTAACATTAGTCACATCAAATAAAGACATTCAAGCAAAAAAAAAACAAAAAAAAACATAACGAATATAACAAACTAACCGAATTGCTGGAAGAACTATAATTCTACACGTTTTTATTTTGAGTTTTTACCGTTTAGGAAATCCTTTTTTTTTTCTTTTTAGCACGTTGTTTTAGCTATTCTATACTTCATTACAGAAAGACAAAACAGCTTAAAAGGACACTATTTACATTATTCGGACTATTTTCCTCATCCTTGTTGCCATATTTATCACAACGCTCTATCTTTGATATTGATCACTCTATTCCATAAATATAGCACACCATAAGACTACATTTCTTCATATATATATATATATATATATATATATATATGGAGAGAGAAAGAGTGTGTGTGTTTTTTTGTATAGAGAGATAAGAAGAAACACTGATTATGTACTGTCAGTTTAACGCCTCAATGCAATCTTCAAACCGAATTCATACTGTGTATACACGATATACTGTGTATATACGATACGATAAATATATATATATATATTTTAATGCGCGACTGTGTGTTTAAAATTTGTTAGAGCATATATATATATATATATATATATATATACATACATATATATATATATATATATATATATATATATTCTCGCTCTCTCTATCTATCTCTCTCATATATCTATTATTAATATATATGTATATATATAAATTATCATTTATATATATATATATATATATATATATATATGTATATATATATATATATATATATGTATATATATATATATATATATATATATATATATATATATATATATATATATATATATATATATATATATATATAAATGATAATTTATTTCATGGGATCTAGCGCCTATCTCTTCAACCCAAAATTTTACAAAAAAAATTTTTTTTTTATTTGTCAAATTTTCTTCTGAAAAGATGGCTGCTTAATCCCATTGAATAAATTATCGTTTAAATGGATTTCTAAGGACTGCGGTTTCATTATTTATATTTACTCTAATCTTACATTGAGCAGTTCTCTTTGGATTTATACCCTACTTGGAATTATCCACATTATTTACATTATTCAGACTCTTGTCCTCAACTTTGTCGCCATATTTATTACAACGTTTCGACCGCTGTACTCTCCGGCCTTCTTCAGGTGGTTGGAATGTCGAACTGAACCCTTTATTTCGCTCGCTTGGGTAGACTGTTCTGGTTCCACGTGCCATGTTTAATGGATGTCAGTTATCAGTTATCGCCTGTTAATTCCCCTCTACAAGTTCTCCACCGCATTAACCAGGTATTGAACTCACACTCTTTGGGTCCCATTTTTTTGCTTTTTAGCACGTCGTTTTAGCTAATCTATACTTCTTTATAGAAAGTCAAAACAGCTTAAGAGGACACCATTTACATTATTCTATTGTCCTCATCTTTTTTTCCCATATTTATCACGTTTCAGCCGTTGTACGCTCCGGCCTTCTTCAGGTGGTTAGAATGTCGAACTTTTTTTTTTAAGCATTTCACCCGAAGCAAGGCGGGAAGCCACAAGCACGCAAGGGGTCCCAGGGGATTTGGAGCGAGACTAGATAGGAGTGATAGAGGAAAGGATGAGGAGAAAGATAGTGGATAGATCAAGGCAACTGGAGATATTGATTGACATTACATTTGAATAGTTGCAGATTATAGCTATCAGGGAAACAGGAAGAGGAGAGGGAGTTCCACGGGCGAGAGGTGTGAGGTATGAAGCTATTGCAGTAGAAGAGGCAGCTACATTTAACAGTTTCAACAGTGAAAGGGTGAGAGTGGGATGCCAGCCTTGTAGGGCGCTTGAATTCATGAAGCCTGGGAACCAGCGAAAGCAGGTCATCGGAGCAATTACCATGAAAGTATTTGTAAAAAAGACAGAGAGAGGCGACGGCACGTCTGTGAGAGAGCGACTGCAGACGAGATGCCAGATCAGGGCCAATTACATTGCATATCCGTCTCGAGATCTTATCAAGAACCGCGAGACAAACAGCAGGGGCTCCAGACCATATATGGAACTGAACACTTTATTTCGCTCGCTTGGATAGACTGTTCTAGTTCCACGTGACATGTGCTAATGGATGTCAGTTATCAGTTATCTCCTGTTAATTCCCCTCTCCAAGTTCTCGTAGAAATTAATACTCACAAAACAGATTGAAGGTAAGAGGAACAAAAAATCACTGAGTAACCCACCAAAGGAAGTTTTGTAAATGGATAGCAGACCAGCGAATGGGGAGAAAAAAATGAAATGAAGACTGAAGATGACGATTGACGTTGTATTTAAATTTTGGAAGATTCAATTTGCAATTTCCACTAGTTTTCCTTTTCGGAGTCGAAGCGAAGTCATGTAATATCTACATATATGTAAATTTGTAGCCTCTGTCTGTCTGTTTGTTATCGAATTCCTCCTATGGTTTTGTAGAAAGACACTCATAACCATATATATTCTGAAACTACATTACCCAGGCTACTTGGATAAGTATATTTCATTTTGATCAAAAGGGGTCCCCGGAGGTCACAAACCCTCCACTGAATTTTTCCCTTTGATTTAAATTTGAACAAGGGAATTACTCCTAGTGTGCTAGGATAAGTATATTTCATTTGATCAAAGCGGGTCCCCGTGGGTCAAAATTCTTCCTTCACTGAAATTTTTTCCCTTTGATTTAAATTAAATTAAAATTTGAACAAGGGAATGACTCTTATCCAAAATATAAAAGGAGATAGATGGACGTCACATCGGCAAGATCAGAAATGAGACAATATGGACGTTAAGTTGAGCAAGAAATCACTAATCAGTGGGTAATGCCTTACAATACATATTTGTTGCGATAATCCAACTGTATATATCAGTGTTGAAATCTGCACATCAATTAATTCAATTAATTGCATCTTAATACATATTAAAGGGGTTAGACCAAGCTGTTTTTGCACCTGCCACTGAAAATTGTTTTCCCGTTGATTTAAATTAAATTTAAATGTGAACAACTCCTATTCCAAATATATAAGGAGAAAGCCAGAAGATAGAGGTCACATCGGTAATAATAAAATATTGAAATGCATCATTTTTCTCCACTAATTATAACAATGATTTAAAATCAATAATCATTTTCTTACAAAAAATGTGTGACACGCAGTAAGGTGTGGTTATTTCGGCTAATATTTTTATAATTTGTTCTCTTGCTAGAAAAAATCTTTATCATCATTCTTCTGATATTTCTAAGGCCATTTTAAAGCTTTTTTTTTAATTTTAAATGTTTGGTTAAATAACTGTATCGACGGCAGATACCTTCCACGGCCATCAAAATATGTATCTGGTAACCCAACATCATTATCATTCCATTCTGTGGTTAAGATTCATATCGACTTCTTTCCACATCGGCAAGAAGGAAAGAACTATGAAGCAGTATGGTAATTTCTTTATGAGGACTAAATTTTGGCTTTTTTAAAATTTTGGAATATCTCGTATTAACAAAAGAATAGCAATAAAAACTAAACCATAGAGAAAAATTGACATCAATCATCTCTTGTATATTTTTTAATTTAATGTTTTCTATAGATATGAAGTGAAACGATTATATTGAATCAATTGCTAGCTCTGCTGCTAGGAAAGTAAGTGTTGTGCTAGACAAGTTTTCTCGGTAGAATCAATCTTACATATTTATAAATCATCCTTGCTTTGAATATTGCTGCCACATCTGGTATGATGCTACAGCTATATATTTAGAGGCCAAATTGCCAGCTAATCTAAAAATAACCTACAATTTATTGTTACCTGGGGCAAGAAATGGCTTGTTAATTTTAACACCGACAAAACAAAACTGCTCTCTCTCTCTCTCTCTTACTCTCTCTCAATTGTCTTAAAGAAACTTTTTTACCTTTCATTAGCATGGTTGATAATAATTTCATTGTGCCTTGTTCTAACCTTTTCAACTGACATGAAGTGAAACGATTATATTGAATCAATTGCTAGCTCTGCTGCTAGGAAAGTTGGTTCAGGAAAGTTGGTTCAGTTTCATTGTGTTGTGCTGTGCTAGACAATTTTTTCTCACCAAAATCTATCTTGCATCTTTATAAATCTACCATTTGCTGATCATTGGATATTGCTGCTACATCTGGTTTGTTGCATCTGTTATGTATTTGAATCCAAAGAAGAATCTGCATCGTTATCGATCCTGAGCTGGCATATCGGCTTCAGTCATTTTCCCACTGACGGAATTCCCTAACTTAGCTTCCCTCTGTCTTTTCTATAAATATTTTCACAGTAATTATTCTGATGAAATTTCCTTTTCGGTATCTTGATTTCACGAATTTAAGCGCAATACTAGATTGGCGGCTAGGTCTCATAATTTTACAGTTCTAATAGATGTAACCTTAAGTTCTATTCTAAGAGTTTTTGTTTCTCTCGCAGTTATCGCCCTTGGAATTCTTTTCCGGCTTCTTGCTTTTCGGTCAATTTTGATCTTCACAAAACAACCTCAGCCGTAATATTTTCCTTCCCTGAAACCTGTTCTTTTATTGTTCTCTTAGTTTCACTTTGAGTAATCACTTGAGTCTTAACGGCTTTATTGACTTGTATGGAATGAAAGGACGCCACATATGTAAGGTTTTAATAAACTGTTATCTTAACTGGTTACTGAATGCATAAATGCTTTGCCGCAGATAATTGAGATTGGAAGTGTCTGGAACGGCCAGGCAATTTCATGCCCGCTTGATAGGGAGTTTCTCCACATCTGGGCCAATAATGCGACTGGTACAAACTCGTATCTATCAGACAGGCAATGATATTTAACCAATTTATGCTCCTTACCCCGTTGCAATTATATTAGCGGATTTTACGGTATATCAACTTATGTATTTAATATACAATTTTTTTTTAATTATTATACAGTAGAATCCCTGACAACCGGACTAATAAGGCCTTCCGGATATGAGGAATTGATGGCAAAGTCTGGATATGAGGGATTCCGGATATGAGGTATTCCGGATATGAGGGATTCCGGATATGAGGGATTCCGCATATGAGGAATTGCTTATAAAATCCGGATATGAGGACTTATATTTAGATTAAAATAAAAGAACTGAAATCAGGTTTAACATTTATTTTCAATGTTTTATAGTAAACAAAATAAGCTAATGGTGAGTGAAATATAACGGAATTGATTTTAAAGAAAAAGAAATAAATTATGTAATGTTAATGAAAATGCATTAAATTAAGTATGCCACGTATGCAAAACGAATAATGTAATGAGGATATTTTAATCGTTGTTACATTATGATTCTTTCTCTTCTAATGTCATTCTCTAATTTTTCCGCATTTCGTTTTGTTTTTGTTCTTGAAATTTTTTAAACGAAAGACACTTTTTAACTCTGCGTGCGTTATTGCAATCGTCATAGCTGAATGCTGGCTTTCTTTCCATAAAACTGACAACTTTTTTCGATAGCTTTTTCAATTTCAGTCCAGGTTTCATCACAATCATGCATTTTGTTGCAGGTGTGTCTCTTTTTCATCCTTTCCTCTTATTCCCATCATCTTTTGCACCAATACAAGCCATTAGGGTGAAATAAGCATAGGCAATTATCCAAAGTAAATTTCCTTAAAAACAGAAATTTCAAATCAGTTACATATCACCCAAATAATTCAAATATACACATCAAAATTATGTCCGGATATGCGGGATTCCGGATATGCGGGATTCCGGATATGCGGGATTCCGGATATGAGGCACTCCGGATATGAGGGATTCCGGACATGCGGGATTCCGGATATGAGGGATTCTACTGTACTTGTTTTTCATGTAAACTCAGGTTGTGTTATATTTGACTTTGTACTAGAAATCAACCTCTTAATCAACTTGCTCTCCCTTTTTCTTGAAATGACATATTCTTTCAGGTTGTACGCAATTATCGCTCTTCACAGCTTCCATTTTATATTTATAAGCTGTATCGCCTCATGATTGTTTTTGTGAAAGTAGAAAAAAAAGAAGAGTTACTGTTCCTTTCTGAATGATTTTCAATTTAGATTTGTCCTTCTCCAAGACTCGTTGCCCATTCTCTTCTGATATTTTTACCTACGGATGGATGAGGAAGATTGATTCCTGTATTTTCAAAATTCAAAGTGGATATAAATTCTTTCGGTTGAATTTGAACTAAGGCTTGCTTGTCCATTTTTGCCGCTGTTAACCGTCAATATATTTGTACCTACCTTTAATTTACTACAAGGCCCTTTAACAGTGTGGCATCGACAAGGATCGAATTCACTACAGTAGCTGAAAGCTCAGCCAGACGAATTTGCTAGACATCGCCCTGGGCCAGGATCATTTTGTTAATCGAACTACAATTTAAATCTTGAATATTTCCGATACTGAGACAAATATTCAAAGACGGCTTTGAGGATCATGGCTAGGACAAGTCTTCCTTGGAGATATTAACTAAAGGCGTAGGATTCTGTACTTAAACCAGATTCACTGTTGGTGGAGTCCATCTGAAAGGCCACTGAGCACAAATAACTGTTAACCTGAAAACAATCGAGCGACACCAGACACAAGACCTTTTTTCTTTTCACTCCTTAGTCTCAAAAACAATTGTCTATTGGCTGACAGACAGACAACAATGGCAACCATATAATAATAATAATAATAATAATAATAGAGATGATAATGATAATCGTGACAATATAAGGATTGTCCTGGAGATGACACGAGAAAAATAAACAGACAGCATGCTAATAATACTCTGGAGACAGTATCAGTCGGCTGTGTTTCTTTTACTCGTGTCTGGTCAAGAAGACACGAGTTTATCTCTGAAAAAGATTGTCTCTTTTTTCTATTTTATTTCCTAATTGTAATTTTTCGCTCTTTTATTTTCTATTTTGATTTCTTTTTGAGTTCACCTATTTTTTTCCAGATTACTGATTGTCGCCAGTAACAACAACAGCAACAAAAAATTCTTTACTTTCGTTTTTATTTTTTATTTATAGTTTGTCTGGCCCGAACAGCAGATTTCTTTTTACTGTCGCCATTGAAAAGATTGGAAAACTTAAATAAGAACAAAATGTACTTCTCGTTCAGTGTACCTTTCCTTCCATTCCTTTTGCTTTCTTTTCTCCGTATTGTGGTTCTTCTTTTTCTAAACTTCTTTCCAAATGCGAACTTTTATGTAAGGAACTTTTATAGAGTAGTGGTCCCAAAAGGAGTTTGGTAACGCATGTGTTAGCGTGATGTTCACACATGCGCAGTTATCGATTCAGCTCAAGCGGTTATCCACATTTGTTTCCATGCCATAATGACTCAACAGTAAGCAGGAAATAAATTAGGTCTCTTGCTTTTGTGAAATATATATATATATATATATATATATATATATATATATATATATATATATATATAATTGAAATATATAATTGAAATATATATATATATATAATTGAAATATATATATATATAATTGAAATATATATATATATATATATATATATATATATCATTGAAATATATATATATATATATATATATATATATATATATATATATATATATATATATATATATATATATGGCAAATTCTGCCTTCAGTTCATTGTAATGAGTCTAAAGGTGATTTTGAAGGTGTTTGGAGTGATCACTAGTGATGGCGACGTTATGGCTCCATTTACCTTCCCACATGGCTTCACACTCAATACGGAAGCCTACATCAAGTGCCCTGAGCAGGTAGTAATGCCCTTGTTGAAGAGGATGACTGCTGGAAAACACTTACATCTGGCAACAGGACTCTGCATCAGGAGAACCCAGTCATGGCTGTCAGACAATTTCTGTGAACACATCACCCCTTACATCTGGATACCTAACTCCCCAGTCTGCAACCCCCGTGATTATTATGTGTGGAGTGCAATTGAGCAAGACACCAACAAAACTGCTTGTAACACCAAAAATGAACTGAGAAAAAAAATATAATAAAAAAAGTTAGCATCTTTGGTGTTATAACTTTTATTATTATATTTTTATTCCCCCTGTCCATTCATTCACGTCATTCCTTCTCATAATTTGTTCCCCTATTTTAAATTTCTGACGAAATCGGTCGGCTTGTGTTCATGTTTTTGTTTTAGAAATTATCATGGCCTATAGTAAAAAAAATTCCTGCCTTTAATACCATAATATATATATATATATATATATATATATATATATATATATATATATATATATATATATATATATATATATATATATATATATATATATATATATAATGTAATGAAAAACAAATCACTTTAATGTACCATTACGATAATTTATTTCACCTAAATCCTTTTTTAAGGATTCAGGATCATCAGGTAAATCTTCCAACAACGAATTGAGAAAAAAAATGGGATTAGAAATTGGTGGGTAGTGTAATTTTTGTAATTTAATAGAGGGGGTTGAGAGTGGTAGTTAACCAGACAATATAAAGTATAGGGAGGGGTTAATTTTATATCTCTCTTAAGTATGTTTTATATTGGAGTAGGAGGAGTGACAGAAAACTTGGCCTCTTTAGATGGTTAATAAAACGGAAATGAATTGTCGAAAATGTATACAAGTGAGCCTTACGGTAAAGAGAGGGATAGGGAGGAGGGGGAAAGAGAGATGGAGTTGTTATAATTTTGTTTTAACAAAATTATGTAAAAGATAGTTTACAATGTTTGATAGAAAATTCGATGTCTGAAAAAAATTTTGTTATTAACTTAAATATTTACTTAAATATTTAATTTTTTAAGTAAGTAGTTTCAGGACTAAATATAACTATTATTGTAATAAACATATTTATCTAGGACATAAAGAAATATTTAAAATCTTAATAGTTTATTCACCCGACTAATTGTATTTCCAAAAAAAAAAAAAAAAAAAAAAAAATATATATATATATATATATATAACATCTATTTTAATATTCAAAATTAATTCATGAATGCAATTTATTTATTACATTGGTTAACTAAATTAAAGATTAGGTTTCATTATTTAATAATAGAATTTGAGGGTAATATTAATTTTCATTTATTCATATATGTCTCACAAATGCATTCATGTGAATCCCTACATACATACGATCATTAACAAGTAAAACAAAAAAAAAAAAAAAAAAAAAAAAAACCTTTGAGATAATTTACACAAAAAAATTCATTTATCCTCATACATAAACTATATATACATTTTACAATCTTTATCTATATTTCAAAATATATATAGATTTCACAGTTAAAATTTAATTTTATCAGTGTGATTTCGGAAGTGTTTCATTTTAAAGGAATTTAGTTAATATTATTACTATTATTAATAGTCAAATAATGGTATATTTAAATTTAAATCATCAATTTAGAAATGAAACTCCCTTCAGAAGAAAATAAAATTTAAACTATAGAATATTACAAAAGAAGGACATTACAAATAAAGAAAATAAATTAAAATGTCATTAGAAAGACCCTATATTTCATTTAAAATCAATTCATGCACGTACGCACATATATACATACACACACACACATATATATATACATATATACATACACACACACACACATATATATACACATATACATACGATCATTAACAAGTAAAAAAAAAAAATAAAAAAATAAAACCATAGAAACACTTTAGATAATTTACACAAAAATTCATTTAACCTCGCACATAAATTATATATACATTTTGCAATCTTTATCTATATTTTAATATTTGAAATATATATAGATTTCACAGTTAAAATTTAATTTTATCACTGTTATTTCGGAAGTGTTTCATTTTAAAGAAATTTAGCTAATATTATTACTATTATTAATAGTCAAAGAATGGTATATTTAAATTTAAATTTTAAATTTAGAAATGAAACTCCCTTCAGAAGAAAACAAAATTTAAACTATAGAATATTACAAAAGAAGGACATTACAAAATTAAGAAAATAAATTTAAAATGTCATTAGAAAGACCCAATATTTCATTTAAAATCAATTTATGTACGTACGCACATATATACATACACACACACACACATATACATATATATATATATATATACATCCACACATACATATATACATCCACACATATATACACATATACATACATATACAATTCATATATCCATATACAAATCTATATATCAAAAAATTAATCTAACCATTTAATCATCCGTATATATATACAGAGAGAGAGAGAGAGAGAGACATACTCATATACACATACACACCCTTAAATAGATATACATTTATATATAAGCACAAAATCCTACATACAAAACAAAATATAAAAAGAGCACATATATACATATATATATATATATATATATATACATATACATATGTACACTTACCAAATATAAATTCTAAGGTAATTACGTCTATATACATATATAGATTACAAGTAGTTTAAAACCATAAAAACACACATGTTTAAGTACATGTACACACACATATACTTGTACATACATATATAATATACATATACATACAAAACAAACATTAAAACATTTATACATATACATCCACACCCATGCAGCATACACGTTAAAAAAATATAAAAAATATTCAGTATTCAAACATGCTTCATATTAGTAATACCTATACTCACACACGTTTATATCTATTTATACATATATATCCATACTACCATACATATGTGTCCACAATATAAATACATAGTTACCCTTATCTATAATGTTCATATATATATATATCTAAATAAGTTCACAAAAAAAAAAAAAAAAAAAAAATTTTAAGTTCCAACACATTTATCAAAGAGCACAGTGTCAGTATTTTCATATATTCATTTAAAACAATTTATATTTTCTATTTATATATCTACACATACTTTTTTAAACTGAGGTGATTTTTATGCCTACATTTACAAATCAACTCATTATGTCTGTTCAATAGTATGTCCGGATCCTTATGTTTTATAATTAGTATTTTTCCATAATGCACAAATTGCATCGGTCTCTGAAATTAATCGGAGTTTTGGCTTTTGAGATGATTTTCCATTCTATTTGTGGGGTTAATTTGTTTTCCAATAACTCCCAATAGTGCTTTGAAAGTTCAGTTTGGGTTTTTTTTGATTCATTATAACAGGATTGACGATGGTTGTAAAATCGTTGTTTCCAACTTCCTGCAGAAATACCTATGTAGATCTTCTTATGTTTAGTATTTTCTTTGGGGAAAATCGTAGCTTCGTATACTATGTTTTTGGACAAACATACTCCTTCTACTGGACAGACAGATCCTTCCCTGCAGTTACAGGTAGATTTGGTCTTTGGGCTTGTATTAGGATCTTTTTGAAGTTGATTATAAAATTCATTTAAAATTTTACTATTATGGGAGCTAATAATTTTTTCCATGTTGTTCATGCAGGAATAACTAATTTTTAAATTCATTCTATTGAACAACTTTTTTAATAGCTTATCTTTTTTAAAATGTTTATCTATAAGTTTAAGAAAATATTTTCCTATATTAATGTTCGACAGCTTACAGAAGGGTGGGTTAAACCATATAATTTTCCTATTTCTATTTCTAGATTTAGAAGACGTGTCGCTAGTAGATTTATCTATATAAGTGAGTGTTTGTTTGAATTTGCTTTTTAATAGGGCTTGATTGTATGTTGATTTATTTTGATCAAAGATGCTTTTACTAGAGGATAGTTTATTTATTCTAGTATTTACAGTGTTAGGGATCTGTTTCATAATTGCTATAGGGTGGTTTGAGTCGATATTTATGTATATGGGCGATTGGTTCTCCTTTTGGAAAGGTTTATATGTGTTGACCTGAAAATAGTAAATTTTCTAGACGTAACATTTGATCTTGAAAACAACACATATAAACCTTTCCAAAAGGAGAACCAATCGCCCATATACATAAATATCGACTCAAACCACCCTATAGCAATTATGAAACAGATCCCTAACACTGTAAATACTAGAATAAATAAACTATCCTCTAGTAAAAGCATCTTTGATCAAAATAAATCAACATACAATCAAGCCCTATTAAAAAGCAAATTCAAACAAACACTCACTTATATAGATAAATCTACTAGCGACACGTCTTCTAAATCTAGAAATAGAAATAGGAAAATTATATGGTTTAACCCACCCTTCTGTAAGCTGTCGAACATTAATATAGGAAAATATTTTCTTAAACTTATAGATAAACATTTTAAAAAAGATAAGCTATTAAAAAAGTTGTTCAATAGAATGAATTTAAAAATTAGTTATTCCTGCATGAACAACATGGAAAAAATTATTAGCTCCCATAATAGTAAAATTTTAAATGAATTTTATAATCAACTTCAAAAAGATCCTAATACAAGCCCAAAGACCAAATCTACCTGTAACTGCAGGGAAGGATCTGTCTGTCCAGTAGAAGGAGTATGTTTGTCCAAAAACATAGTATACGAAGCTACGATTTTCCCCAAAGAAAATACTAAACATAAGAAGATCTACATAGGTATTTCTGCAGGAAGTTGGAAACAACGATTTTACAACCATCGTCAATCCTTTTATAATGAATCAAAAAAACACCAAACTGCACTTTCAAAGCACTATTGGGAGTTATTGGAAAACAAATTAACCCCACAAATAGAATGGAAAATCATCTCAAAAGCCAAAACTCCGATTAATTTCAGAGACCGATGCAATTTGTGCATTATGGAAAAATACTAATTATAAAACATAAGGATCCGGACATACTATTGAACAGACATAATGAGTTGATTTGTAAATGTAGGCATAAAAATCACCTCAGTTTAAAAAAGTATGTGTAGATATATAAATAGAAAATATAAATTGTTTTAAATGAATATATGAAAATACTGACACTGTGCTCTTTGATAAATGTGTTGGAACTTAAAATTTTTTTTTTTTTTTTTTTTTTGTGAACTTATTTAGATATATATATATATATGAACATTATAGATAAGGGTAACTATGTATTTATATTGTGGACACATATGTATGGTAGTATGGATATATATGTATAAATAGATATACACGTGTGTGAGTATAGGTATTACTAATATGAAGCATGTTTGAATACTGAATATTTTTTATATTTTTTTAACGTGTATGCTGCATGGGTGTGGATGTATATGTATAAATGTTTTAATGTTTGTTTTGTATGTATATGTATATTATATATGTATGTACAAGTATATGTGTGTGTACATGTACTTAAACATGTGTGTTTTTATGGTTTTAAACTACTTGTAATCTATATATGTATATAGACGTAATTACCTTAGAATTTATATTTGGTAAGTGTACATATGTATATGTATATATATATATATATATATATATATATATATATATATATATATATATATATGTATATATGTGCTCTTTTTATATTTTGTTTTGTATGTAGGGTTTTGTGCTTATATATAAATGTATATCTATTTAAGGGTGTGTATGTGTATATGAGTATGTCTCTCTCTCTCTCTCTGTATATATATATACGGATGATTAAATGGTTAGATTAATTTTTTGATATATAGATTTGTATATGGATATATGAATTGTATATGTATGTATATGTGTATATATGTGTGGATGTATATATGTATGTGTGGATGTATATATATATATATATATGTATATGTGTGTGTGTGTGTATGTATATATGTGCGTACGTACATAAATTGATTTTAAATGAAATATTGGGTCTTTCTAATGACATTTTAAATTTATTTTCTTAATTTTGTAATGTCCTTCTTTTGTAATATTCTATAGTTTAAATTTTGTTTTCTTCTGAAGGGAGTTTCATTTCTAAATTTAAAATTTAAATTTAAATATACCATTCTTTGACTATTAATAATAGTAATAATATTAGCTAAATTTCTTTAAAATGAAACACTTCCGAAATAACAGTGATAAAATTAAATTTTAACTGTGAAATCTATATATATTTCAAATATTAAAATATAGATAAAGATTGCAAAATGTATATATAATTTATGTGCGAGGTTAAATGAATTTTTGTGTAAATTATCTAAAGTGTTTCTATGGTTTTATTTTTTTATTTTTTTTTTTTACTTGTTAATGATCGTATGTATATGTGTATATATATGTGTGTGTGTGTGTATGTATATATGTATATATATATGTGTGTGTGTGTATGTATATATGTGCGTACGTGCATGAATTGATTTTAAATGAAATATAGGGTCTTTCTAATGACATTTTAATTTATTTTCTTTATTTGTAATGTCCTTCTTTTGTAATATTCTATAGTTTAAATTTTATTTTCTTCTGAAGGGAGTTTCATTTCTAAATTGATGATTTAAATTTAAATATACCATTATTTGACTATTAATAATAGTAATAATATTAACTAAATTCCTTTAAAATGAAACACTTCCGAAATCACACTGATAAAATTAAATTTTAACTGTGAAATCTATATATATTTTGAAATATAGATAAAGATTGTAAAATGTATATATAGTTTATGTATGAGGATAAATGAATTTTTTTGTGTAAATTATCTCAAAGGTTTTTTTTTTTTTTTTTTTTTTTTTTGTTTTACTTGTTAATGATCGTATGTATGTAGGGATTCACATGAATGCATTTGTGAGACATATATGAATAAATGAAAATTAATATTACCCTCAAATTCTATTATTAAATAATGAAACCTAATCTTTAATTTAGTTAACCAATGTAATAAATAAATTGCATTCATGAATTAATTTTGAATATTAAAATAGATGTTATATATATATATATATATATATTTTTTTTTTTTTTTTTTTTTTTTTGGAAATACAATTAGTCGGGTGAATAAACTATTAAGATTTTAAATATTTCTTTATGTCCTAGATAAATATGTTTATTACAATAATAGTTATATTTAGTCCTGAAACTACTTACTTAAAAAATTAAATATTTAAGTAAATATTTAAGTTAATAACAAAATTTTTTTCAGACATCGAATTTTCTATCAAACATTGTAAACTATCTTTTACATAATTTTGTTAAAACAAAATTATAACAACTCCATCTCTCTTTCCCCCTCCTCCCTATCCCTCTCTTTACCGTAAGGCTCACTTGTATACATTTTCGACAATTCATTTCCGTTTTATTAACCATCTAAAGAGGCCAAGTTTTCTGTCACTCCTCCTACTCCAATATAAAACATACTTAAGAGAGATATAAAATTAACCCCTCCCTATACTTTATATTGTCTGGTTAACTACCACTCTCAACCCCCTCTATTAAATTACAAAAATTACACTACCCACCAATTTCTAATCCCATTTTTTTTCTCATTTCGTTGTTGGAAGATTTACCTGATGATCCTGAATCCTTAAAAAAGGATTTAGGTGAAATAAATTATCGTAATGGTACATTAAAGTGATTTGTTTTTCATTACATATTAGCTCTGTCCTAACATTGAGCTCTCAGGATTTCATCCTCTTTGGATTTACCAATTCGGTTTACCAAGTTCCTTATAACTTAAATATATATATATATATGTATATATATATATATATATATATATATATATATATATATGAATTCCCAAGAGGATAGAGTCCAGGTAGAACTCAATGTTCAATTTCTTTTTGAATTTAGAGGTCTGATGAATTGGATCGTAATTACGATTCCAATGTAATAAATTATAATCATAGAATATTTGGGCCATTTATATATATATATATATATATATATATATATATATCTATATATATCTATATATATATATATATAGATATATATATAGATATATATATAGATATATATATATATATATTGAACAATAAAAAATATTAAAAAATTAAAATCTTCAGACACACTGGATTGTAGATTAATATTCTTTCGATTTTTTTTTTATATTTTTTTATTATTATTTCATTTAGATTCCTCGACTAGTTTCGGCCAAAATGGCCATTATCAGGAGAAGAAATATTTCTGCTTGCTGGTAGCAGTAAACTACAGAAATGAATGTCTTGATGGAGAAAATGAACTTTTGTCTGTAGTTTTCATTTTATATATATATATATATATATATATATATATATATATATATATATATATGTGTGTGTGTGTGTGTGTGTGTGTGTGTGTGTGTGTGTGTGTGTGGAGTAGTTTGCGCGTCACGAGGAAGCTGATTCAGGGAAGGGACCAGACTAAGCCCGATCCGGCGCCCGGCGGGTAGGCAGTTAAGTCGACGTCCTACGTACGAGAACAAGTCGGCAGCACGATGCAAGCTATCACCATGAACGTAGCTGTCAAGCTGTGGTTTGCCGCTGCGGATGGTGTCAGCTGAAGTGTATGTGCCATAGCCGGGGGTGGGGACGACGACCCAAGGACAACCTCAAACAATTCGCAGCCAAGGCTTTCCAATTGAAGAAGAACAATCCACGAAAAAACAACCTTTGAAAGCACCAGAAAACAAATAGAAGAATGACCAAAGAAAAGCCAGACTTCTCTATCCTTCCCTGAAGCCACGTACCTTACCATGTGCGGGCTGCGAACGTCTCTTCAGATCAAACAGAAAGGGATGTCGTGGAGCACTCTAATACCCGGCAACGAGTTCTGCCAACGATGATCATACATAACATTATTTATTTTAGGCTATTAAAACATGTTAAAAATCGCTAAACAATTACAATTATGTTTCACCAACATAAATGTGTCTCTTCAGGCGATGTTAAATAACCTTACCAGTAGTTTAACATCGCCTGAAGTGAGACATTTATGGTGTTGAAGCATGATTGTAATTGTGTAGCGATTTTTATAAAATGTTTTAATTTCCTAAAATAAATAATATTTTCCTCTACTATATATTGAGCCCTCTTTCAAAGTAAATCTTACATACAGTGGAATCATACTTCATTTTTCTCATTATATATATATATATATATATATATATATATATATATATATATATATATATGCAGGTAGTAATCCGTTGGTATAATCCAGGTGAGCCCTATTAACATATTTGAAATATGTTAAAACTGACTCACAAAAGAGCGCTCAATTTTTATTTTCATTAAACAGAGCAAATTTTCTTTATAGTTAGAATTAAAATATATTTAGTTAATGACCATTTTCACCTACGAATTTTAATTTTAAAATTCACGGTATTTTTCAAACTTTTTATTGAAAAATACCGTTTGTAGTGGGATACTGTTTATATGGAGAACGAAAGATGGAGAGAGAGTATGTTACAGGGAATTTATTGGGAGGCATGGAAAGAATAAGGCACCGTTACTGGAATTATATTATGGAAGTAGGAGAGACAGGGGGAGGGAGAGGGAGACCGATGAGCTGACCTACTTCAAAATGGTCACCGGCTAAAATTTAATTCGACGTGGATTTACGGAAATTAATGAAAAAGTGAAAAAACTATCAAGAGGTAACTTTAGCAAAATGAAAGAGAGTTAATTCGGAATTATTGGTATTAAATTCGTCCATATATCAGAGCTCAAAGTTTGGAGGAGTGTTTTCAAAGATTTAGAGGGAATTTGTATATATATATATATATATATATATATATATATATATATATATATATAGATAGATAGATAGATAGATAGATAGATAGCCAGCTTTCCCTGACGATACGCTTAGATGAAACCTAGGTAGGTTTGTCTGGCTCACTAGGTGTATCTAGGTCTGCTCTACGGTTGCATTGAGCTCTTTTGTTAGTTGTTTACTCGTGTCGGGGTTTTTTCTTTGGACTTTAAACCTGTATCTGTGCGATTTTTTTCGACAGACTTTCATGTTTCTAGCTCTTTCTTTTTTTAAAAACTTTTTTCCCTCTAGCTCTAGATTGATTTGATTATTGGCAAATCAAAAATCCGAGGGTTTTTCGAAACGAGTATAGTTACATATATATATATATATATATATATATATGCGTACCCATGCGTTTGTCCACGTTAATAATATGTACTTACATAATTGTCTGCATTAACATAGACATCTCCATTCAAGCACATATATTAGGTTGGTGCAAAAATAATGACGTAATAATGTCGTTTTTTGACGTATTTTGTAACGTCAAAAAACGACATTATTACGTCATTAGTTTTGCACCAACCTAATACATACACTAGCTGACATGTATCTACAAATACCCTATGTTAGGATGAAATATTTTCGAAAGGTCATAAGAGGAGTTAAGTTAGAAAAATACGGGCATTAATTTAACCAGACAAAAGTGAGAACAAATTAAAATTATTGTTCGCTACGAATGTATAGTGACTAATTATTTCCCTAGATATATATTCTTAGGTCACTTCTTCAACCCGTAATCTAATATGTATCGGTAAGTGACTCTTTAAACACTACATATTAAATCCATATATTAACGTATGTACCATATGTCAAATATTAGGAAGACTTCAAACGGTAGCAAAATCTGATTACTCAAGATTGGATATGCTGAATAGTATATAATAATTATATATAGGATATAAGGCTGACATATATACATATATATGTGTGTGTCTCCACACACATACCTACACTTACACCCCTATACATACATAGACATATACATGCATACATTTCCCAGCACTCACATATATCCGCATATGCATCCAAATTTAAGAACTTATTTAATCTTCCGAAACCTGTTGATAGATGATATTTAATTAGCCCAGGGATTATCTAATCGTTTATTATGATGACCTAATCCATTTGGTGGAGATTTCTCCACATGTACTGGATAATCGAGGATAACTCAATAGATAAATGCATGGACGAGGAAAGGAAATCGAAACCATTTTAGGACAACCGAAGCAAAGAGAAGGGAAATCTTTCGTGGAGAAATTACTGATAGTCCTCAAGAATTATTGGTGATTTCGTGATGGAGGAGGGATCTGTATATTGCCGGAAGCAGATGGAATATTGATAAGGATATAAAGGAAGGGAGGAAAAGTCAGATGTGCAGTGTGAAGGTTCATTCATCAGTTAAGTTATAACAGTTCAATTGAGTCCGGACTGGGGAGGAGCAGAGATTCCCAGGTAAATGTCCTCCTATGACAGTTCATGTTGGTTCGATGGAAGATTAGGTAAGATCAAATATCCTGCGGTGACGGCATTTGGAAATTAGTTCGTTCCTTTGGTTTAAGAGTATCTTCTGTTTTCCAAATTTGATGATTTTAATTTTCTCATGTAGGCATAGATTGCATTTAACTCTAATGATACTAAGAGTGTGAGCAAACACTATTATTTTCCAGTCAATCTGAGCGTTTTTTTTTCTCTCAATTCCCCACATTTTTTGGAAAGTGCAGTTTGGCACTTTAATTTGGGGTTGGAAAATGAGTGCCGATTGGTATATAAACGCTGCTTCAATTCCCCCGCGGAAATTCCAATATAGGCAAAGTTCATGTCCTTGTTCTGTTTGGGGGAAGATTGTTGCCTGATAAATCATGTTGGATGCCCTACATTTACCATCTTGGTTTCTACAGTTACATCGGGTATACGCAAATACTCTGCTTTCCAGTGACTTATATTGTTATATTCCGTGCTAATAGGAATTTATACTTGAAAACACGGTGGCTAATATAAGTAAAGGTTTATTGTAAAAAAAAAACACAGTACAATAAGGTAACAGCACAAGGTCGTCACAAGTCAACCCAGTAGTGAGTGCTACTATTGGAAGGTCGGTAGTTCTCGCTTAAGTCTGAGTCGTACACAACAGATCCCAGCTAGTAATATTTATCAACTTTCCCATGGGGTAGGATGTGTCACAAGGCCGAATTTAAAGTGAGGCAAACGGGCCCGTAGGCTCGGCTAAAAATTCCCCGTAAACCCGGCATAAACGGGATTGGGTCTGTATAGCCTCGTCCGGATTCCTCTCAGCTCGAAGGTAGAGAGTTCGATAGCAGGCAAAAGCCGAATAACATATTCAAGCTAGTGTATTTATTAACCTCCTCACGTGATTAGATGTGGCACAAGGCTTGGTTTAATGTGAGGCATCCGAGCCTGTAGGCTCAGTCAATAATTCTCGTAGACCCCGTATAAAACAGGGTCGGGGAGCTGTTTTCCGAAACGAGACTCTGCCCATAAGCATAGCCTCGTTTGGGGATCCTCTCTACTCGGAACCAGAGAGTTTGACCAGGACAGCTAAAAAAAAGATACCAGCTAGTGTATCTAGCATCTGCCCCACGCAGTAACATGTAGCAGAAGGCCGAATTTAATATGGGGTTCCCGAGCCCGTAAGCTCGGCCAAAAAATCCCCGTAAACCCCGCATAAACGGGATCGGGTCTGTCTACCTCCTCCGACGAGACTCCGCCCTTCGGCATAGCCACGTCTGGATTCCTCTCTGCCCGAAGACAGAGAGTTCGACAGTACAACTGAAAAAGATTTCGGCTAGAATATTACGCCCACCCACCCCACGGGGTTTGCATGTGGCACAAGGTCGGGTTTAACGTGGGTTCTCCGAGCCTGTAGGCTCGGCCAAAAATGCCTGTAGAACCCGCATAACGGAATCGGGTTGGTCAACCTCCCCGAACGAGACTCTGTCCTTCGGCTGAGCCTTGTCCGGATTCCTCTCTGCTCAGAAGGAGAGATTTCGACCTGCCAGCCAAAAAGATCTCAGCTAGACTTTGTAGTCCATTGACTTACAGATACTTATAGGTAATTACTAACTATAGCGTAATCACTCATAGGACTGACAGGCTATTCCATTACATCATATATTCTTATGTGAATGCTCAGTTTGTTTTTGTTTTCATTTTTCTATAGAAAAACCAATGTAGAATTGAGTATCTTGTCCCATGAACCGTCTGAAGATTGTGATACAGCCGTATAAAAAACTGAGTATCCACATGAAACTTTAAGTCGCGGTGGCCGTATTTGCCTGTCGTTTTATATATTTCTTATATTGGCTCTTTTTATATATTTTTAATATTTTATATCGAATTCTGTTCTGCGCAAACTAGCCAGAACGTGGCCGAGACCAAAGCATAATGTGATCTTAAGGTTACCCATCGGAAATGCATGGAGGGACACCTACCCATGCGAGACATGACACTACAAATATCCCGATAGTATACGACTGTTGATCAGAGCAGCCTTTCAAAGCGCTACCAAAGAGTTCGGACTCCTTATTATCAGTCGGGTGCGGCAGCCAGCGAACTGTCAACCCGTTACATTGATAATAGAAAATCACAGCCACTAATTAGTCATATCACCAAAAAGTTGAATCATTTGGGCCTTAGAAGCAAGAAAGAACCGGTGAACCATGTCGTAAAAAGGATGATCATCTACATTGAAGAAGTACGGACCGGACGATAGCTGAGCCTATCTACTCCTATTAACATGATTGCAGCACAGGAGGCTCGGGGAATTTATCGAGACACCAACTCTAGGAAAGTTGACAAGTAAAGCTGTAGACCAGGCTAAGTGTTGGATTACTGTATGATTAATATCCCTCTGGGGGAACTGAGAATAACCTGGGGTGGTGGGCACTTTAAGACCCCTGCTAGTTCTTTTTATTTTTATGTATCGTGTCCCTTCAGAACATAGGCGATCATGGCTCTCCACTTCCCCCTATCCTGTGTAGCTCTCAATAAGTTCCGTCACTCTGCCACCTCCCCCAGATCACATTCTGTCATCCACTTGCCATGTATGTCATGCGTTGTTTTCCTTTGTCTCTTTTTCCCTTTATTCAACCTATGAGTATCAGATTCGCCAAGCTTTCCTTTCTCATTACGTGTCCCAGAAGTTTCAGCTGCCTCTTCCTGATGTTAAGTATAAGTTTCCTCTTTGGGTGTATCCTCTCCAAAACCTCACCGTTACTCTCACGCTCGGTCCATGATATCCTTAGCATCCTTCTGTAGAACCATACCTCCGTTGCCTCGAGTTTTGATCTTAGAGAAGACAGCCCAACATTCGCTATCACAAAGGAGGGTAGATATCACGTAGCAGTTCAGTACCCTTTTCTTTGTTACCAAAGAAATAAACGGCATAAACATTTGTAGTAAAACGTACATTTTTTGTTTTCATTTTTTATTCCAGACGAGTGAGTTGCCTTCATTTCCCGTTATAACCAATTATGTACCAAGCCTAAGTTTATCATTCAAGGTCGGCAATCAGTGAACAGTTTACTGATTATTATCGGAAAATAACGAATATACAGGGTGTCCATAAAGTTTGTGTGCACTTTAAAAAAATTGTAACTTTATTTGTATTCGCAATAGAAATAATTTGTAAAAAGGATTAGAAAGAAGTAAATCCATATTTTTTAAGGTTTTATTGAAATTTTATTTAAGTTTCCACATGTCCTCCATCATTAGCAATACAAAGGTTAATACGATTTTGCAGTTCACGGAAAACATTTGCCAACTGATTTACAGTAATGCCTGAAATTACATTAGTTATTTTAGCTATACTTAAAACTAGGTACATTAAACTTTATAACATTTTTTACAGATTATTTCTATCGCAAATACAAATAAAGTTATAAATTTTTAAAAGTGCACACGAACTTTATGGATAGCCTGTATTTCAAACTATAATGATCACCTTTGAAAAATAAAAATAATATATAAAAATCAATTATATATTTATATGGCAGCATAAGGTTGATCCCTTCCAGTGGCTCCGAGAATGCAATGCCTTAACTACTAGGGATCATGGTCTTAAAGTTTGAAGTTTGAAGCAAGTAGGGAAAGATTATAAAGTAGGAATTTTCGGACACGCTTGTGTCCTTTTTCAACAAAACGAGAAATAGACAAAGAAGTAGAACTCACTCTTCCGGGAAATGATGCTGTACATTTTTCCCTCATGTGTTTTATAACTATAAAAAAAGAATTTAATTAGTTTCTCAGAATTAGGTTCCACAACCTTTAAAATCTTTTTAAAAAGTCTTTTTTTTTTCTTCGTTCTTCAATTTACTCAAAAGGTCTACCAATATAGAATAAATATCAACAATCTTATTGACAATGTTGTTATCATTTTGTTGTCTCTTCAATCCTCAAATTTCATTAACCTGTCTATTAAATCCACATATTATAAGAAGCAGACGTGGATCATCTTTCGTTTGAATTATATATATATATATATATATATATATATATATATATTATGAAATGGACAAAGTCCGACAATTATTTTAAATAATGTGTGACGTCATTTGTTTACATTTCGATAGGATTTGAGCAGATATGTGAGAGATTCATGAAAGATTGTATTTTAAAAGCAGTAAAATCGACCATACAAACTGAACGATCGTCTGTGGCTCAATCAGTTAAGCCACGACGGTTCCTTATAGGATACAGGTTCGATTCATGACGGAGGACGAATATTTTCTAGGAAAATTTCTCGGACATTCAGGCCGGTGAAAACAGAGCTTTTACTAATAATATTTGTATCCATAAACATAAAAATGTCTTTATATATATATATATATATATATATATATATATATATATATATATATATATATATATATATATATATATATATATATATATATATATATATATATGTATCAGGTCTATTCCCCACGAAAGATTATTACCTGTAAAACAAGATTTCCGCCTGGAAAAAACATGATATTAAAAGACATGCAAAATTCATTACAATTGACAGAAGATAATATTAGAAAAATACTAGAGGGATATGAAGACAAATGGATTTTGCGCCTCAAAGCACTTCGTCCAGACGGGCTTAACCACAAATTTTACAACATAGATAAAATTAATATATGAACCCATAAATCCTGCCCAGCACACATTCCTCGCCAACGCAAGACAGACATGCTTCCAGAAGTTTTGAGGTCCCACACTTATATACACACTCACACAAATACATACACATACACACATCACATACACGTCCAAAGAACTAAAAGATAACATACACTTAACGCACAATCCTATTCCCAACAACCAATAAAAGGGAACAAGGAGGGAATTCTTAAAGTCAGGAATCTCCCCCATAAAACATAATCTCCCCTTAAAAACAACTGGAAAGAAGCCGTTTGACGAACACAAGGACTTACCAATATATGATAAAAAATACTAAAAACAATAAAAGAAATACCAAAAACGATAAAAAAAAACAAACGAAAACTACAGGTAAAGTTTACTTTCTTCAGAAACAGTCATTCACTCAGTATTGTTTATATTTCTGAGATGAGGTATTATGTACATTATTTACATTATTCGGACTATTGTCCTCATCTTTGTCGCCATATTTATTACAACGTTTCGGCTCTTGTACGCTTCAGGTGGTTGGAATGTCGAACTTAACCCTTTACTGGGGTATACTGTTCTAGTTCCACGTGCCATGTTTAATGGATGTCAGTTATTAGTTATCGCCTGTTAATTCCCCTCTGAAAGTTCTCCACTGCCTTAACCGGGTATTGAACTCACACTCGTTGGGTCCTGTCACTGGATCTAACCAACGCCTTTATTCACTGTGCCATGTGTCCTGGCGAAATAAAGAGAGAAGTTGTAATAAATATAGCGACAAAGACGAATAAAGTCATTCACTCCTGTCGTTCTATTAACAAGCAGGGATTTTTTTCTCCTGATGATGGTCAATGATGCCCGAAACTAGTCGAAGAACCTAATTGAAATAATAAAACAAAAGAAATTTTAATTTTGTAATATTTTTCATTGTTCAAAACACACACACACACACACACACACACATATATATATAAACTGTATGAGTTGTTGTTTTCTTTGGGTTATTATGGGCTTGTGTGCTTATGTGCTTATGTGTGGGCATTTATACATATATGTTCGTTGTTGTATGTGTAAATATCTGCGGGTTTTAGGTACAAATTCTTTGTAAATGTTTACCAGCTTTGGGCCAAGAGGTCACGTGTGTAAATTCATTCCCTCTGTAATTTAAAACGCATCTTTTTACTCTGTTTTACAATCAGCTAATCGGATTCCTACAGTAATTGTTTTTTTTTTTTAATTTTTTTATTCCTGTGTTTTTTGTTTTTTGTTTCACCGTCGGTCATTCAAAAAGCAGTGACGACACTCTCATGCCGCTAGAGGGTGTTCACAGCAGAGTAGCGATCCAATCATTGCAGGTGTTTCTTTCTCCAAGCCTCAAGCATTTGTTTCTTTTTCATTGTCCTTTATTAAAAGATATATGTTCTTGTTTTCGTTATTGCTTTCAACGTAATTTAATTTTCTTTCTCTTTTTTTTTCATTCTTTTTAACCCTTTGCTTTTTTTCGTTATTTTTACTTTTCTTTGCGTCATCTTCTTTTCCTCTGACTTTGAATTTCTCCGTCCTTTTTTTCTCCTCACTTCTCTCTTTTTTTCTTTTTACTGTTGCCTTGTTCATTCCACCTCTATTTTCTCCTTCTACTTACATTAATTCTTTTATCCACTCTTTTTAAATTTCTCTATTCATTTTGTTAACTAATATTTTCTCTCTTCTTTTTTCTCTCTTCTTTTTTCTCTGTCTTTTCTTCTGGTCTTTATGTCACTTTACTAAGAATATGGAAGCCGTAAGACATTTAATATTTATTTTCATCAATAGCATGTAGTGTCTTTGCAATCTATAATATAAACTAAATCACAGAAAGAAGCAGACAGTGATACCTTTAAATGTATAAGTACAGTACAGATTTGATTCACACTCTCCAGTCTTTCCCTGATCTTTTTCTTTTACTTCATTGGCATCCTCTCTAGCTCACAAATTGGGTCGCTCGTACAGTAATTGTCGTTCTGGAAACGGCCCCGAAAAAAAAAAAAACATAGGTTCTAGCTAATGACTATGGACACAAGTGGTTGCCATCTATCACCCGTATTCTAGAAATATATATACAGAAAGTGGTGTGTGTCTGAGGTGTATGTATGTCGTTTCAGTATTTGTGTACATAAATAAATATAAAATATCTATAATTATAGAATAAAAACTGTTCTATGGTATATGTTACTTAATTATATGGTTACTAACAACTTGAAATCTTCGTCTCTAAATGATGCAACCAATATATGTAGACCTCTATGAGTGGCCGTTTATATATTGAGAAACATTTCCCGAAAACTATGTGATCACGGCTTATGCGTATCATGTTTAGCAGATAATATGTTAATAAGAGATTTGAACTGTGCAAAGTAAGCTTTTAACGAGCATATCATAATTATAAGAAGTGAAAGGTGTCATCTTTTGGTTTATGGGTACGAGAAATATTTCGCACTTAGCAAATATGGAATTCTAAATTATGAAATCGGTAAGTCTTAAAAATGACAATCCGTTTTCGAACCTCGTGGATTGGCGCTACACAATCACAAAGAAAGAAGTGTACCAAATAACAGAAACCACATCACTTGAGGATTTTCAACAACAGCAACAACTAAAATGGATATCACATGTAAATGGAAAAGAAAATAATGACATATTCAAGATGTTGACTATTTGAGAGAAAAAATGTACAAAGAAGCCCCCTCCCTAATCAATAGCGGAAAGAGTAATAACAGTAACTGGACTTGAGAAAACTACTTTCCTGAAAAATTGTTTAAAAGAGAAAGATTTTATAAATATCAGCCGACAGTAGCACAGGCTGCTCGGTCAATGAAGAGCGAAAGTTTCCTTATAAGGAAACGGTTAGTATTATCATTACCATTTATATCTGTGGAGCATAGTTCAGGGGGTTGCCAAAGTAGGTATATAGTAAGTATTATACTAGTATTACCAATATTATAATTCATTTAATTCATTAAAATCCTTTATAATATTTTTATTTTCATAATTTTGATTATAAAACATTTATTACAATTTTCATTTTTGATAAATAAATAAATAATAATGTAATGCCAACAGTATGCAGGTGGATGCTTTAAGAAAGCTTTATTCAACTGAAAATACAAGGTCTGCGCATAGTATCCTTTTATAGTCCCAGTAAAGAGAAATAGCTCCTTGAAAAAGGAGAGTAACGAAACAATGGGAGACCACTCTTGATTATTTATAGCAAATACTACTACTACTACTACTACTATTACTAATTCTATTACTACTAGTACTAATAATAATAATTGTTTTAAAATACGTTTTGTGCACACGTTTTGTTTTTGCATATCCCTGTGTTTTTTTTTTCGAATTTATTTATTTTTTTTTATAATTAACAATCATAGTTTTGTTTAATGGCGTTTGATGAGCTTTCTTTTTAAATAAGGAAAAATTCTTTGTACGATTGAGTGTAGACATCGCAAATTAGGAAAGACAAAACAACTTTAAAATACTGGATAAGTCTTCATTCTATAAAGTGTTTGAAAACACTATATATACATACATACATATATATATATATATATATATATATATATATATATATATATGTGTGTGTGTGTGTGTGTGTGTGTGTGTGTGTGCGTGTGTGTGTGTGTCACATTCACAGTTTTGACAGATATTAGCCGAAAGTACATCAGTGCTCCATCGAGATAATAATAATAATAAACAAAAACTTAAAATTCTGGAAATTCTTAAAATTAAGAGAATTGCGGCCCCAAATTAAGTCAACTCCGAGTATAGCAACAAAGTTTTTAAAAGTTTGTAGCAGCAAAATGTTATAAAAAATACTAAATTAAAATACTACAATTAAATAATCTTTCAAAGAAATTAACAAAATCTTCTAAAAAATCACATAAGTTATTTCCCTTGCATAGAGGCAAAAAATATTTTGAATTTAGTGTTAACACATAACACATCCATAGATATGCAAGCCCTGAAGATTGTCTCAGATGAGACTGAAAGTACTTGGGAAAATATAAATTATTTGAAAGAAAAGAATTAATTCGTGGACTTGAAAGGATTAAAACTAAAATAAACAGACATAATACATCTAAATTATTTAACCGAATAAAATATATATATATATATATATATATATATATATATATATATATATATATATATATATATATATATATATATATATATATATAGTTTTATAATCATGAAGACAGATCTCTCATATTCAGAAGATTTAAAATGACGAAAATGTGTCCATTTTTTGGACTAAGATTTGGAATAAGGAATCATTGCCTGTTGTTTGACCTTGATCGTTTGAAATAAAGAAAACTCGCTGAATCGAGATGATTTGATATAAAGAGTCATTGTTTATTAGCCAACCAAGTCAATTTGAAATAATAATTCCTTCGACGCAGATTTTAAAATAAAGACACTTTGTGCCTTTTCTGATGCCTTCTGCCCGTCATTTTCCGGCGGAATCAAGCGAGGCCTATCAACCAGAGAACACTAATTTGACTTGTAATGTGTTTTTCTGCTACTACTACTACTACTACTACTACTACTACTGTTGCTGTTGCTGCTGCTGCTAGTACTGCAGATCAGTGTTTGTTAAACAAATTTATGTTACGTTGCTGAGTAACTATAAGCGTGATATTGCATTTACCACACTTGCAATTTAGGAAATGTCCAATAATAATTTTGATTTGAATGAATATTTTAAAGAATTATTAATTCCTGGCGTGTATTTCTTTCGTCTTTATTTCAGTTGCTTTTTTGGCGCAACTATGGCAAGGATTAAAAATAAATAATTACCGGTAAGCAAGAATCAAACAAGCTGTAATGGGGTCTGCAAAAAAGGAGTTTACCAATTTAAAGATGTTGATTGCAGAAGAAATAAAGGATAAAATGTTCTCTGATATTTTTTATTTAGTACTAATTTAGGGCCCTACATGTTCAATCCCAGTCGTGGATGCTAGTTGCATGGCTTTCAGGCCTACTATACGTATCATTTGCCTTTTCTCTATATATTTTCTTAGTAATTCTACTGATGATCTTTCCCCTTTTGTACCTAGACTTTATGAATTTAAGAAGCAGTACTAGATTGGCAGCTAGGCCTCATCATTTTACAGTCGAAATGGATAGATATAACCGTAAGTTCTATGCTAACAGTTTCTTCTATAGCACTTCTCGCACGTGGAACACTCTTCCTGCTTCCTACTCAACTTTGATCTTCAAAAATGTAAATGCAATGCCAGTTGTTGACTTCCGTCTTCTTAATCCATTTTATTTTATTGTTCTATCTACTTTTTTTCTTATATTGTCTCACACTCAGTAACTACTTGCATCCTAGGGGATTTATTACTTCGCTTGGAGTAAAATGATTAAAAAAAAGGAGAAAACAATGTTATTTCAAATTTCTCCATGTTACTTCTGTGTATAAATACAGGGTACAAGATGAAATTCCTGCTCTTACCTTGATAAAGTTCCTCAAGGAATGAAACGTGCTGGCATAAAAGTTTTTCCTATTTTCATTTTTCTATTATACGTACACACATACCACATACACACACAAGCGCGCGCGCATATATATATGATTCATGTAATATAAATTGAACTGCACCACATATTTGATTTAAAAAGAACTAATAATAGCTGCGACATTGCTCTATTTATTGAACTATTTAATTCATGTCACATCGACTGAAAAAAAAACAAACTATTACAACAAAAGAATTCTCCAATTACCATATTAGTAAAAAAACGCACTCCCTTTCAAAAAATTCAACCTTAGCTTTGAGACCGCACGCTCCCGAATTTCTTACAGTTAACAATAACACATTTCTAAAAAAAAAACATATTTCAATTCACATCTAATCTTTCATGTCCTGTTATTACCTGGATGTTTAAAAGAAGAAAAAAAAAACATCAATTTCCATGCCTGATGATGTCTGTGTGAACAGATGAAAGTACTAGCAAAAAAAGACCTTATACAAGTTGAATTTATTAAAAACAGGGATCAAAACATTCATTTAGAGGTTCGTGGGTTAATGTAATTTTAATAAATTTGTTTGCGAAGATGTATTCTCGCCATTTATATCATTAACTTCACTAATTTGTTTTTTGTATGAATGATTCATGTAATATATATATATATATATATATATGATTAATAAACAAATGAATCCAAAATTATCGCATATGGGGAATAGCTTATCAACCCCGGTGTGAAATGAGTTCACGTCTATTAAGTTACATGAGGCACGAAGTAGAATTTAACTGTGAAAGCTGTGTTTCAGTCAGACGAAATGCATGAGCCAGGAATCAGGGGAGGTTGGAAAGTATCCATCTTAAAGGGAAGAAACGAATATTGACCTTAGGACACCAGTTTGGGGGTTATATAAAAAAAAATAATTTAGAATTAAAAGAGAAATAAAAATGAATCCAAAAATAAATTTAAAATATATAGATGAAAGGATGTAAAGGATTAATGAAAAGAGAGGACACATGGCACAGTGGATAAAGACGTTGGTTAGATCCAGTGACAGACCCAAAAAGAGTGTGAGTTCGATATTCGGTTAAGGCAGTGGAGAACTTTCAGGGGGAAAATTAGCAGGAGATAACTGATAACTGACATCCATCAGACATGGCACGTGGAACTAGAACAGTCTACCCCAGTGATCGAAATAAAGGGTTCAGTTCGAAATTCCAACCACCTGAAGAAGGTGCGTACAACGGCCGAAACGTTGTGACAAATATGGCAACAAAGATGAGGACAATAATAATGTAAATACTGTACATAAGTTATATATATACACATATACCTAACTCACTACCAATATATATATATATGAAACTATAAATGTGAACATTGAAGTCAACACTCAGAGGCGACAGGCTGTTTCATGCTGAATGCCTGACGATTGCGTGCAGCATGGAACAGCCTGTCGCCCATGAGTGTTGATTTGAATGTTCACTTTTATATCCCTGATATTGGGCACTTTATCCTATAAATATAGCACACCTTAAAACTATATTTCTTCACACACACACACATATATATATATATTTTTCAATTTACTGTGTTTAAATATAGCAGCAATTTCAAATTGATTTACCTAAATTCAAAAATGAACCATAGTAATTTGAGTTACATGAGATTTTAAAAAAACTAAGTCTTATCACTCAAAGATAACGGAGTGGAAAGTAAGCGGCGAATGCTTTCAAACTGATACACTCCGTCGGCGACATTTAAGCAATTATTGTACGCCCAGTGTAAAAAGTTGATAGACCTTTATGTCACACAAATTTATAATTTCAGTGCTTATTGTATTACAGTGAAATAAGGAGAGGGAAAACAGCAGAAAATGAGTTTATAGATAAGATTTAAGAAATTGAGCTTATGAAAAACTAAATAACGGGAAATAAGGTAAGGGGATATAATTTGATTTCAAAACTTTTTATTACATGCTGACACACTGGGTCTAAGGTGACGTTCTATACAACGGAGGGAAATAGCAAGCAATTACGAAGAAAATTATCCAAGGTGAAGTGTTGATGTCAAGATAAAAATCAGTTTTATTTTTAAACAACGTTCCTTTGAGCGTCTAAGCAGAAAGACAATTTTCTCGTTGATCTTCTTAAGAGTACTTGCGTTGAGCAAAGCGCTTCATTGATGAAAGGAAGTATGCAGGCTTCTATCCAGCTTTCTATCATTTCTCCTTTATATGGGACCATTACAGAATTGGAGTTGAATATCAATGAAATACCAAGTCTTCCAAACATTCAGCGGAATGTTATGAAGCTTTTTTTTTTGTTGTTTTTTTTTAAAGCTGTTTCGAGTTCTGCATCTATAAAGTTTCCAGGTTTAGTGTCAAGAGGATGTTCAGTGATTTGCTCGACCTTAGTATCTAAAATGTCAAGTACATTTCCCAAGAGATTTTTTAAATGCTCTTGCCATTTATTCAGCCTGACTATTAGCCTTTAACTTGGTTTTGTTTGCTGATTTTCTACCACTGAACTTGATAACAAGAGCAGATTGATGAGCCAAATTTTTCTCCTCGATGTATTCAGCTTGTTGATCTCTATAAGGGTCCTTGAATTGAGCAAGTGCTTCATTGAAGTCTTGGATAGATTTAAGGAATGGATTTGAATTTCTTATGGCAGCTTCTTCTTTTACATTAGAATTTTGGGATTCAATGTTATTTGATTTCCAAGAAATATGTTGCTAATGTTTAGGTTTTAAGGGTATGCCACCTGCTTCAGCCTTTTCATAAGAAGTAACAATATAGGTTGTATTAAGAGATGGTTCCTCGTTATCTGCTTGTTGTGTTTCAAACATTCATGACAACAATTGTGTACTTGCCTTTGAGATGACCATTTGTTGCTAGAAAATACCAGTCATATGGTTGGAAGGAAGGCTGCTTTTTCTTATTGGCTCAAAGGCTAAGTCGGATAATGGAAAAACAATCAAATGGTCTCTAGATACTCTTTCAAAAGTTTTGTAAGCTTGGCAATTAATTGCACTGTTTTTTTTAAATTTCTTTTTTTATCAGGATTTGATCCATTTGGGTTTTTGTAACATTGGCATGGGTGTATGTCCATAATTTAGAGCTCTTTTGAAATTTGCTGCTTAGGTATTCAAGAATCTTTTCCTGTATAGAGTTTTCGAGAAAGATCCCATTTCTTTTGGAGGACGCATGATATGCAAATTTGTGCACGTCATTGACACCAATCTAAGCATATCCCCACCAAGCAAGAGCAGATTATTTGTTGGCACCAGAAGAGTTAATGAGCCATTTTTTCTCCTCGATGTATTCAGCTTGTTGATCTTCATAGGAGTTCTTGAATTGAGCAAGCCCTTCATTGAAGTCTTGGATACATTTAAGGAATGGATTTGAATTTCTTTTGGCAGCTTCTTCTTTTACATTAGACCTTTGAGATTCAATGTTATTTGATTTCCAAGAAATATGTTGCTAATGTTTATGTTTTAAGGGTATGACACCTGCTTCAGTCTTTTCATGAGAAGTGACAATATTAATATTAGGTTGTATTAAGAGGGATGCTTCCTTGGCATATGGTGGGAAGGTAGACTGCTTTTTCCTATTGGCATCAAGGCTAAATAGGATGGTGATAAAAACAATCCAATAGTCTGTAGATACTCCTTCAAAAGTGTTGTAGGTTTGGCAATTTATTGCGCTGTTTTTCCACTTCTTGTTTATCAGGATATAATCTAATTGTGTCATTGTATCATTGGGGGGTTAGGTGAATGTATAAAGTCTTCGAGAAAAAAAAACACATTTCTGTTAGGATTTGATATAATTTCTTTGTTTGTTTAACGGCATATTCCTCTCCTTATGGGTCATTTAATAACGAAATTTAATTTTCTTGGCAGCTTTGAGTTAATAAAAATATGATATAGATTATTCTGCTTTCACAATTGAGTACATGGTAGATGATGTTTACGAGACGCAGTGATGTGTGGTGATGTAGTTTTGTTGAAGATGGAAGATATTTTGAGGTTTTTAAAATTGTAGGATATTATATGAAGTGATATCATAAAAGAATTCCTTCATGCTGGTTGTTTGGTTGATTTTATTTAGTGGCATATCAACACATCTATGGGTTATTTAATGCCGAATTTTAAATATTTTGAATGCAATTCAACTACAGTTAAAATTTATTGTTGGTCATTTTATTATATATTGTTGGTAAATCTACTATAAAATGTATTGCTAGTAATTTTGCTTTAAAATGTATTGTTGGAAATTTTACTCTAAGTATGTTTTATTGGTAATTTTTTTATATGAGAATTTATTGCTGGTATTATTACTATAAAATTATTATACTATCTCCGCCATATGTGAGCATCTCTTAAATAACAGATGGTGTGCTGCTAATTTTAGTGCTGATTTGTTCACTGTTCTGTCCCGGTCGCACTCGTTATTTCATCTCAATGTGATGGAGGCACTTCATATCGGGTTCCGCAAGCTTTCCCTCTGTAAACAGCGTGAATGCTTGTTGGGGCTCGCTGTTATTTGTCTCTAGCTCCTTGTGTTCAATTTTTTCCTTATCCTTCTCGTTACACATTTTCTGTTGTTTTAATTTCAGTTAAATCTTCCGTAGAGGCCTGGAGAGCAGGAGCGAAATTGGTTGCTTCGACTTTAACATGTGTTGCAATATTAAGCTACATACTTTTATTTCTGTAATTAGACATTCAAAGTGTTTTTTGGGGGTTCACTATTTGCCCATAGCAGTTTCTACCACTCCGAGTCAGGGTAGACCTGGGAACAACAACGAGGTGGTTCTATGCTCCTCAAAACCGCCAATCGCCCAATCAAAGGCCTATCTGCCAGTTGTTGTTTATTGTCATACCCAGGACTGTGTTGGGGATATATGATATGTAAACTTGTGTCACTGACTCTAACTTGAGTTGTTGTAGTCTCTGTGGCCGAGTGGACTAAAGCACTGCGGATCAGACGGGGATTTCCGTTGCAAACCGGCATATGTTCGAACCCTGCTGGCGATCACATTTTATTTATTAGGTCCATCAAATGTGCAAGACGAAGTCCACACTGTTTAAAAACTAAACAGGACGTTTACTCAGACAAAGTGCATCCAATGCAATACCATTTAGTATAGTGTGCAAACTGAAACAGTTAATATATATGATTTTTCACTAGACGATATAAACCCGTCTATATTTCTGAGATGAGGTATTATGTACATTATTTACATTATTCGGACTATTGATAATAACAACAAAAATTGCAATATGAGCACTGGTAATAAATGGTTGCTGAAGACATTAGGTTTATAATACCCAGAAATTCATACACAGATGTCCTCAAGGCACAGTGGATAAAGGCGTTGGTTAGATCCAGTGACAGGACCCAAAGAGTGTGAGTTCAATACCCGGTTAAGGGTGGAGAGGGGAATTAACAGGAGATAACTGATAGGTGATATCCGTTAGACCTGGCACGTGGAACTAGATCAGTCTACCTGAAGAAGACCGGAGCGTACAACAGCCGAAAACGTTGTAATAAATACAGCGACAAAGATGATGACAAAAGTCCGAATAATGTAAATAATGTACATAATACCTCATCTCAGAAATATTGACAGATACTGAAAGGCCGAAACATTGTAATAAATATGGCGACAAAGATGAGGACAATAGTCCGAATAATGTAAATAATGTACATAATACCTCATCTCAGAAATATTGACAGATACTGAAAGGCCGAAACATTGTAATAAATATGTCGAGAAAGATGAGTACAAAAGTCCGAATAATGTAAATAATGTACATACTACCTCATCTCAGAAATATAGACAGATACTGAAAGGCCGAAACGTTGTAACAAATATGTCGACAAAGATGAGGACAACAGTCCGAATAATGTAAGGACAATAGTCCGAATAATGTAAATAATGTACATAATACCTCATCTCAGAAATATAGACAGATACTGAAAGGCCGAAACGTTGTAATAAATATGGCGACAAAGATGAGGACAGTAGTCCGAATAATGTAAATAATGTACGATATAAACCCGCTTGAAATATGAAATGCGCAAGCAGTAGGGAGTAGTAAAGAAATATTTGGAGCTAATGGAGCTCTATATATGTCTAAAACGTTAAGATAACGGTATTTAAGCGTTTATGTATATATATATAAATAAAAAGAAAGAATAGTAAGATATATAATTCGGTGTTCCTATTGATATTTTTATTTTTTATTTTTACAAAAAAGTGCTCAATGTAAATTTACAGAGCATAAATATTATGAATTAACTGATTTAAAATATGTTTTTTTCGCTAGACAGTAATAACCATATTTAAAAAATGGAAGCTAAAAACTTTAAATTTCATTATTTCATTAATTATATTAAAAGCATTAGTTCCGTTTCATCTTCAAGCGAATATTGGAATAATTTATTTTTAAGTAAACGGAACAAATGCTTTTAATTTAATTATATAATTAAATTTAAAGTTTTTAGCTTCCATTTTTGAAACATGTTTATTACTGTGTAACGAAAAAACAATATTTTCAATCAGTTAATTTATAATATTTAAGCGTTTAGGAATGTGCCCTAAGCAAATCGTCTGCTCTATACTGAAGTTAAGCGTGTCAGCTAGACCAATTCCTATATGCAATAGAATTTCCAGAGAGTTCTAGACAGAAACGAACGCTGGGCGGCGCTGAATGGCACAGAATGAAGAATCTAAGTTTGTTCTTTTGAGGTGTGTCTGCAAAGAAGTGGAGATATTCTATTGAGTGGGGGTGGGAATCATAGGTAATGTGTTAGTAGGTCTCTGGAATGCGTACAATGGTGTTAAAGTGATATCGTTTACCAACAATTTCTGAGGGACAATCATTAAGAGATGTTTTAAAAAGACAGTAACATTGAAATGAAAAGTCATTTTCATGCATGGCAACGCTTCAGTTCACGCTGCTCGTCAACCAATGAGTACTGAGTTATTAGAGATTTAAATGACTGGGTCATGGTCTGACCGCCATTATTCTCAAATTAATTTCTATTTACAATAAGTCATTAGAAAAAATGGAAATTATATCAGTAAATATTATCACATTTTATTTCATATTCATTGCATGAGTAATTTTGTATGGCCCCTTTGAATAAATTATTGTTGGGTTAGTCATCAGCTTTCGGATTTTGTCTTTAAATTGGTTTCTTGAGATGATTGCCTAAAAGTGGAACGATGTGAAAATATTTTATACCCTTCACCATTTTAAGCAGAAAATCAATTCTTTTTCAAACGACGCCGTACTAAGATTTCAGGTTGAACAAAAGATTTATATGTAACCAAGATTTAGTGATTTACAAAAAAAAAAAAAAAATAAAATAAATGACATATTTTCAAGATGGCGACAATCACAGCTATTCGCAGTTTTAATTTTTTTTTTTTTAATTATCTTTGATTTATCATGACAAGTTGGGAAAAACGGTGGAGTGGTTCCCCTTTGTCTTCACCATAGATGCATTTTCTTTATTATCTGCCATTTATTTTACATTCAACGTCATCTCTTGATAAGACATCGAGGGTGTTGAAACAAAATGGCTATTTTTGTAGTGATTTTATAACATTTTAATGTTATAAATTTTTTTAAAAATATATAATTATATATATATATATATATATATATATATATATATATATATATATATATAGTTAGTTAGTTAGTTTATAAAAAGTAGGTAATCCGTATGGGTAAGCCTAAGGAGGATAAAATCCAGAGAGCTCAATGTAAATCCAGAGCAAATAATTTAAATAAAGATATGTGTGTAGATGTATATTTATGGATACATAGAATATTATAAAAGAAGGACTTACCGTCCTGTTATTAGTGTTTTATCTCATTTTCTCATTTAATATTCTCCAATTGGAAGTGTGAGTTTAAAATTCTTTATAATAGGGAAAAAACATTTTTTAAATTGATAATTTAATTTAAATTAAAATATATTACCCTTTAATAATCCTTATTGATGATAAAATATTTAAATTGGAAAAATTTTTGATATTTAGGTAGGTGTTAATACATGAAGTTACCTGTGTATATCGGCACATGGGTACCTGTATGAGTGATTGAACATGTAAAGGAACGTCTGTATATGTGATATTTGCATGGGTGTGTATACAGTATATGACAGAGCAAGATCTTTAATATTAACTTCAAATATTACCCCATATTGACTAAACTAAAATTTAAGTAAAAGAGATTACCTATCTAGAAAGTCTAGAGTTAAATTCATGAACAAAATTCAAACAGATAGAGATGTCAACTTAATAATTAATAATAAATTTTTTTAAAGAGATTAAAAAAAGCTTACCAGAAGTAAACTTATATTTTAAAATAAAATTTTATTCTTTTAATGTACTTTCTATGAATGTTTTTCTAATCGACTATTTCAGTGAAAATCCCCAAAATTTAAAAAAAATTTAAATCACTAACAAACATCAAATTAAATTATTTGTAGACAGTTTAGAGACATTCAAATTTATATCAAACATTATAATCTTTATGAACCCCCAAAATAACACTTTCAAAATAAAACAAAATAACAGCGTCTGTTTGTAGCCTTTTTTTACAAAGAAAATTAGTGACACATTCTCTCATAATTTCCTTCTCACTTTTTCTCTCTATGGGTTTTTTCTTCTCTACCCCTTTGATATCAATATATAACTTCCGACAATTTAACCGTTTAAATGTGTCAATATCTGCTTACTCATGTCTTCTCTCTCCCCCCTCACTCCCTCACTTCGTTAATTTACATATGTTTAATACGGCCCGTCAAAAATGTGTAAATTTTCTTTTGATTTTTTGTTTCGAAGTAAAGTCTGATGATCCGCAGTTAAAAGGGCTGTGGTGAAATAATTTATTACATGGAACCTTAAAGTGGTCTGTTTTTATTTAATATATATATATATATATATATATATATATATATATATATATATATTAGGTGGGAATTTATGTGTGGATATATTTATCGATGTGCATGCAGGTATATATATATATATATATATAATGTACACGTATTTATATGAGTATATATGCATACATGTGTGTATATATGTATGTATGTATGCATGTGTATGCATTGTATATATGTGTTTACTTGTGTGTTTGCATGTATATGTATATTTGTATATATTTTTATATGTATATACCACACACACACACACACATATATATATATGATCTATTTCATAATTATGAAGATGAATTAAATATAATGAATTTAAAGTTTTTTATATATTATGTATTTATATATATATATATATATATATATATATATATATATATATATATATAATGATTGTTATTATATTGACGTAGAGTTAATGAGGATACAAATGTTGATTTAATTTCAATATATTTCACGACCTGTCGCTTGTATTTTCCCCTCCTATCACTACACATTGTTTTGACACTTTGTTTCTCTTTTTTTCCTTTTCCCCCATTCCTTTCTTCAATAATGTAAATCCCCAGGAAAATTTTTCTACGTCAATTAATTTAAACTTCCTCTTCTCTTGTGATTTAATTTTCAAACATTTTTTAATAAATTGTCTGGATAAATTCTAGATCGAGCCACGGAGGATCGTTCGAGTGACTCGATCGGTCAATGGACGTCAGGCTAAATGACGGTTCCGTATAGGATACAAGTTCGATTCCTGTCGGAGGGCGAATATTTTCTATGAAAATTTCTTGGACATTAAGGCCGGTAAATTTTTACAATTTGTTTTCCTTTTTTCCTTCTTTTCTCTTCCTGTCTAAAAATTATTTAAGAAGTCAATTTGTCTGGCCTCTTAACTGAGTACACTTGAACATAAGCAAATTATTAAAAATGGTTTAAAAACAACCTTATCCATACTTTACAATTCCAAGATAAAGTTTTCCACAATCCTCCCCCCACCTCTGTCACCTTGAATCAAAAACTTGTATTAAAAATAAAAGAAACCTGATTTTTTTCTAACTAGAGATGTGACCTGATGAACCAGGAAAAATATATATTCTGGTGAAATAAATTATAGTCATGGAACCTTAAGGTTGACGCTTTCTTAATTATTTAATATATATATATATATATATATATATATATATATATATATATATATATATATATATGACGTCACACATTATGAAATGGACAAAGTTCGACAATTATTTTAAGACATTTTTATGTTTATACATTCTTTTTTTTTTAAAGATATAAATATTTAAGTAAATTTTCAGTTTATAATAAACAGATTCGTGTCGGAGGACGCATATTTTCTATGGCCCATTTCTCGGACATTCAGGCCGGTAAATGTTGTTGATACTGTTTATTATAAACAGAACATTTACTTAAATATTTGTATCTATAAAAAAAAGAATGTATAAACATAAAAATGTCTTAATATATACGTTCTTTTTATAGATACAAATATTTTAATAAATGCTCAGTTTATAATAAACAGTATTAACAACATTCACCAGCCTGAATGCCCGCGAAATTTTCATAGAAAATATTCGTCCTCCGACAGGAATCGAACCTGTATCCGTCATATAGCCTGACGTGCCTTAACCGATTGAGCCACAGAGGAGCGTTCGGTTAGCAAGGTCGATTGCATTGCTTTTAAACACAATTCTCCATGTCTATATATATATATATATATATAAATTTAAAAAATATATGATTTCTTAGGGAAGGAATCATATTTTTTTAAAAATAATTATAATATATATATATATATATATATATATATATATATACATATATATATATACTTATTCCCACCTATTTGCATTCAAGTAGCCGAAGCCAATTCTTCGATTGGGCAGCATTTGCTGGACAGTCCTGACCGTACCGCCGAATATAAGGACACATGGTTTTCTGTTCTACATAATACTCGCTCGGTTCACCATCTCCGAGCCTTGGGGCTGTATATATAAAATTTCACCAGCCGAGCCTATGTAGACAAAAAAGTATTTCATGCGCTCCTTACGATTGATCGAAGGACTGTGAGTTTCTTTTCCCCATTTTATACGCTTGTGGAACTTGTTAATCATTTTATTAATTATTTACAATTAAAATTTATTTTACTTTAATCGCGTGTCAAATTCCCCTCCTCTTTCGTTATTATTGTGTGTCTTGATTGTTTTTGCATTTTGTCAACGATTGCCTCGTCAACGAGAAGTATTAAGTATGGGAAGCCATTGGTATAATCCAATGGATTCTGGGTCTGTCTATATTTCTGAGATGAGGTATTATGTACAGTATTTATATTATTCGGACTATTGTCCTCATCTTTGTCGCCATATTTGTCACAACGTTTCGGCCGTTGTACGCTCTGGCCTTCTTCAGGTGGTTGGAATTTCGAACTGAACCCTTTATTTCGATCACTGGGGTAGACTGTTCTAGTTCCACGTGCCATGTTTGATGGATGTCAGTTATCAGTTATCTCCTGCTAATTTTCCCTCTGAAAGTTCTCCACTGCCTTAACCGGGTATTGAACTCACACTCTTTGGGTCTGTCACTGGATCTAACCAACGCCTTTATCCACTGTGCCATGTGCCATGTGCCCTTGTGGACATCTGGGTATGAATTTCTGGGTATTATAAACCTAATGTTTTCAGCAACCATTTTTACCAGTGATCATATTGCAATTTAGCTGTTATCATTCCATCTTTTTACCAGAGCTCCTATTGCAACTGTGTTATCATTGCTTTTCTCTGGCACTCCTTATTACTGGTTCCCATATTGTATTTATTTCTATGCTTGGTCGGCTCAGGAGATTTTTGTGGCCTAGCATTCCTTAAGTTTACGAATTTTCCAATGGTGTTCCCTGTCTATGATCTTAACATGATCCCACGGGGGACGGTGATCTCTCTTGTCTGTCCATATGTGGTCAGCCACGCCTGATTTTTCTACTTCCCCTCGCGTTACAGATTTCTGGTGTTCTTGAAGCCTTACCTTGAGGGGGCGGTCTGTCTCTCCTTTATATTCCTTTCCGCAGATGCACGGGATAGCGTACACACACTCTTTAGTCATGTTCTCCTCTATGGGGGGTCTCACTCGAGAGAGATATCTGCGAAGTGTTGTCAAGCTTTTGAATGTTGTCCTGATGTTATATGGACCGCAGATCCTTTGTATTTTGTCTGATAACCCCTTCACATAAGGCAGGCAGACTGTTTTTTGAGTGTTGTTGTCCTCCTCCTCCTCTTGTACCCGCCTATCCCAGGTTTTGTGGGATGCTGCCATGTACCCAGGGTAGTTATTACGTTGTAGGATACTACTTATACTGACCAATTCTTTATCTAACGTCTCTGGGTCACCACTTATGACTTTTGCTCGGTGTTGTAAGCAATGGACGATCCCTTTCTTTACGCTGTATGGATGGTGGGAGGTGAAATTGAGGTACTGTCCGCTGAATGTTGGTTTACAGTATACGGATGTCTTGAACCCATGCTCTGTTCGGGATATTAGTACATCCAGGAATGGGAGTGTGTTGTTACTCTCTTTCGCCATTGTGAAACGTTGTGATAAATATGGCGACAAAGATGAGGACAATAGTCTGAATAATGTAAATACTGTATCCAATGGCTTCTGTTATCAATTATAGGCATTTAAGAATATTTGTGGAAATTCCGTAGTTTATTTTGTTCAGGTTTCAACTGTTTTATGTCTATAACTTCAAGTGTTTTTAGTTTTTGTTTATTGTTTTCATGTTTAAGTATAGTTGTATTTTCAACAAGGATTTTCCGTAATTGTGTATGCGGCCAGACATGTTGTTTTAAATGCCTGTATATATATATATATATATATATATATATATATATATATATATATATATATATAGGATGGTTGAAAAGTAACTCACTTTTTTTTTGTATGAGTGGCTAGCCAGGAGTACTAACTTAACACCCTGTGACTTTTTTCTGTTGGGTTGGTTAGAGGAGCAAGTCTTCTATACCAAACCAAGACTTTGGAATAACTTGAAGGGCGAATACAGAAATGTATGTCTTCCATACCACAAGAGTTCCTAGTGAAATCAGTTGATGCGATTCCTGCGCGGCTCGAGAAGCTGGTAGCAAAATCTGGTGCCCATATCGAATTTGAAATAAAATCTCATGCAAAAAGCTTTCTCTCATATTCATTTCTTGTGAAATTATACTTAATAAATAAATTATAAATATTTCGAAAGGGGAATTAACTTTTCAATCACCTGCAACTCTGCTAGGGGGCCTTAGAATTCTTGGGATAGAGGGTATAATCTGGCGTGATTACCAGTTTAAACAAGGTCAGTATTCTCAAACCCTCTAACGTCCGTCTCGAGACACGATGGAGTAGTAGCCTGTGCGGGATATATGAAGGGCTGCCCAAAGGAGAGGATAAACCTATACAGTTTGGTATTGTTTGGCTGCAGGAGTTGCCGAAAGGTAGCACAAAGTGCCGTCCATCCGCCTTCGGGGCTCCACTCCGGGTTTGAATTCAGTTGTCCTTCCCCTAAACCAGTTGCCATCCAAGGCTATAGAACCCAGTCTGTCCTGCTATTTACCCATAGCTGGAGGGAGAAAAAGAGGGTCCACACCTTTCCCAAGGGTATTAGCACGTAAGTGAATGTAATGGATTCGACTGGAATTCGAACTCGGCTCTCCGATTCCTCAATCCAATCATTACTACACCGTGTATCCTTTAATAAGCTACTTGAAAATCTTATTATTCCACTTCTGTAAATTAAAGAAATCTGTATATTAAATATATAAATAAATTATATTAAATGGGTTAAAGCAGGACTTTATTACAATATTACCGATTTTAAATAAAAATATTCTTGACATTTTTAGCCTTATTTGCGAACGTGTGACATTTATTATCATCCCCAAAGATATGACATTTTTATGACTCTTTTCCGCACATCAATTATTTACCTCGACGAATTGTCCTAAGAAACCCAAAACACGACGCCTGAACTTTTGTATTTGCATAACGACACAGGGGACTGTTGGGTGAGCCAGTTTACTTTTTCTAAAATCCTTTCCGTTCCTCGGGATGCCTTGTGGTCTGACAAGAGGCTCGATTTATGTAACTTGTCATCCGGCACATGTAACGAGACACACCAGCTCCGCTATGAGTGTGCTGTTGACGTGGCACGCGGGTCGCCAGTTTGGGCGCCATGTCTCGATTCGTGAAACTAGAGCGCCATCTTTCGGTCAACATTACATAGTAGTTAGCATATAAACAGTTACGCGATGTTCACCCAAATCTCGACAACGTTGTTATTATTCGAGACCTGCCCAACATCAGAGTATGTATTTTAAAGCCTAGCTGTGTAGACCTGTAGTGTTTACGTATGTGTGCGTGTGCGTGTGCGTGTGCAGAGACATAGATATACAGAAAGTGCAATGGAAAAGTGCTAAAAAAATAAACAAAATAACAAAAAGGAAAAAAAAAAAAGAAAGAAAGTGTATAAATGAATAAATAACTCCGGATAAAAGTAAAAAGCAGCCAGGTATATGGCTTTTCACGCTGAGATCTATATATGTAAATAATAAGTACTAACGAATTAAATAAGATAGTTGACATTGGTTAGAATCGTGGACTCTCTGGGCTGTTTCAGAGTACATCACATGAAATAATAGTTTGAGTATTCTCACTGAAGGTTGAGTCATAATTAATTTCCGTTTTTGGGGAACTAATTGGAATGACAAAGGTATCACCCCCAACTACTAACTCTACATGGCAGTTATGAATAAATTTGGAGTCCACTAACATATCTTAGCTTTTGAATGGTAGTGGCAGCGTACACGGTAAATTTAAAAAAAAATGCTGTTCTTCTTTATGATGAAGCAAGGCCGCATACAGCAAGAATAAAATAGTAAAACAATTTGAAACTCAGTTGTTCTGTTTTAAGCCACCCGTCATATTCAACTGATCCTGGGCCAACGGATTATTACCTTTTGAAATTCCTGTTAAGCGTCGTGACGGGCGGGGGGGAACTTTTTCTAATGAAAACCAGACACACGGCTTCGTTGAAAACGTTTCCAAATCGAAACCTGCGGAATTTAACTCAAAAGGTATCATGGAGTAACCTGATTAATGACAACAAGAAATTACATAGAATAGTGAATGCCGTAATTCCCCATGTATAATACGCCTTCATCCATAATACACATCCCTAATATTGTGCTGTGGGAAAATGTTTCGCCTCACGCATAATACGCATCCCTTGTTTGGTAACACTGTGCAACAAATTTCAAGTTAAAAAAGTACATGCCACATAAGACCTGTTTAAGTGTTAGAAAAGTATATTGATGTTAAATCTGACAGGCAGCGTTTTCATGTACTTTAAATCATAATTTATTATTATTGGTTATGAATAAAAAACAAAGAACTTTCAGTTTATACAGCATTTGTCCTCTTAACCCTCTTGTGTATAGTGTCATCCTCTTTTTTTATATTCCAGAGGTAGTCTGACAACATTCCACGGTTACATTTTCCATTTTCCTTTAAAATGTTTCTCCATCACTGAAATATCCTGATGGAATCTCTCGCCATGTTCATCACTCACATCACCAAGTCCAAATGAGAGTGGAGTTCATGAACTTTAAGGGACATGTTACACCCCATATCATGATGTATTAGATCATTTATAACTTGCACATAGTCTTCTGAACGATATTTTCCAAGGAACTTATCACAAACTTTCTTGAATGACTCAATCATTTTTTTCTTTTTTCTTGAGATGTGAGTTTCATCAAGTACAATTTTTCGAATTTGAGAACCTATGAAGATACCCTCTTTTATTTTAGCTTAACTTAGGGAAGGGAACCTTTCTGTAAGATATGCAAATGCGAGGGAATCCTTGTCCAGGGCTTTCACAAATTGTTTAAACAAACCAAGTTTAATATGCAAAGGTGGTAAATGGATTTTATCACTTTGCAGAAGTGGTTTGTGCTTAATATTATATTTCCCTTGCTCAATTTAATCTGTAACGGGCCAATGCTTGCGTACATAACGTTCAGTTCTTGCTCTGGAGTCCCATAAGCAGAGGAAACAACAAAATTTAGTATCGCCAGGCTGAAGGCCTGTAAGCATGGCTACAATCTTGAAATCTGCACAAATATCTATTTATGATTATTATATTGTACGCTCGTTAGAATTGTTTTTAAATTTTCATATGATTCCTTTATGGCTGCGCTGTAAGCTATGGGAACAGATGGCAGAGTGTTGTCGTTGTGTAGCAAAACAGCTTTGATGCTTTCTTTGGATGCATCTAAGAAAAGTCACCAGTTGGTGTTATCATATGGTATTTTTAGTTGTTGAAAAAGTTTAGCGACGTCATTACAGACGTCATCTTTCACGGTAAACAATACATGCAGTTTTTGTGAACGTTTTCTGTACAATGTTATCTTCACTCCTTTTCTAAGAAGATTACGTTCTTTAAGCCTTGATGCTAGAAGCTCACTTTTGTCTTTGGTTAAATAGAGATCTCTACATAAGTCATTTAGAGCCTCTTGAGAAACTAGTATTGGTTTATTCATGCTTTCTAGATCATTAAGTTCTACTGTTTCATCACTGGAATGTTCATCTCCACTGCTTGAACTCCACATTTCTTGATCTGAGGGTTTTGGCACAGGCAAATCTTTTGAGTGCTCAACTGGGCGCATTGCTCATTGCAAATTTGGGTAAATAATATGTTTCATTTTCTTTGCCGTAGTAGCGCCCGTATAGTTATGCTGACAGAAATAGCAATCATTAGAATGATCTCCCTGCTCACGCCAAATCATTGGCACACCAAACTTCATGTGAACATTTTTTCTGGCAAACCATGTGCTCAGTGTCTTCACACATGTAAAGCAACAGACACGAGGAGCCCATGGCTTGTCTTGGTCTCCGATGTCACAATGAAAGTACGTACGCCTTGTACAATTTCTTGATATGACTTGTAATGCTGTGCTTTTCTTTAGCAAATATTAATTCGCCACATATGTAGCAGAATCTGTTTGGATCATTTTTGCACTGTCTTGACGCCATTTTCGAAACCTATAGAAAAAGTATAAAGAAATATAAAATATATTAAATTCGGGTTTTAAGGCAAAACGTATTAAGTGATAAACACGGTTAAATATAAGTACATAATAACATATACAAAATATGGAAGCGCAATGTTGTAAGAAATTCATTTTTAACATTTTTGCCGAGATTCTTGAAAGTGACAATTTTGAAAAAACTCTACCTAATTCAACAAAAAGAAGGCCAGAAATGGATTTTTCATGCCATTGTGAATATAAAAATGACCACAGATGTTCTGTACTTTTGCACAGTGTAATCAAACCCTATAGATTTACCTCGTTAATTTCATTACGGTCAGCGTATCCTACTCTTATTAAAACTGGTTAAAACTGGTTTTAATCATAGAATACTATTATTCTAATTTAGTTTTATGATAATTCTTATTTTATTTTACATTTTTAAGTATTTTTATCCATAAGTATGTCAAATACAATTATATGTACCTAACAATATATATATATATATATATATATATATATATATATATATATATATATATATATATATATATATATATATATATATGCACCTCCGCTTTTTGCGGGAAAACAGCATAGCATAATGAAAAAGGCCACAAACTTAACGAAAATAAATTTTTATCGTCAAAATGTTTATGTTATTAAGTTGAAAGACCAAAGTATTTTTTAATTATTTTTGGAAATTTTTTAATCCTTTCTGACACGTTCGAAATTTTGGTTAAAGTCTTTTGTTTACATCATCACCGGTGACATGAAAGTAAGTTTTTTTCTGTTGAAAACACATTGATTTTGAAATTCTTGTAAAAATAAAGTAATTGTCCGATTTTAATGAAATTTTCAGGACTTATTTACAAATGAATGAAATTATTTTTGAATACTTTTATTTAGAAGATTTTGGTAAAAAATATTTTTTTTTTTTAAATATGTTACCCCCCATCCACTTACTTAATTTCATGAAATTTCACACAAATCCTTTCTATTTCCTGAATTTTTTTTTTTTTTGGTTAAAAGTAGAATCTTTGGAGATTGTAAATCACCTACTTTTTATTTCAAATTTGAGCTAACTGAAAATCTGCTCTGAATTGAAAAATAATGAATGCAATAAAACTATGACATTTCTTAATTACGACAGCTTTTAATGGCTTTTGCAAATAATTAATATTAAGGACATTATTGTCTGAAGAAATTAAATTTTCCTGATTAATAATGAATTTTTACAAGATTTTTTCATTTTTTTAAAAATTTCAATTATAATAATTTATAATAGTTTAAAATCGTGTAAAATTCTATTTCCTGTATGTGTACAGTGGAAACAAAATTTACAAATCCAAAATTGAAAAGATTAATAAACTTAGATGAGATATTCTATTTTTAAAATAATTTTTTATTGTATTTTTTTACTTAATACGTTCATTAATTTCATGTATGGTAGACTGAAATTGCCATTATTATGATCTAAAAGTTTTGTCCTTTTATTATGTCGCTTCAATTACGTTTCAACAGGTTTTCAAAATTTCTATCCAGTTTTAAAAGTTTAAACTAAGCTTTACTGTTTTCAATTACTATTCCCCTAAACCAAATAAATTTAATCACACACCCTGAAAATAGATTCATATTATTACACACCACGGCAAATGACCTAATCTGAGGAAAAATAGAAATCGATTACACCCTGTCACTCAAGTGAGTCTAAATCTGACCGTATGGTGACAGAAAGAAAACTAAAGAGGTTGTTTCAATTAATTTGCACAAGGGTGTATATAGTTTAGCATCAGAAGAGATGACTACGTATTAATATCTGTAGGTGACACATAAGATAATTTGTTTTTATATTAAATTTGAGACAGAAACAATTCGTTTTGTTCGAGGCTCTTTCTGATGACGATTTTAAAATTATCTGTTGCTCGAATTTTAAATAATATTTTATTTTTATTTTCAAATTAAAAAATTAGATACTTGATGCCAATAGATTTTATTGTCACACGTTTATAATATAACTGTTAGCTAAAAGAATCTCTTAAAATACGTTTATATGTATCCTAATTGTGTTTCATTTATAGCATGAGGGAACAAAGAAACTCATTGGTTGTACTGAATACATCTATTCTTTGCTTTCGATTTCACTACTTTTACAGAAATAGAAATGGTCGTCAGCAAAAGGGACAAATTAAAGTATGAGTTACATAGCGGGGACATAAAACTCAATTAGGTATAGAAATTTAACTGTCTGATTAGTATAGCAACTGACGGCAGAAATCGGGACACTGAAATCCGAACGCTTATTGGAATAGAGAAGGAGATTTTTTTCGAAATTGAGAAAGGTATTAATGATATCAAAAACTGCTTAGGTATCACTCTATGCAAGACAGTAAAAGCACTAAAACAAAAGGGGTTGCATCGTGATGACAGTAGATAGCGATTGACATTGCATTAAAATGTTTGCAGATTAAAATTAGTTGGAAAGCATGGAACCGGAAGAGATTTTCACAAGCGTGAAATGCGAGAAAAGAAACTGTTAACACAGACTTTATGGTTACATCTAACCAATTCAACTGTAAACTGATAAGACTTCGTTGCCAATTTAGTACTACACTTCATAAAGTCTAGGTACCATAGTGTAGAGATCATCCGAACAATTACCATGAAAGTATTTATAGAAAAGGAGAAGGGAGGCAACCATACAAAGGTGGGAAAGTGACTGAAGCCGTGATGCCAGATCAGGGCCAATAATATTGCTGATTCTTGTTTGGATTTTATCAAGGAGCTCAAGGATCATGTGGCAGCAATTTTCTAAGCATGGACGAATGGTAGACTTATAGATATGTAAGATAGATTCTGGAGAGAGAATGACACGATGAACCAACTTTCTGTGTATCTGAACAAAAAGTTCCCCGAAGTCAGTGAATGCTGATCAATTTCGTTAGAAACGAAAGTATCGACAGACGATGAGTGTTGCGAATATCATAGATAGGATATGTGAAAGACGAGGAAGTTTTAAGGTGAATAGAAATCACAAAGAAACTGAAATCTGAACAATCTGAAAAGAGCTAGATTTTTGTGTCGAGGATAGAAGGCTTAGAGAATAAAAACTTCACATGTCACACTGAACGCAAGAGAAGTAGGGGGAATTAGCGCGTAACCGACTGGATGTCAGACACACTTCTGTTATCTTTTAGGCTTGTAGGGGCACCAAAATTACTGCAACTCTAGCATCAGTGGTTATGTATAAGTCCATTCCTGTTCAGGATGGTTTTGAATTTGGAATTGTTCTTCTCCTAGACTGGTTGACACTCAAGGCTAGAGAACACTGTTTGTCCTGCTATTTAACACAAAGTTGAGGTTGGGAAAGAAGATACGGGTTCATGCCTTTCCCACGAGCATTTTCGCGAAAGTAAACGCAACAGACGAGCCTGGGATTTGAACTCGGCCCGCCAATTTCACTTTACGCGCCGTCACTGTTGCATTACACAACCGACTGGGCAAGTTTGAATCAATGAATAGCAGAATAACAAAAGACAGGAAGTCGTGGAGAGCCCTGATCGTACACGTCCTGAAAGACATGGCAGAAAAGGAGGGTGGGAGGGGGGAACTATTTTACTCAGCAATGGAAATTTGTCTGCATCGATCAAGAATATTAGGAAAATATTAAAAAGTTCATGGCCAACCCACTTCCCAAGATTTGATCACATGTCCAAACATCAGATATTTGTTTAGAGTCTTTACGTAGTCGGTCCTAGAAGTTTCATCGGTCGCATCCTCTCTCTCTCTCTCTCTCTCTCTTCACACACACATATGTATGTATGTATGTATGTATGTATGTATGTGTGTGTGTGCGTGTGTGTGTGTATAAGATAATCGTAAGTAGCCAGGCAAACCTAACTAGTTTTCACCTAAACGGATCGTCAGGGCAATGCCCTGACGATCCGTTTAGGTTTGCCTGGCTACTTGCGATTATCTTATATATATATATATATATATATATATATATATATATATATATATATATATATATATATATATATTATAGCATAATGAGAAGCCACGTATACTTTCTTAATATGTATATATAGTAAAAGTTGCAAATTAAAAAAATAATGTTTTATTTTATGAAAGTATTTATTTATTTATATATATATATATTTGATATTTCAGATTGCACTCAATCTTTCATCAGAAATAACTGTTTGTTACAAATAAATTAAAATTACCGTTTTTATATATATATATATATATATATATATATATATATATATATATATATAAAATCTTAGCTCTACTTCGTGTATTGAGCACTTTACGTAGTTGTCTTTTTACTCGTTTGGGAGTTTTTTTTCTTTGGACTTTGAGTTTAAACTCTCGACGATTTTTTACGCCTTAGTTTAATGTTCATAGTTCTTTCTTTTTTCTTATTCCTCATTTTTCCTTGGGTACCGATTTGTTCTACAACAAGTCGAAAGATCCAAGGTTTTTCAAGCGAGTACCACCATTTATATATATGTGTGTGTGTGTGCACGTGTAATTTTTAATTTGTTCGGTGTTTTTATGATAGGTAGACGCATAAAAGACAGTCATTTCCTCGTAACAACTATGAAAGGTTTTCGTCTTTAATATCTTAAATCTCAACTCGTTCGTCTGCCGGGACGATTCACAAAGAAAAGATAACAATTGGAAGACGAAACGCGGTGTATTGACTTACCCTACCAGCGTCACGTCTTTATTCAAGAAAATATGAGTAACACTGGATGTTTTACGGCCTCGATCCATACACTATTTGGGGGTGATTAACCCGGTACGTGTGGCTTAGCTAAGATAAACATCCCTCTCTCGGAAATTGGGAGTGGGGAATACAATTGTTGTCTAGAGGAGAAAATACTTATCTCTCCACATAACAGAGGCAGTTTTTTTAACAATACTTCAATTCTCTCTCTCTCTCTCATATATATATATATATATATATATATATATATATATATATATATATATATATATATATATATATAATGGGAAGGTTATAGTAGTTCCAAAGAGAGAAAAGTATGTATATTAAATAAAAGAGAGAAACCGCAAACGTTTTTGTTTGTAAGGTGGATTTTTTTTTAAAAAGTATATTTTGCTTTATTTTCCATAATTTTGCTACACGCGTTTCCGGTCTCGCGACCTTCATCAGGCAAAGAGTGGATATTTCCACATATTATTGAAAGGAATTAATTTTTCTTATGTTTTTCGATGTTAAATATTCTCGATATTAGACATTCTCTTTTGTATGTGTTAGTGATTCAAATATCTTTCTTGAACTGGCAGTGAAAAAGTTCTGCGTGAAGGGTAATAAAACAAGACTGGCCCGAGAAAGAGTGAGAAAGATATCTTTATTTTTATCTTTTAATGACCCCTGTGCGTTCTTAGATCTATTTCCATTTTTTGTGTTTTTCTCAGTATGCGTACGAATACGTATATTTCCTCACCATGCATACATACATACTGTCTTATTATACATACATACATATATAACTCCTGTAGTTCACTGCTACTAAAAAAGAGTTTTTCTCCTGAAAATATATATATATAGCATTAAATATATATATATATAGCATTAAAGTGGCAGATAATTTTATAGTGAGCTGAATATCCACCACTACTGTACCTCTCCCCAAAAAGCAACACCTAAGGCTTACAATTGAAAAAAAAGCTTTCTTGAAGTTTTTAGTTTTAATTCCAAGCTAATAGATTACATTTAATATTTCTAATAAACAAAATAATTTCCTATATTTCGAGACGAATTTAAATTCAATAGAATATATATATATATATATATATATATATATATATATATTATTTTGAAATCGCTAAAATTGATCACATTGACAAATCTGTCAACACAGCATAATTTTCTTTATTAAAAATTAAAAAAAAAATATCTTTTTCTGAGACTGAGAAAGATTAGTTGATTTAAAATTTAATTAATCTGATTTGAAACAAATATTAAAATATCACTGTCAAGCAAGTCTTAATAAGGAGGTGTATGTTTTTATGGAGTGTTGAAAACCCCTTCGATAAGTATGCTTGGGAATTTTTTCTAAGGGGTGTATAACTGTAACAAATACTTGACTATAACGTGAGTATCATTTTTATTTAAATTTTAACAAAGCAGTAATCTTAAAAAATTAAGAAAATATTTTAAGCAATCTAATGTTTTATTGAATTTTACGTAACGTTGACGTTATAGTCTAACTTATGAAATGACTTACTGAGGAAACGTTTGACCATTGCCAATAAATTTTAACTTTACTGTAGTTACCGCTCTTATTTTCTGATATTGTCGCTTTTGGACATCCGTATTTACAAAAATCGACTCGTTTATATACGCATGAAAAATTCAAAGTTCTGTTATGGATGACATGAATGATTCTTTCTCCCTGTCCAATCATTCATGTCATCCATAACAGACTTTTTCTTTTTCTTTTCATCATAATTTTAGTTCCCCGTTAACAGTTCTGATGAGAGGAGACGAAACCGGTCGACTGGTGTGTGTTTTTGTTTTAAATCTATCATGGCCTACAATATAAAATTTCTTGTTTTTTAATGCCTTAATATATATATATATATATATATATATATATATATATATATATTATATATTTTTTAGGCTGACAGTAACTAGTAGTTAACAGTAGTTATTTTTCGATTGATTCTTGGGAACATTGAGTGGAAATAATTGCGATTTACAGTTTTGTGGTTATTTGATAATGTTGTTTATTAACATTTTTACTCATTATTTATGACTTATTATGTTATTATTTGTTGTTATTACGTTGACTTTGTGATCATGTTTGCATTCGTATTCTGTTAATTTGTTTATTATTTACTTCATATATTTTTTTATTTTTATATTGATTTATTTTTTCGCTTTTAGTTATTTTTTTAAACAGGAGATGACGATTGATGTTGCATTTAAATGTTTGAACATTGTAGTTATCATGGAAGCAAGTAAACGGAAGGGAGTTTCACGGGTGGGAAGTGCGAGAAAAGAAACTGTTGGAATAGAAGCGGCGGTTACATTTTGCTATTTCAACAGTAAAAGGGTGGGACCTAGTGGCCAACCTAGTAGCACGCTTAAATTCATGTAATCTGGGCACCAAGGAAAAATGAAGCCAGAGCGATTGCCATGAAGATATTTATAGAAAAGACAGAAGGAAGCCATATCACGTCTGTGAGAAACTGATTGAAGTCAAGATGTAAAGTCAGGATCGATTACATTATAGATCCTTTTCTAGATTTTGTCAAGAACCTCGAGATGAATAGCAGGCGCACCACAACAGATATGGCAACACTATTCAATGCATGGACAAATGATAGGTTTATAAATATGCAAAATGGACTCTGATGAGAAAAACCTTCTGGCGCGGCTGGGTGACCAAACCTTCCTTGCACAAATGTCGCATACATTTTTATCGATAACATGTTTGTCTTTCTTTAACCCAATAAAAATAAACATAAATTTATTATTAAAATGAATATTCGAAACATTATTTTTATGAATAAAACTTGAAAGGGTTCGTGCTTAAGTCAGTACTTACGCGAGACGAACATGTATAAACTTCTTTTCTGATCTAAAAGGGAGACAATTTATTGACTCTAGTCTTTACATATTTTTGAAAAAACAATTTCACCCCACGCAAGGCAATAAAGCCACTAAGGCACAAGGGAGTTACTGAGCGTGAACGAATTAGAAAACAGAAATATTACTAAAGAGCGAGAACAATAAAAGATAACCAGGAAGATAACGATTGACATTGCATTTAAATTTTTGAAGATTAAAGTTTATTGGAAAGCTTCGAGCCGAAGGAGGGTTCCACAAGCGAGAAGTGCGAGAAAAGAAACTGTTAGCATAGAACTGGCAGTTACATATAGCTAATTTAACTGTAAATTGTTGAGACCTTGTTGCTAATCTAGGTTTGTGCTTTTTTTTATTGACTTAAAGAAAGACAAACATGTTATCGATAAAAACGTATGAGACATTTGTGCAAGGAAGGTTTGGTCACTCTGCCGTGCCAGAAGGTTTTTCTCATCAGAGTCCATTCTACATATTTATAAACCTATAATGTTAATGTAATATTTTAGATATTAAAATGCAAGTGCAGTAAATATTGTTACGGTTCCAGAAAGATATTCACAATTAGTTCCAACTGAGACATTTGCAACGATCCAAACCAGACTTTTCATAAAGTCTAGGTACCATAGCGAAGAGCGATATTTATTCTGTACAATACAGAAATGTGGCACAAGGCCGAAAAGGGGATTGGGGAAAGGACGGTCTTCTTCTGTCTTAACTATAACTTTGCTAGCCGCAAGCACTGACCCAATCGTACAAAACAATATTCCTTACACCAAAACAACACATTCATACGTACCTTTCTTACTACAACCACCATAATACCTCTTTGTCTCTATGAAAATACTAACTAGTCCGCATATTTACAATTCGTTGTCTGGCGGGGGGGGGTGTGAATAAAGCAACAATTCTAAAAGTTAACCCCAATGTATTTACAATATGAATACAAAAAACTATTTACAAGAAACTAAAGAAAATAAGATTAGTAATAAAAAAAAACACAATCACTAAATGTGACAGAAACATCACTTCCCTGGCCGAAATCGATGCGGGAATAGTGTAAACCATTAATACCTCCCAAGCCCTCACACTGACATGCACTCATTCAGACACGACAACAAATACGAAAAAACCACTCACGCGAAACGAAAGGCGCCCCGGATCCACCAGCAAACTGACATCACTGACCACCTAAAGAGAGAGGGGATGGGAAAATAAAACTTAAAGAAAATTAGGGACAGAAATAAAAGGGGCCAATGAGCATACATACCCTAGCTAAGTTAACTGAAAAAGGAAACTAAAGCATTAAAAAGGAAACCTAATCTAGCCTAATTTCGGGATGGGTTGCACAAGTTCAACCAAGGAAGAGCAATATCCTGATGCCTAACCGGCATCAATGTGCCACTCAAGGTCAGCCCCTTTCACACGACACAAGCGCGCAAGATTCACCCACCTTTTGCTGAATTCTGATGAAGTGAGCCGCCACCTTTCCGTCCTAATCTTGATTTTAAGCTGATGCTTAAAGTACAATATCAGTTGGGAAGAGGTGAACTGCTCTCCTCCATAGAATCCCTTCTGTCGTGTCGTCCAAATCACGACTCTCATAACGCCTAGCAAGCAGTGGAAAACATACTGTTCAGCCTTCGTCAGCGGCGGTGCCACATTGCTACAAACGGAAACGGCCTGAAGGACAAAGGTCTTTCCCTGCAGCATGCGGACCATGAGGCCTTCAACAAACTTTCACAACGGCACTACCTGGCTGCAATGAAAGAAGGCGTGAGCCAAGGTCTCGACCTCCCCACTACAACATCGGCAGTTTGGAGAATTCTCCAAGCCAGCTGAGCAGAGTCTCTTGGCGACCCAGAGGGCCCTACGAATCACCAGCCAGGTGAGTGATGCCTCATCGTTATTGAGGAATTTCAACCCGGGCGCCCAAGGCCATATTGAGCGAGCCTTCTGCTTCGTCTGACCGAAATCGTCAATCAGATCATCATGCACGGCCCCCTGACTAAAACTTGATATAATGCCCTACGAGACAACGCCTGGACGTTGGAGAGGCCATCCGACGCCCGTAAGAGGCGCTTCAGAGCAATACGACATTCACGATAGAAGGAGCATTCGCCTCGCGGTAAACGGCGGGCCTCCTTCTCAGGAGATGCACACTTCTCATGGATGAGAAGTTCTTTCGGGCGTATTCCTTCCAGAAGGCGCCCTCCTCATCCGAATCGCGACACATTCGATTTAGAAAGCTAATGCGAAGCATATATTGACAAATCTCAATGCTCGTCATGTCCAGACCGCCTTCAGATGGATGAAGGCAACAGATCTCCCGACTGACTCTGGCAGCCTTGCCTCCCCACAAGAAGGAGAACAAGAGATTCACTAACGCCAGTAAAGTGTCACACGGAAGTGGAAGCACAGAGAGTCGGTAAAGGAGAATCGGGTAGATGTGTGAAACACAAACTTCCGCCCTCCCCTTTAAGGAAAGATTCCTCCGAGACCACAAATTAATTGCGATCTCGACCTTCCCTCGCACCTCCGACCAATTCACTTCCAACTGGAGATCAGGACCGAACCAGACGCCGAGAATCTTGACCGGCCCATCCGTCCAGTGGAAAGGTAAGGGAAGAGAAACTCCCTTCCACACACCCAACTGCAAGCCAACAGACTTATCGCGGTTGATCTTGGCCCCTGTCACCATCTCATAACAACTGATTTCTTTGCTGACTTCGTCAATCTCGGCTCTGCTCGACACAAGAGCCGAAACGTCGTCAGCATAGGCAGAATACCTGGCCGATGTGGTAGCAACGGACAGGGCAATTCCATGTAGGACCGGATTCGCCTTTAACTTGCGAAGGAAAGGTTCCAACGCAAGAACGTAAAGCAAAGGCGAAAGCGGACAACCCTGACGAATGGAGCGAGACAATACGAAGGGCTCCGATCGTACCCCATTCACCTCCACCAGCGCACCGGGAGTCACATACAGAAGTCGGATCCGGGTGCGAAAGTACGGCCCGAAACCGGCAGCCGAAAGAACAGCCTCCAGAAAGCGATGGTCAACCCTATCGGAGGCCTTGGACTGATCTAAATTTATCAGCGCGGCTTCACTGTCGACTTGCTCAATGATCAGGCGCACCCTATGAAGGTTGTCCTGAATAGTCCTGCCCTTCACAGCACAAGTCTGTTCCGAGCCAATCAGACGAGACAGGATAACCTGCAAACGGTTAGCCAGGATCTTAGCCAAAATCTTTAACTCTGTTTAACATAGTTAAAAGGCGAATGTTACCTAACCCATCCCCACCGTTTTAATTCTTGCGTAACAACTTGATCACGCCCCTGGTGAAGCGTTGGGGTATAGACCCCTGCTTCATCCAGTTGCCGAAAATCAGTGCCAGCAGGGGAACAAAAACGGGCGACTGCCTCAAGTACACTTCGTACGGAAGACCATGTAGTCCCGGAGATTTGTCCAGGCCAACCTGTTTCAACGCATCCCAGATTTCCGAATCTGTAATTGGACCCTCGCACCTAGCTGCTTCAGCTGCCTTAAGGCAGGGAAAGTCAGCTAAATAGGTGTCGAACTGAGCAGGGCTCAGACCGGGCTCCCTGGTGAAAAGCTCCTGAAAGTAGTCACGAAAAGCCTCACATATGCCCTCGTTTGTTGTCACGGTCTGCTTATCCGGCAATGTGACGCATGCGATGTCGCCGAGAGGAATTCCGAGCTTCCTCTGCACGCAATTCAGCGGCCATATTCGTCGCCTCAGAGGACATTCTTTTTAACCTAGCCCTAACTACCAGAGTTTGATCCTTCTTGATAAGCAAGGAGGCCAACTCTGCCTGAGCTAAAGCTACGTCCCCACTTACACGGGATTTGACCGCCCGATCAACTTTCTGCTCTGAAGCCGTTTGCGCCGCTAATCTATCTAGATTGAGCCGACGACTATAATCAGCAGCAAACGTTCTAATTTTTTATTTTAATTTATCCCACCAGGCATTTCCCACAACCGCTCCCGTCAGTTCCCTCTGTATCATTAGTAGAAGATGGTCCCGGAAATCTTGCTCACCAAATAATGATGAGTTTAATTTCCGGTAGCCAGCCATCCTAACCTTAGGCTTATCTAAGTTTACACGGACCCGGGCAAGCCTATGATCCGAATAAACATGGAAACTTTGACACCCTAAGAGCCCTACATCGACTCTCCTAACTAGGACTCGGTCTAGATAACTAGCCGAGCCGCCACTATTAGTCCAAGTCGAAGTCCACACTACCTCCCGAGGGTGACCATTCCGGTACTTATCGACAAGATCAAACCTGCCGATAAAGTCCCGACATGGTTTCACGTCCCGGTTGTTAGTATCCGAATTTGTCCCTATACGATCTATATCGGGATCAAGGACGGCATTCCAATCACCCACTAAAACTACCCGACGTGATGTCGTCAAAAACTGCTCGATCTGCCGAAACAAAGCAGGCCGCTCAGAATGGACATTGGGTGCATAAACCCCAATGAGACGAAGAGCCTTATCCTTTATGGTAACGTCCAGCACATAAAGTCTGCCCGCCGGATCCGCGAAGAAAAGAACAGCAGCCTTCAGAGACACCCCTCGAGCGTCCATCAAAACATGCTGAATAGAGGGAGAACCCCGTAGACAGAATGTTCTCATAGTCACGAGAAGAAAACCGGGTCTCTTGTACACAACAGATATTCACCCCGAGACGCTGAAGGTCACGAGAGAGCCGACCTCAGGCCTCGGGAATTTACACTTGCTAACCAGAGAGCTATGAAAACATGATTAGGGTTGCTCTCCTGCATTAAACATGGCCGGGGTCAGGACACCGACGGCCTCTCCCATTGAGCCAGTACCCATCTCAGTCCTGATGGTGCCATCAGGGGGAACATTAACTTTAAAGCTCTATATAGGGAGGGGGTGAACAAAAAGCGGGAGCCTCCCTGAACAAAATTGGTTTAATTTCTTCACGTTCTCGTTGTCAAAGTAGGCAATAGGAGGCACCATGCCAAAGACCTGGTTTGCCTCCATTACCATCGCCCATACATGTTTGCCAGGGGCCCCAGTCCTTATTACAGTAAGGACCCTTTTAGCGTTTGGAAAATTGTTTGGGTCCTCTACATCCAAGTTCTTAATCTTACGAAATTTAATAAAGTGCTTCATATCTTTAAAGTTTTTACACTGTGAAGCAAGCTTTTCTTCCTGTTCTTTGGATATGCTGCAAACTTTTTCCCCTATATTATATTTCAGGGTTTTTTTTTCAGACAGACGTTTTCAGAGGATGGACTTCTTTGGCGTTTTTCAGACTTTTGTGGGGAACTGATGGGTGTTTTGACAGGAGAAGGTTTCGGGTTATGTGAAGTGGTAGGGGTAGGATTATTTTGGGGTCTGGAAGAAAGTGTAGTCATTTTAACTGGGGAAGGAGACGAAGATTTGGTCAAGGGAGGAGGTGTCATGAGTTTCTGTTTATAAGAAGGAGATGAAGGAACTGATGAAGAGCCAGGTGGTTTTTTCTGATGAAGGGTGTCTTTCAACTTCTGAAGTTTTTCTTTTTTCTCGAAACTGGGCTCATATCGCAGTTGCTGGTGTCGAAGTTTTGTAGCCGGAGAGTCGCCCTTTGCGCTAGTAGAAGGAGTGGGACTGTCTGTGTCTTGCCCTGTTTGTGATGTGGAACGAGGTTCCGCTGCCTTGGTCTTCCCTTTTGCCCTGCCAACGACCTGCCATTCCCCCTCCTCATTCTCCTCAACCGCACTAGCAGCGGGAAAAGGCTTTTCGGGGAATGGGAGCTGAGATTTGGGCCCAACCGGGGGATTTTCCACACCGGTCCCAGTCGCTGGCATGCCCACTACAAGCGAGACCGATTTGGTAGACTCGACCAAAGGGGGATTTGGTTGGGAGGGGGCGAGAACTTCAGAGACCTTCTTCTCTGTGCAGGAAGAGGATAGGTGACCAGTCTTTCCACACTTCCAGCATGTCGGTTTTCGTCCGGTAACAATTATCGGCATTTTCTGGCCCTCTACATCCAGGCAGTTGGGGATGGAGCGGAAGGCTGTTTCATTGATCATTATCTCGAAACTCCACGCCCCGGTCAGATCGTCTGAGGAAGCACTAATTATCTGTCCAAACTGACACAGATAGGCGGCCAGATGCTCCCCGACAATCTGAGGAGGAACCTCATATACCGCTACTTGGTTCTTCGCCTGCCTTCATATTCAGTGCGCAGAATCAGGTCCTTTGTTATAAGTTCCCTCCTCGTTGCACTTTCACAGTCGGCAGGCGTGGGCAGCAGTACGTCCCACATGAAAAAGTCTTTACCTTTGATGACTCTCTTGGCTTTAATACCCAGATAAGTCAAGGCCTTAATTACAGTATCTTTTGTGGAACGACAAATTTTGCGCGAGCGCTTGTCCACCACAAAGACTGGCACAATTCTTTTCCCAGATTTTCTTAATTCCTCGGGATTTGACAAGAGCCCATCTGCTGTCACCAGATGTGCGTAGCTCTTGACTTTCTCCAGGAACTCCGTTATGTTGATCTTACACTTTGGCGGGGACTTCCAGCATGAGGGCGTCTCTCCGGCCACGTCATTGTTCTTGAGAGTCTGGTCTGTCGAATTTTGGCCCTTTTCGGCCACCATAGTATCTTTTTTTTAACAATAATATAACAGAAAATACGAAAAGAAAAATGCCAAACGAGTTCACAAATACAATATGGCTCCCACTAGAAAATTCTAGTCAGCCCAAACACGAACGAAACACGTAAACTAAAATAAAGAAGAACTAACGAATAGAAAAATAAACGCGGAAAATAAATGCAAAACATTACAATAAACGCAGAAAAGACTTAAATAAAGGAACACAGAATAAATAACAGTTATTTACAACGAGAACAACAAAGAAACAATGAAAACAGGTAGAAATAAAAATGTAAACAAAGAAAAACGAAGTCTTACGAGGGGCAAAATAAACAATGAAAAAATGAAGTTTTGGCGTGGCGAAGTTACTAAAAATTAAAAGGAAAAATAAAAACTCAAAAATACGTATTAAAGAAAATGAAAATCAAAAATAAAGAAATAACAAGGGATAAAGTATATAAAAAAAATGAGGGGAGGGAAACGAAAGAAAAAAAATCAAACTTTTGGCAAAAAACGTCAGTAAATTAAACGAAAGAAAATTGAAAATTAAAAGTAACTTAACGTGAAAGAAAGGTTGAAATCGATAAACAGTTCGTATACAATCACAAATCGTCAAGCACCGGCCGTACACCATCGGAAACAAAAGAACTCTCCTCAAAGAGGTACCATGGGGAAGAGCTCATTCGAACAATTACCATAAAAGTATTAATAGAAAAAGGCATACGAAAGCAACTGAGACGCCAGGTAAGGACCAATAATATTGCTGATTTTTCTTTGGATTTTTTATCGAAAATGTCTAAATATATAGGAGGAGCGGCGGACCATACGTAGCAGCAATATTCAAAGCATGAACGAATGGCAGACTTATAGATATATAAGATAGATTTTGGAGAGAAAAATTTTCAAGCACGACATAGTAAAATACAGTTCTTAGCAGCTAACCAAGAAATGGATTCAATATAATCTTTCCAATTCATGTCAGCCCGGAATGTTAACAAGTCATTCTCCTGGTGTTTAGCATCCGCCATGTTGATGGAAGGAAGAAAAGAGATTTTTAATAGAGGGCAATTTTGTTTTAGAGACGTTAAAATTAACAACCCATTCTTTTACAGTATTTTTTTAAATTTTTTTGTCATTCATTTTCTTAATTCTGTTTGGCTTTTGAATTTTACAGCTAACCTGGTACAATTTGTATCGCTCACAACAATAACTGTGTCATTGCCCTATATTATCGATTATACATTTTTTATGTTATAAGCTTCGCTTTCTTAACTTAATGGAAATTGTGTGTCATAGATAATTCTTTCCTAATCAAGCGTCCTAGTTATAAAGCTGTAAAAATCGTGACTTTAAGCAGCACACGGATCTCAAGTGAAATGACGTCACGGCATAACGAGATCTATTGTCTCTTTGAAAGTTTGTCGATTAGCTTATGACGGGATTTGAACAGTGACAGGTTTTGTTTTCAGATAATGCTGTCCTTGAGCAGGTTGTCCTCTGAAAGAATCAGAAAGGCCTTTGTGGCAGGCAAAATGAAACACAAAGAAAAACCTGACTCTGATAATAAGACATCATAGTAAATTGTGTAAATTCTGCCTAACGTTAATGAAAGAGAAGCTCTCAAAATGCAAGTAAGGTTATGCTATACAGGCAAGAAAAATAAAACGAAGCTTAACTATGGACAAAGACACCAGACAATTACTAAACGGACCGCTATTCTCTACGCTATTCACTATACTATTTCTCTATTCGGATCACTATACGGTGGACTATTCGAGCGAGTATTAACGTGCAACTGTGAGTGATATTCGAAGGCGTCTGACACTAGTATTGTTCAACGGTGTTACTATAGTCGTATCTGCGATTACAAAGTCTCTACTACAAAGAGCATTACGAAAATGACAACTAGTATTCGTTAACAGCACAGAAGTGACGACGAATATTCGTTGACATGTCAAAAGTGGTAAAGTGTATTCGTTGAAATCACAAAAGTGGCAATGAGTATTCGTTGACATCACAAAAGAGACAACGAGTATTCGTTGATATGACAAAAGTGCAAAAGCATTTTTATATCCTTGTGGGGTGATGAATTATTTTCCACACAACAGTCTCATTCCTTCAGACGAAACATCGCAAGCATTGATCTACAATGTCGCTATTTCCATGACAAATTTCCGAGCGAGTTACATTCCTTATTTCCAAAAGTTCAGACCTTTTCAGCTAAGACACTCTATGTCACGTGTGCAGGGTTGAATCATGTTCATTGCCTTCGTCTTCCATTGTAAAATAGGAAGTGCCATTGAAACAGATTTTTCTCAAGCCTTCGTGGAATAGACTCTTGAGAGGATGCTTCCTCGATCACGAAATCTTCTTCAAGTCTCCGGTCAACCTTAATCTATTTTCAACAAACTAATTCAGTAAACCTCTACTTTGAGTAGCTCTTGGGTCTTTCGTTGGATGACAAATAGTAGAAAATGATGAAGTAAATAAAAGTTAAATTTATGTATTATGAGATTGTTGAAATTTTCTATCAGATTTTGTCAGTTAATCTTAACGGACGTCTACCAGATTTTTTAAAACTTTGGTTCCCTTAATTACCGGAAATGAATTTTAAATAACTAAATTCTAACTGAATCAGTTACTTACTTGAAAAATGGTTAAAAAATATTACTCACCATTTTTTACAATGGATACTAAATAGGATAAAACAATTTAATGAAAAATTCTTTAAGTTATGAAATCAGAAAATAATTTTTAAAAAAATTAAAAATTGAAAAAGAAAAACCAGAGAAAATATGGGTGAAAAAAATGAATTAAGCAAACACGGTCCCCAGCAACAAGAAAAAAAAAACTTAAATCAGTCCGAACAGCCTGAAAACGTGAATCTCCACCCTCACGCCTCATCCTCAACCCCACACCCGCCAACCTGGGCCGTGAACATCCGGACTTTTGTCAAGAGGCAAAGGCAACAAAAATAAAACATGAAAAAAATAACCGTTCAAATTTCACATCAAACAAAAGCTAGTTTATTGAATTAGCCAATAAGACTTTTGCCTTTGGGGGTATGCGTCGTGCACATAGACGAACCATGAGAATGTATGAAGGTCCTTGAGTTTATGGCGAGAACACTTGTCGGTATAGAGCGACAGTCATTCGTCTCCTTGATGTAACGGTGCTTGCTGGTGGCGTTGCAGAAAGACGCTAGATAAATGGCAAAGATCGGGACAAATGATGCGCTCCTCCGCAACGAGTCATTTGAAAACCATTTTGCTAGGCTTTTTATATTTGTTGCAAAAGTAGAGAATAATTTTTATGCAATAAAATTGCTTAGCCTTTCCTCAAAGCGCGACATTTGTTAGACTCGTTAAATATAACTTTTTATCACGGGATCCTGTTCATAATATAAATACAATCTCATATCGGTTCCTGTTTTGTTTTACGGAGTTATCTGGATCTAGTTTTTTTCTGCGTATTAGAACAAGCTTTTTTTTTTTCATACAAAAAGATTTCTTTTAAATAAAGAACAATCGGATATATACATTTTTACTTACAGAATAAAAGTTATTTTTAATGACTTCACTTCAAGCCAGACGACAACGCCACTAGAACCCAGGGAGTGAAAGTGAAAGTGAATGAGATTGAAAATGGGGGAGGATTGAGGAAAAGTCAATAAAGACATAGGCTTTAAGAAGACAGAAGATGGCGATTGGTGTTGCATTTAAATTTTTGAAGATTGTAGTTATCAGGGAAGCAAGAAATTGCAAAGGCTTTCCACAGATGGGAACTGGGAAAAAAAGCAGAGATAGCAACTCAAACATGTGTACTCACTAAAGAATTTTAATATATATATATATATATATATATATATATATATATATATATATATATATGACAGTGCTGATATCAGATACAGAAAAGAAATGACAAAACCTCCTACAGAAGGTAGCGAAGGAGAGCGAGAAGAAGGGACTAAGCACAAACTACAAGAAGACAGAATGCATGATCATCAGGAAAAGGATGAGCCCGAAATGTGATTTACAGGTCGAGGACATATAATCAAGCACGCGGGGAAATTTAAAGATCTGGGAATTTTCCTAGCAGACGACGGTAAGTGCGATGCTGAGATCCGAAGAGGTATTGGGATGGTCAAAGACGCATTCCAAAAGCTAGGCAGAGTATTACGAGACAGGAGGATATCGTTGGTAACAAAGAAAAGAGTACTGAGCTGCTACGTGATATCTGTCCTCCTTTACGGCACCGAATGTTGGACGGTCTTCTCAAAGATCAAGAAGAGACTCGAGGCAACGGAGGTACGGTTCTACAGAAGGACCGAGCGTATGAGCAACGATGAGGTTTTGGAGAGGATGCAAACAAGGGGGAAGCTTATACTTAACATCAAGAAGAGGCAGCTGAAATTTCTAGGACACGTAATGAGAAAGGAGGGCTTGGAGAATCTGATACTTACAGATCGAATAAAGGGAGAGAGAGACAAGAGAAAGCAACACACGACATACCTAGCGGGCTTAAGCAAGTGGATAACAGAATATCATAGCAAAGGGACAAAACATATTGAAAGCTACAAGGGATAGTGGGATGTGGAGAGCCATGATCGCATACGTCCTGAAGGGACACGGCACATAAAAGAAGAAGAATATTTGACAGGTGCTTCTGAAAAAAATCGTCTCCTAATTTTTTTTTTTTAAAAAGTTAAAATGTTTTAAAATTTCAAAATTAAAATATATACAGATTGTATCAAAAATAATTTTATAAACTTTGGGCTCAGGTTTCTCACACTAAACAAGGACAAAAGTCCATATAAACGTATGCTCGAAAATCGTTGGTTTTTGAGTAATTACATTTAAAGAAAATTTACGGTAGCTGGAGCTGTGTTGCCACGTAGACTAACTTACATTTGTCATTCGTGTACATTTGTGACTAGACTGTCTTTAACGTTTAACGTATGTGGTAGTGAGTAAACTGAGAAGTGTTACGATTAACAATGGCAAGATATTCAAACTGTGAGCACGCAGATATGATTTTTACATATGTTTGCGGGAATGGCAATGGACGCGAGTCTGCACGGCCGTATCAGATCGTATTTCCAGACCGAAAGTAGCCGAGTCATCCAACCTTTTCTGCTGTTTATCGTCGTGTTGCTGAGACAGGATCCGTCGCACCACAAATTATGGTAATATGTATTTTGAGATTGTATCTTGGATTGTCCATTTAACAACGTCTACCGCAAACTTCTAACTTACTAACTCCAAAACGAAAAATTTACGGTTATATGCTTATATGGACTTTTATCCTTGTTTCGGTGTGAGGTGCCCGCTCCCAATGTTTGTAAAAATATTTTTGATATACCTAGAATATATATATATATATATATATATATATATATATATATTATGAATACAGAATCCTTAAAAATCGATTCGGTCAGGTGATAATTTATTTCGTGGACTAAGATGTCCGTCTCTTCAGATGAAATTTTAAATTGGTCTGAAGAGATGGACGAAGAGAGTCCACGAAATAAATTATCACATGACCGAATAGGTTTTTAAGGATTCTGTATTCGTTATTATATTGGGCTGTTCTTATACTAAACTCTCTTTGGATTTATATCCTCCTTGGAATTATCCTTACTAATCATCAAGTGATATATATATATATATATATATATATATATATATATATATATATATAAAGAAATATAGTCTTAAGGTGTGCTATATTTATGGAATAAAGTGCTCAATATCAGAGATAGAGCGTGTGTAAATATAAAAGTGAACATAGAAGTCAACACTTAGAGGCGACAGTCTGTTTCATGCTATATGCAATCGTCAAGCCACGTGTGCTGTTATTTTTCTCGGCTATTTATATATATACGGGTTAGTGGTGCATTGTGGGTATTCTATTATGGCGGTTATTTCACCGGAAGTCGTTTGTTTATCTATTTAGGTCAAATTATATTGCTTGTTTTTATTTTTGTTTCGTATTTTATTTATTTATTTATTTATTAACGTAGTAAAAATTTGTTTATATCACTTATTTAACAGTTTTGTTTTGGTTTGGGAATTTAATTAAAACTATTTGTTCAGTTTTGGGGTTGATTGTTGTAGTTCATTCTAAGTATTATTTTGGCGGGAACAGTTCATTCTAAGTATTATTTTGGCGGGAACAGTTTTTAATTGATTATCTTTATTTGGGATTGGTTTGTTTATTTATTTACTTGGATGAATTTAGGTTAATTTATTTTACTTGTATATTTTCTCTTTTCGGTTTTCGATTTTTAAGTAACATAGTATTTTTTTATGTTTTATTTCTATTTTTTTTTGTTATTTTGTTATTTTTTGCTTATTAGTATATTTTTTTTGCTTATTAGTATATATATATATATATATATATATATATATATATATATATCAATGACGCAAGCGCAGTTTCAAATTTTACATTTATAAATAGAAAATTAGGTCCAGATGACTCTGTAAAAGTAAGGGGTCGATGAAATTAATAATATAAACAGCCTGCCGATCTTAAATCGATAAAAATCAGTATTTTTCGATTTTGACAAATATCGGGAGTTGAGGATTGACTAATGAACACTAAACAGTTTTTCCTATATTTAATGTTGGTAATGTCAGTAGCAGCTCGGATTGAGGAATTGGAGAGCCGATTCCAGACGAATCCATTACATTCACTTACAGAGATTCATACCTTGGGAAAGGTATGAATCTTCTTCTTCTCAATCTATGGAGACATCGTGTTCTATAGCCTTGGATGACAACTGGTCTACCGCAGAAAGAAATGGCAATCCAGTGCGGAAAAAAAATCTGCCTTATCAGTCTTGTATCGAAAGATAAATGATCGCCTAAGCGTGTATCGCGCATGGTACATAACTGACTGAATATCTGTTCCACAAGCGATCATCAGATCATGTTTTATTAATCTGTGTATGGGTTATTTATATTGGTTGCTGTTGACTTATGAGAAAAAAGGAAGATGGAAAACGGAATTTTCAGTTGATTTGGAACAAAACATTTTCTTTTCTGACATGCGTTTCACCCTTTTCTTTACATGGATGACAACAAGTTCACAGTCATTAGCTCCTTAGATGAGGTTACTACCTTTGATCCCGGCTGAAAAGGGCTGGGCATAATAGTTACCCTTATTTATAAAAGAGTTGCTTAAAGAAGACGTCAGGTAAAGGCGCTGCGGTTAAGTAAAGGGTCGAGTGTGTCTGAAGTAAAGCCGACAAAATTAAAAAAAAAGCCTTAGAAGCACACAATGTTCTATCGGAGCACGCACGTCGCCACTAAATTTACATACGTAGAACCCCCCCCCACACACAGAGATTACCCCCACATATAGGTGCCTCCAAAGAAAAGCAATACTTAAGGTTAAAAATGAATTTTTTTTTTTAAATGAAACCTCTTTCCTGAGGCTTTTATCTTAGTTTTAATTTCAAGCCAATTGATTAAATTTAATATTTTCAATAAGCAAACTACTTTGCTATATTTAAAAACGAATTTAATTTGATTGGAATTAGTTTTTTTAAATCGATAAAAATGGATCATTTTATCAATATTTGAGTTTTGTTGTTTGGCTTTAAATTTACTATAGATATGACACTTATTTTCTAATAAGGTCGTGTATAGAAGTCCATATTTACAAATATCTCCAATTTTACACACACACACACACACACAAAAATAATTCAAAATTTTTAAAAAATAGTGTCGGTCAATAAATTGTAGTAAGCATTTCCCTTTATGATTAGTAAGTATAGATTTTACGTAATAGCAATAACAGCTATCCTGTACAAATTAATACAGAATGTTTAATGATTTAAAACTTTATAAATTAAAATTAAAAAAAAAAGAAAAAATTCTTGTAAAAATATATTATCTTTTTAAGACAATAGTTTCCATAATATATCCTTTTTTTTCATAAAAGCAAGTAAAAGCATTTCTAATTAAATAATGCCTTAGCATTTTTTATTTTACGATTCAGAGCAGATTTTTGGTAGCTGGGCATCCTGTTTCAGAAAAAATGATTTAAATGTCCAAAAACGTTTAATCTAAACATGAAGCTTTGCAAAAATGAATTTTTCGAAATATTTCTCGAAATAATTTCTCGGAATTTCATAAAATTAATTGTAGATTTCCGAAGATTTTCCAAAAAAGAAACATTTCAAAAATAATTTCATTCATTTGTGAATAAGTTCTGAAAGTTTCATTAAAATCCGACAAGTATTTGATATTTGCAAGATCAAAAATTTCAAAATCAATTTGTTTTTAACCGCAAAAAAGACGCTAATATCTACACCACTTTCATCTATCTATCTATCTATCTATCTATCTATCTATATATATATATATATATATATATATATATATATATATATATATATATCTGTCTGTGTGTCTGTCTATCTATTTATCTATGTATCCGTTCATGTTTTTATGGGAAAGACATATTACCGCAAATACAAATTGTATTAACAGAAATTTAACTAATGTAAACGTATGCTAACGTTAGTTACGCTCGAGTTTCAAATAGACGTGCTGATTAGAATAAATGGGGTAGCTGGAATAAAAAAAGGAATTCATATAATTTTGGTAATGATATGCTTTGTTTTAGAATTCTTTCAGGCTAAATTAAAGATTATTAGGAAATTTCCAGAAAAATTAATGTAAGAGTTGTTCGGAAAAATGATATTTTGAATGGACTTTCCCGAAATAAATTAACAAAATACATAATAATAATAATAATAATAATAATAATCATCCAAGTCCGTCTATTTGAAATTCAAATATAGTAAATATAACTAAGTGTGACACAAAGCCATGGGTTTGATAATCAAACTCAATACAGTCGCAATGATTTGCGTGATAAACCTGTTGACTATTCCTTCAACGCGAGGTAACCAATAAATGTAGAATAATTATTAAAGAATTTAAATTGAAACTTTCAGCATAGAAAATCGATTCGTATTTTTTAAGACTTTCATTTTTTATAAAAACAAAATTTAAAAACAATTTCCATGTTTGCTATTTAAAAACAAAATGTTTTTACGAACGACTTCCATTAATTAAATTTCAAAAATGAAAGCCAAATATTTAAATTTTCTCAGTCTAGCATAATATAAAAAATGTCGGACACCTAGTGAGTATCTAACACACTACAATTCTAATGGTTAGCGATGTTGACTCGTTAATCTTTATTTTATAAGATTCTTCGTCTTATAAATTTAGCTAAAAATGCTATTTTCCAAATTTTAATAAAATCAAATTCATTTTTTTAAAATGTGTATTTAAGGTGATTGATTAAATTATGCTGATATATATATATATATATATATATATATATATATATATATATATATATATATATATATATATATATAAAAGGAAGAGGTTATAGTTGTTCCAACGAGAGAAAAGTGTGTATAATAAAAAGAAGAGAGAAACCGCAAACGTTTTTGGTTGTAATGTGGATTAAAAAAATATATTATGCTATATTTTCCATAATTTTTCTACACGTGTTTCAATTCTCGCGATCGTCATCAGGCAAAGGGTACACGCATGCTGACAAAAGCACACGAAAATGGAAATAGATGTAAGAACACACAGGGGTCATTAAAAGATAAGCATGCCGATAACTACTCCATCATTTCTCGAACCAATCTTAATTGTTTTATAACCTTTCACGCAGAACTTTTCACTGCCAGTTCAAGAAAGACGTTTGGATCACTAACACAAAAAAATGAATGTCTCATATCGAGAATATTTAACATCGAAAAACATAAAGAAAAAAATTAATTATTTTTAATAATATTTGGAAATCTCCACCCTTTGCCTGATGACGGTTAGGAGACCAGAAACATGTATATATGCGTGCGTGTGTGTATGCGTGTGCGCGTGTGTGTGTGTATTCGACTCTCTCGTCGTATTCGACGTATGAGGGTTAAGCAGCTCAGTTTCAAGTACCCGACAGCACATGTGATTTGATTATAGTGGTGAAGGTTTTGTGCAGAACCATCCATACATTTTGAAGGGCCGAATACATAGACATATATATGTATACGTGTATGCATATATATATATATATATATATATATATATATATATATATATATATATATATATATATATAATGAAAATCTATTTAAACTTGGTGGGTTGAAAAAACTTGGATAGCACAATTTTCAAATAAATTGTCATAAGAGATAAAATGGCAAAAAAAGAAAGCACCAGAAACCCCTGAACAGGGCAAAAAAATCATGCAGTACCTTAAATCTCTGGTACAAATAAAAAAGACAGAGAGTAAAAACGAAGAGTGGTCAATACACTAAGCAGAGCAAAAGTAAAATAAATAAATGTATTTATTTTATTATATATATATATATATATATATATATATATATATATATATATATATGTATGTATGTATGTATGTATGTATGTTAAAATTTTGCTTTTATTTTTCGTTGCCATTTTGAGGGGAAAAGATCGTGAAAGGTTTTCTTTCTTTTATCTCAGACATCCGAAGGTATTGAACCAGAAAAAAAAAAAGTTTTTGTGTTTTTTCTTTTTGAAAGGGAATCGTAATCAATTTACGATTCCCTTTCAAAAAGAAAAAAAACACAAAACCTTTTTTTTTTCTAACAGAAAATTTTTTTTCTTGATTTGACAGCAAACAAATCTTTCTGCGTTTGTTTTTCTTTCCTGTTTAAATTTGTCTGTATTTTGAGTCTGGTTTACCAAAACCCGATTTATGATATAAGAAAAAAAACTCAAAAAAAAAAACACACACACACACACACATTCGATTCGTCTGTGTAAGAATAGCAGGTCGAATTTTGCACTTTTTATTTTTCAATCGATCCCCGAACAATGTCTGTTGACAACAGCGGAATGTGACCCCTGTTTGCGCTACCAACTCTCGGCCCCCTCTCGTCTAACAGCGGACACCTGGATGTCGTCATCTTCGTTCTTGTCATCCATTAAAAACAAAACAAAAAACACACTATTCTTGTAAAGTGCTTCTTTGGTTTGACTGCAGGTGGCTCAGATTGATGTGACGAGACGACAACTTGTTGCGTTTTTACAGTTTTTAAAAAATTTTTTTTTTGTGGCCGGGAATCTTTGCCTTTAGCATGCAGTTTATGTTTTCTCTTGTTTTTGTTGTTTTTGTTGGGAGGAAAACGGAAACTTGTTGATAATTTTAACTCAACAGAAAATAAAAATAATAAATAAATAAATGAAAACAATTCTTAGTCAAAATTAAAAAAAAAACAAAAAAACTGCTTCCCTTCTATAGTAACCTAAGACAAAAAATAAGAAAAAAGTCAAACACAATTAAAACAAAATAAAAAAAAAACATTTTTTTATGAGATCTGTTAAGAAGCAGCCAAGATCATCCAGCTTAGAGGCCCGACGCAACATAATCTTCTTTTCTTTATTTGATTCTGAGCTAAGCTTAAAAAACTTAGAAGGAAAATATAATCCCGAGTAAAATCTATGGACAATAGAGTGTTATAGTATCCTTTTCTGACATTAAAAATTCGGATAATACAATCGTTAATCCGTCAGGGAGTAAGAATAGATAATCTTTTAGTGCTTTGTTTAAAAGCATTTTATAAAATAAAAAAAAATAACTAGATCTTGAATTTTTAAATTAATTTTACTTTCTACAAAATTATACCATTTCTTCATTCGCCTCAAATTTTTATCAACCACTTTAAACCGAAACATATTTTAGATTGTAAGAATGAATCTTTGTTTGCAAGTGAATATTGCATTAACAATTCTTTAAGAATAGCAATGATCTTTCCAGATACAAATCCTACTATTTAATCCATAGCTGAGAGGTTTCATATCTTTTCTAAGGGAATTTGCATGTAAATGTCTGTAACGAATCCAACTTGAAAGATTGGCGTAACAAATTCTTCGTACACACTGTGTAATGGTTATTCATGTTACTTTAATGACGTTGATCCTCACTGAGTTGCCCACACTTTGAAACTTGAAGAATGTTAAACTATTCTTAGTATATATTAGTAGATTGTCCTGTAGTTGAAATGGTTACTACGGTGCCGGAGGTAGTTGTTCCAATTTAGGTAAAGTTTATGGTAATGTTGACTTTCAAGTTTGAGTAATATATAAGGTAATACAAGTTTTTGATTTGTGTATTGTCAAGGGCACAATGTTGCTGGCAGAGGCTCAGAGGGAAAACGTAAAGCACTCCGAATAGTAAAGGAAAGCAAGAAGAAAGGACTAACTGAAAAAAGACAGAATGCTTAATTGTTAAACAAGAGAGACAAGGGTTTGGGCTACGTATTGGGCTTCAAATCTGGGAAGTGTAATTTTTGCAGATTTCAATCAAACCACAACAAAGAAGAAAGGCGAAAAAGATGTTTTAAATATAAAATATTTTTATTTTTTGTGTTTTTGCAACTAAATTTTTCCCAGCGTGTATGAGTATTAAGGTTTCTTGTTTGTAGTTGTTTGTTAACATGAAAAGAAATCTGATTTTTTTGCGTGCATTTGTGAGAAAAAGCAGGCAAGAGAGAAAGTGTAAGTGTCACGTAGCTTGGTGAGGAAGACGGGGAAATGAGCAAGGGAATCTCTTTGAAGCTGTCATCGTGAACTGACGTCGCACGCATCCGTCTCTGGCTCTTTACTGGATTGTCTGGTTTATAAACTCTGCTTATATAATCTTCAAACGGATCACAATGCATGTTTTTTTTTTTTTTTTTTTGTGGGCGGATTAATTTATTACCAGAAACCTCCGACCCAGAAACCATATTTTTTGTGATTTGAAAATTGACTCTCTTGATGTTTATGTCACTTTTCGTTCCACATAATAATCGATAAAAGAAAACGTGACATAGAAATCTGAAGCTACTTGAAATAGCGAAACATGCCTTTCAGAAACTTAGCAAAGTATTAAGAAAATTTAGAAGCAAATAAAAGATTTTTGAACTGCTATGTAATATCTAATCTACTATATGGCAGTGGATATTTGACAATCTCTTCATAGAAGAAGATACTTGAAGCCACTGCGATGTAGTTCTACAGAAGGATGTTGAGGATAGCATAGACAGAGCATGTGAGTAACGACGAAGTTTTAAAAAAAATATGCACTACTAAAACTTGTAGAAAGAAACCGTTGTAATTTATTAAGAGGCATAAAAGAGAAAAAAAGAGAATTTAACATTCACATGTCATACTGAAGGCCAGAGAAACAGAAGGATCAACGAGTAATCTATTTAACGAGTTTTTCAATAATGTTCAGCCTATACAAGGACCAAGAGCCACTCGATGTAGAGGGTTACAGAGTAAGAGGCATAGTTTAAGGAGATACATGGGGAAGGTAACGGTTAGTCCTAGATTTGAACAGGTTACCATTGTAATGACAGGGAAAGTATCCTCTTGGGAGTTGGTTCTAGAAAGCAGTGATTCAATTTGTTTGAAACGATGGCAGAACAGGGTCAAAGATGGATGGTAAGGGGATCAAAGTTACTTAAAGAATCGAAAGAAATAAAGTTGTGGAGAGCTATAATTATTCCCTTACTGAAGAGACTTGGTATAGAAAATGAAGAATAAATGTATACAGCCTTATCAAATCAGCTGTGAAGGTTTTTTCAAGGCCAACACATGAACAGATTTTACGTACTATGAGATTATTTAAAAGTTCTCTACCCTTTGTCAAGCCCAAAAGTTTTTCGAGGGAATAAAATAAATTCGTTAGTTTAGCGATTTGTTAAGATTTTAGCAATAGGATTGGAGTTTGTTCAGTTTTGGGGAAGTTGGTCGGGTCAAAGTATCCCTGCGTACCCTTGGTTAAAACCAAAACCTTTATAAGGGAATAAAATAAATTCGGTCATTTGGTCAAATATTTTGAAGCTGTTTCTTATTTCGTCAGGATATCCTCAAGGGATTCCTTTTTACAGTTGCTAGCTTTTAGCTCGTGTAAAAAGAGGATGAAATTTGCGTCGAGATCTTAACAGACATTGCACTATCGAAAGAGGCTCTCCCAGAAGCTGCAGAAAAACCCTCAAAATGGCTATTGATTAAAAGATCTGTTCCATGGAGCTCTACGACGGAGATTGGTCATTTGGTCAAATTTTTTGAAGTTGTTTCTTATTCTCTCAAGATATCCTCAAGGGATTCGTTCGTGTAAAAAGAGGAGGAAACAGATTATTGCATTAGCGAAAGAGGCATTTAATGGGTCAATCAAGCTACTGAGAAACGGAAAGATCCGCTCAGTAAAAAATGAAAAAGATTGCTGGCTTGCTATTTGATATCAATCCTTTCTTTATGGTAGTGAACAAACTCTCCAAAGATCAGGAAAAATAAAACTGGACGCGCCAGAAACGTGGTTCTCAGAGGTATACAGAAAATTGGTTTGGTGGAGCGTGTTAGCAACAAGGGAGTCTTGAAGAAAATGCCAAAAAGACGACTAAAATTCTTTGAACACATAATGAAGAAAGATAACTTGGAAAACTGAACCCTCATGGGGCATGTTTAACGTAAGAATTAGAGTCATCTAATTGATGAAGCTGTTTGAACTAATGGCGGAACAGGGAGGTTATGCCTTAGCAAATGGAAAAACTGAGATAAAAAGTTGTGGAGAGCCATGATTACCTATGTCTTGAAAGGATGCGGTACAGGGGCAACATTGCAATCCTATCGATCTTTCCATGGCAAATGATTAGATAGATATTATTTAGTTCCCCCTTTATACCTTGAACACGCTATGCTACTTACAAAGACTCGAATCACCCTCATTTTCCACCGTATTCCAAATCTAAGGAGAAAGTTCAACTAATACAGCCTTTCCACCTCCAAAAACAGCCATTTTGTGGAACAGGCTATTGCGTACTTACTTCCCTGAATATTACAATCTTAACTCCTACAAGTCACGTTATCTATCCTCCTTATCCTCAAAATCTTCCTTTACATTCAAATGATACGCTTCATTTATTATTACCAGCTTAACAGCAAACATCTACCTTGAGTTGCTCTTGTGCCTTGTATTGGATAAAATTTTCTATTTAAAGAAACTACTGACGGGTGTTCCGTTATCAGGTATTAAAACCGTAGTTGTCATGCACAAACGAATCTTACTATTTAACTCATATTTGGGGGTTAGGGGTAAAGTCTACCTTTACCCCCCCACTCTTTGAGTACCAATAGGCATTCAATCATGACAGGTGGAGGTTCAGAGTCAGCTCGGTGGTGGTGCATTTAGGTTTGATCGTATTGAATTTTACAAGTTAGTCCTTTCCGCAGTGAGCTAGCTGGGCTAGGTCTGAGGAGAGATCAGCTCCTAGGTTCTGACCATCCAGATTTTGGGAGGTGAACCTATTGTATCATCCGCAGAGATATTCGCTAATGATCTGAGTATGTTCCCAAGAAGCAGATCATTAATACACAGCAGAAAAAGGACAGGAGTGAACCCCATGGTACGCCGGCATTGATTTCATGGGTTTCCGATTACTGGCCTTTAATAAAGACCTTCAGGGACCCTACCTGTTAGGAAAGACTTGATAATTGAGAAAGTCCTTCTAGAGATTCCATAGCCGGAGAGTTTATGCAGCAGATCTCTCGATGCCACAGCTTTTCAAAGGCCTTTGTTCCCTGTTGAGGTGTTCAACAACCTTATCCCTGATTATAGATTCGATGAATTTACTCAGGATACTAAAGAGGCAAATTAGTCGATATTGTAAAAGGCATGAGCGCTCGCCCGCATTCTTAAAAACTTTTGTTAAAATCTGTCAAGACTGGAAAGAGCAGGTCGGTCAGCGTCAGCCCAGATGTGGTAGCAATACGTCATTTTTTGCTTTGGTTTGTTTTTTTTTTTTTTGCTTAACCTCAATGGGTTATTTAATACCGACAAGACTTTTAGGATAGATTCGTATGAATAGAATATGTATTTTTTGGTTTAGATTGGTTTGGTTTGTTTTTGGGCATATCAACCTCAATGGGTTATTTAATACCGACAACATTTTTAGGATAGATCCATATGAATAGAATATGTATTCTTTGGTTTAGATTGGTTTGGTTTATTTTGTTTTTCGGCATATCAACCTCAATGAGTTATTTAATACCAACAAGATTTTTAGGATAGATTCGTATGAATAGAATATGTATTCTTTGTGATTTTTATTGTAGTAATATTAGTCTTGCTGGTAATATATTTTTTCTTTTTTCAAAAATGTATTGCTGGTAATAATTTTTCTCTTCAAAAATTTATTGCTGGTATTAAAACCTATTTTTACACTTTCATAGTGTTTTGACCCCAGTTTGGGCGTTAACTACTTGCCCAAAGCTGAGACCCTAAAAAGCGCTACCACCCCGGGTCAGAGTGGACGTGAGAACACCAGAAATTTAAGATGTCACTGTTTGGTTTGATTTGATTATTGTAAATACGGAACTTATTCTCATAAGTGGTACAAGCCACCGACCATTTTCCCAACATTTTTAGTTATGGGTCCCATATCCAGGTACTTCAAGTATGATGAGAACATGAGTCTCAATGGACGATGGAAGCAAAGGAGACTCATTGAGAACGCAACAGATGATTGGAAAAATGCACGGTTTAACCAATGATGGCGATTAATGGTCATTCAATGTGACGGACACACGGTCTGTGTTTTATGGATCATTATAGATTTATTTTGAATTTGTCTTGGCTCACAAGTGACACAAATTGTGAATCTGTCCCACTGTCTGTGGATGGTGAACTGACACCTGTTCTTTAACAAAGTCACGTAGATCTTCCCAGGTGTCGGCAAAGATGACGTCACACTTTTGTTGTTTTGTCTTTTGCTGCCTTTATTTAATTTAGCTTTAAATTTACCCGAGCCATTCATTTCTTGCCTCTCACACTTTACCCCCCGCTTTCTCTCTCTCACTCTCCATAATTTTCACTTTCTCTTTCTTCTTCTAATTTCACTTCTTTCTCTCTCCCTCCCCTTCTCACCATTTTATCTCATCATTTTCACAGTTCCCTTCATTTTCTCGGCCCAACTCTACTTTGTTGGCGCTTTTATAAAAATTACATTGCTTCTCGCTCTAATAGATTCCTTACGTTTGATTTTTTTGCACACTTGTTCACCTTATTGCACTCAGTGACCCTTCCCAATCAGAATTATAATTACGCGCTATCTATCTATCTATCTATCTATCTATCTATCTATCTATCTATCTATCTATCTTGGCAGCATATTTTCATTCAAGCATGTTTGGTTAAATAATTTTGACGCATTATGTCTACTTATTTTAGTTTTTCTACAACTCCTAAGAAATTAATTTTTAGATTGAATGTATTTGTAGAAGAGACAAAATGAATAAGAAGAGACAAGAGGAAAAACTATACTTAGCCTGTCGCGGTCTGAGGGACTTTATCAAGGCTATGTAGAATTTATTTTATCGCAATTGTTTATACACAGAGCCGAGGATGTCATTGGTTTATCAAGGCTTTTAAATTTGTATATAAACACTTACAGTATAATAAATACTACATTGCTTTGATAAAGTCCCTCAGAGGACGAAAACGCGCTGGCTAAGTAAAATTTTTGCTCTTGTCTCTTTTTATTCACACACACACACACACACACACACACACATATATATATATATATATATATATACTCATTCCAATAACCAACAAATAGTATTCTTAAAAGAGTACTCAATACAGAATAGAGCAAATATAATTATTTATTCTAAATTATAACATAAATATGTTATAAAATCACTACAAATGTAGTCATTTTGTTTCAACACTTTTGATAAGACATCAGAAGTGTTGAAACAAATTGGATATATTTGTAGTGATTTTATAACATATTTATGTGATAATTTTAGAATAAATAATTATATATATATATATATATGTATGTATATATATATATATTTATGTATATATATATATATATATATATATATATATATATATATATATACACACACACACATACACACACACACACACATATATATATATATATATATATATATATATATATTAAATATTAAAAAAAATCTTCAAACACACTGAGTTGTATATTAATATTCTTTCATTTTTTTATTATTTCATTTAGATTCCTCGACTAGTTTCGGCCAACATGGCCATCATCAGGAGAAAAAAAAATTATGCTTGCTGGTCGCAGTAAACTACAGAAATGAATGTCTTGATGGAGAAAATGAACTTTTGTCTCTAGTTTTGATTTGTTTTTTTTTTTAATTTTTGATGCGGATTTTGGACTGTCCTTGTGTTGGTCAGTGTCTTTTAAGTTGTTATTTCAGATAAGAGCTGGATGCATTCATGCTGCTCTGAATTCTCTTGGTCATTTTGACAGATTTATTGGTTTCTGGAAAGGGGATGCGATAGCAAGTCTTTATTTCAGAATAATAACGCGTAATTGAAGTACAAGATGAAAAACAAATCTATATTAAGTATTTTGTCTTTCGAAAGGATTTCTTTATACTAATAATGGATTTATTGGTGTTGATTTCTTATAAATTCATATTTCTCAACAAAATAAAATTCCGGTTGATATCAGATCGATTTGTCCATAATCCTTTACGGAATTCCTTTGAAGAAGCCTGTAAATTTAGTGGATTATAAAAAGTATACAAGATTAACCTGATGTTACAGAAAACTGACGAAGGCTGAAGGCACATCATGAAACGCAATAATGAAAGTAAGAAAATTGAGAATACTGTTTTAAATGATTGTTGGAATGGCTATACGTCGCCTTGAAACATCGGATAACATCGAATATGAACAGAGAACGCATGGGCCGAGACGCTGTGTAGAAGACAACAAAGATGGATATATGAATCCATAAATTTAGGATATCAGAATATTTGATCAAATTATTATTTTTTATCATTTCACCCCATGCAAGGCAGTAGAGCCCCCAAGACAGGAGGGGCTACTGAGTGTAAAAGTAAAAGAAAACAGAGAAGTAGCATTAAGAAGATAAAACAAAAGAAGGGGGTAATGAAGAGGGCGTAGATGACGACTGACATTACATTTAAATTTTTGACTAGCAAGGAAGAAGCCAGAAGAGATTTCCACACGCGAGGTTTGTGACAGGAAAAAAAAAAACTGTTAGCATAAAACTCACGTTTACATGTTGCCTATTCATCTGTGAATTGATTCAACCATTCGGCCTTGCATGGAGTATTGCTGCCATAAATGGTATGAAGCACCTGTTTGTCTCAAGGTCCTTGATAAAATCCAGAGACGGATATGCAATGTAATTGACCCTGATCTGGCATCTCGTCTGCAGTCGTTCTCTCACAGACGTGCAGTCGCCTCCCTCTGTCTTTTTTACAAATACTTTTATGGTAACTGCTCCGAAGAGCTGCTTTCGCTGGTTCCCAGACTTCATGAATTTAAGCGTTCAACTAGGCTGGCAACTCGCTCTCACCCTTTCACTGTCGAAACGGTTAAATGTAGCCGCCTCTTCTACTCCAATAGCTTCATGTCTCGCACTTCTCACCTGTGGAACTCCCTCCCCTTTCCTTGTTTCTATGATAGCTATAATTTCCAACTATTCAAATGTAATGTCAATCGACGTCTCCAGATGCCTTGATCTATCCCCTATTCTTCTTTTCATCCTTTCCTCTATTACTACTATTTGCTCTCGCTCCAACTCTCTGAAACCCCTTGCGTGCTAGTGGCTTCCCGCCTTGTTTGGGGTGAAACGCTTAAAAAGAAAATGAAGTACAACATCAAAGAGTTCATCCGAACAATTACCGTGACAATATTCCTAGAAAAGGCACAGGGAAGCTACATTTGGATTTTATCTAGAATCTCTAATTATATAGTAGGAACATCGGACCATATGTAGCTGCAGTACTCAAGACATGGACGACAGGTAGACTTATAAATATGTAAGATAGATTCAGGAGAGAAATATTGTCTAGGACGATACATTGAATCAGATTTCTTCGCAGCAGACATAGCAATGGATTCAATGTTATCGCCCCACTTCATATTAGACAAGAATGTTAGCCCGAGAAAGGACAACGAGTCCCTCTTATGGAGGTTAGCATCAGCCATACTGATAGGAGGCAGGAAGTGGTCTTTCAAATGACCCAACCTAAGTGTCTTAGAGGAACTTAAAAGATACAAAATTAAAAAAAAAATGCTTCAACTATTTGTTTTATTTAAAAAACAATTACATATTACAATTTTATAGCCAACTTTAATATTGCCTTGTTTTGCCGTCTATCCAGTATTATTAGCATCGTATATAGATGTACCACATTTTTAATTTTATCTACAGGCCCCTTTAAGAAGCTTCCTGAATATATATATATATATATATATATATATATATATATATATATATATATATATATATATTTTAAATTTGTTTTTGATAACTTTACGTCTAATTAACCTTTCCCACCACTTCAACAAATAGAACGTCATATTTTGGCTACATCTATGATACATTTGTTGTCAAGGATTGTCATGTTTAGCACCGGTTTATTTTGACATGAAAAAATAACTCAACTATCTTCATCCAATGACCTTATTTTTCTATTTAGCTTATATCTGACTTTCAATTGGTTAATCTAGACATACCCAGAAGTATATTTTTAATTCTGACCTTATGCACCCCGCTTTAACTTTCAGAAAAGAGGTAACGATTTGTTTTTAAATTTCCCTAAAAAAAAATCATTTTTATCACCAGTTACGAACCATCACCTGACGAAGTACAATCATAGTATTGAAACATTATGTAGCGATTTCAAAATGTTTTTGTTATAATTTAGTATAATAAAAATATTATAATAATATTTTTTCACTTATATATTTTGCAATTTACACAGCATATATCGACTGGCGTTTCTAAATAGATTTTTTAATGAAATTATTGAAAAATTACTTTTTAAATAATTTCAAATTTGAATCTACTACATATTTCTTGCGCAGTCTTTCGCAATCGGATTCATTCTAAATATTTTGTAAAATCAACATTACTCTAAAATATTTAATTCAGGAATGTTAAAATATTATTTTGTAAATTAAGAGTCTAGCGTGCCATTTTCTTAATTTGTTATAAACTATATATATATATATTTTTCGGAAGTGGGCACCTCGATGTGATGTAATGGTTACAAACTTGTCTTGCTAGAACAATTACGACTCAGTAGTGAGTTCGATCCTCACTGGGTGCCTCATACTTTCGGCCTTGTGTCACATATAAGCTACACTTATATTTTCGGAAGTTGCTTTGAGTGGCTAAAATGTAGAGAGTTTGAAAATGTCGATAAACCGTCTGCTTTTCTATAATAATGACGTCTCTGTTTCAAAAGTCGATGAATCATGGACCGTGTTGGCGAGAGAGGCATTAGAATTTGGATAACTTGGACAGAGAGGTCAACAGAACATTTCTTATGTCTGCTTTCTTTCCCTGTTTCTGCAAGTTGGTCATGACGAAACGACCATCCATTGGTTGGTTGCACTTATAACTGTCACGTGACAGACTAGCAATTCGGAGAAGCTTCTTTATCGAATAAAAGCTAATTTCTTTCGTCGAGTTATTTTTATTTTTCATTTTTTTTCTATTTACTTTATTTATCACACCTTATCTATCTATCTATCTATCTATCTATCTATCTATCTATCTATCTATCTATCTATCTATCTATCGCACTCTGTTCATTATCTATCTATCTATCTATCTATCTATCTATCTATCTATCTATCGCACTCTGTTCATTATCTATCTATCTATCTATCTATCTATCTATCTATCTATCTATCTATCTATCTATCTATAGAAACATGTATATTAAAAATGCTATATATCAAGAGTGTGGACATAGAAATCAACATTGCATTGTGACTGACATTTTCAAGCCAGGGAGAAGTGTTAACAGAGGAATCTTAATCAGTCTGTCTTGAAATCTCCGAACAGCGCTACTCAGACTGAAGCTTCTTTAGCGGGACTGAAAAAAGACAAGATTTTTAGTTTAAGGTTGCTCACTTCAAAACTTTAAATCTAATACAAGAATTGGGAAGTCCTACCTTCCCGAACATAAAGTTTTATATCGTTATTTATATGGTTATTTTATGCTTATTTATATGGTTAGTATACGGTTTTTATATGGTTGTTATACAGTTATTTATATGGCTATATATAATAATTCGGGAGTAGCGCCGTCCTTGTTCCTTTAGCCAGCAAACATAAACTTTTATATGGCTATTTTATGGTTGTTATATGGTAATTTATATGGTTATTTATATGACTGTTATATGGTTATTTGTATTTTTATATATATTAAATGGGGGTAGTGCTGTTACTGTTGCTTTAGCCACCAAACACAAAGTTTTATATGGTTATTTATATGGTTGTTCTATGGTTACTTATATGGTTATTATATGGTTATTTATATGGCTGTTATATGGTTATTTATACAATTGTTCTATGGTTATTTATATGGTTATATATAATAAATAGTGAGTAGTGCCGTTCTCTTTGCTTTACCCACAAAACATAAAGATTGTGAGATTGATATCTTGTTAAAAATCTTCAGCTCTCTGGCAAGTATTTTTCTTTAGTGGCCTTAAAAACATCCGGACAGACATTGTTATTTTATGTCCTGGGTCTGAGTATATATAGTGATTTTTTATTATATATATATATATATATATATATATATATATATATATATATATATATATATATATATATTTGTGTATTTAGGCAGCAATCCTTCTTTCATGCACATTTCATTGAAAACGACAAGAAATAGTTTGTTGAATGTATGTATTTATATAATATTTTCATTTTCAAAACATGATCAAGACATTGTGTCCATGTTCATAGTTGATATTATTAAGTGCTGTTTTTTGGGTTTTTATTAATAAGGCTTCTGTTATTTTTAGCCTTGTTTTTTTGCATGTAGATAATGGTATTATATTTGTATTGTCAACAAGTACGTTACGAATAGAATCCGGTAGGTCTCCATGAATATTTAAATGAGATCTAATTGAGCAATGACCAGAAAAGTGCATATGTTTGTGTGTATGTGTGTAATGCCAAGCATCTGGGAACATATGTTTACTGGGCCATAAATGAAAGACAAACTAACGGACTCTTACGCAACGCGCGATAAATTTTAACGCTGTCATTTCTTTTTCAGATGTATCGAGAACATTAACATGGCAGCTTTAGATTTTGATATTGTAAAGAAAAAGGCATTCTGTATTCGTGACTTTAAGAGTCAATCGGATATATCTAGGTTCTTGGCTGTGGCCAGTTAAAAACGAGGAACAAAAGGTGTTTTTATATAGACCCCACGGTAGAAGTTATTTTCTAAACGTAGTTTAGATGTGGCACAAGGCCGAAAGTATGGGGCACCCAGTGAGGATCGAACTCACTACCCAGTTGTAATTGTTCTAGAGAGACAAGCTTGCTAATCATTACACTGCCTCGAGGTGCCCAAAGTGATTTTCAATGCGTAGCTTAGATGTGGCGCAAGGCCAAAAGTAAGGGGCACCCAGTGAGGATCAAACTCACTATCCAGTCGTAATTGTTTTAGCGAGATAAGCTTGCTAACTTATTGCACCACCTCGAGGTGCCCTAACCCCACGGTAGTATAGACAGCCATACACTCCCATCGCGTCACATGTGATAAAAGAGTCGCGTGTTATACCGTCCCTCTTCTTTGCACAGGACCTCCAATTCAACGCATATATACAAGTACTCGACACGGTGCTCAGTCTATAGATCGTGGGGCGGGACATGGCCTACTTAACATAATATTTACGATCACGTTCTAATTTGAACCCCCTGGATTCATACATATATAACTGAGCATTGAGAGTCACCAACCAGTGGCTTCAAAATATTAAGGAATCATTTTGAGGATTCCATCGTGTGCCTGACCGGCAACATGAAAGGAGACCACTTGATATGGGCATGTAGTCGATTCCGACGCCATATCGAAGCCTGGCGGAGTTTATAATTGAATATAATTTTTTTTCAGGAAATCATTATTTACATGTGGACTATTGTCCCCGCCTTTTGGCCGTTGTGATCTCCGGGCTTCATCAGGTGTGTGTCGATCTGGGTAACCTACAGGGAACTCGTAACTGAACCCTTTATTTAATCTACAGGGATAGACTGTTCTCATTCTATTCCTCATATCTAGGGATATCTTCATTTAGTTCTTATTTTTAGAACTGCTCAGTTATTGCTCACCCTATTTCCACTGAATCCAAGTGCACACTGGCTGACTCATGGATTGAACTCATACGTCACATCTAAATAACATATTTCTCTCTTTTTCTATTGTAAGTTGAATATGTTTTGTGATGTACGATGGCCGTTAATAATCAAATGTGACTCAAAACTTCAATATTAAGATAAAAGATTATTTAATTACAACCGAAAATAAATACTTAACAAGAACAGAGAAGTAAAAGTGAACCAAAGATAATTAACCATTTCAGTGAATACTTCTTTAGTAGCGCAGCTCGGGTTAACGTCCGGTAAATCCTAAATCAAAACCCAAACCATCTATACACAATAATTCACACTAATTCGACTGGATAGTTCCACTCAATAGTCACTCAATAATCACTGCAGTCAGTAGCCTGACACCGTTATTTATACACTTGGCGGTAAACATATATTCATAAGTCCAGAGTGTCACGCTCGAACCTCAGTGTAGGTAGTTACTCATTTTTTCCTATATGATGATGTGTGTACATTTTATTTGAACAAATAATGATATTTTCTCTTCTGCAACATTGTCTTATATTAAATTAAATATATTTGTCTTAAATTATAAGCTATTTTCAAATGCTTGGCACACGCACACACACACATAAACAAACACACGCATACTCTATTAGACAAGTTTTATTAAATTCAATCGACTAGCTTAGACTGTTCTAGTTCCACGTGCCATGTTTAATGGATGTCAGTTATCTCCTGTTAATTCCCCTCTCCAAGTTCTGCACTGCCTTAACTGAGTATTGAACTCACACTCTTTGGGTCCTGTCACTATATCTAACAAACGCCTTTATCCACTGTGCTATGTGTCCTTGAGGACATCTGTGTATGAATTTCTGGGTAATATAAACCTAATGTTTTCATCAACCATATTTTACCAGTGCTCATATTGCAATTTTTGCTGTTATCATTGCATATTTTTATCAGAGGTCATATTGCAATTTATTATCCCTTTTCTCTAGCACTCCTTATTAGTGGTTGCCATATTGTATTCATTTCTATGTTTGGTCGGCTTGAGAGATTTTTGAGATAGTGTGAGTTCAATATCCGGTTAAGGCAGTGGAGAACTTGGAGAGGGGAATTAACAGGAGATAACTGATAACTGACATCTATTATACATGGCACGTGGAACTAGAACAGTCTACCCCAGTGAGCGAAATAAAGGGTTCTGTTCGACATTCCAACCACCTGAAGAAGACCGGAGCATACAACGGCCGAAACGTTGTAATAAATATGACGACAAAGATTCGGACAATAATCTGACTAATGTAAATAGTTTACGTAATACCTCATTTCAGAAATATAGACAGATAATCAATCGACTAGGTTTTTCTTTTTTTTTTAATTTATTATTATTTTTTACTAATGTTAACCCATTACAAGGCTAAAGAGTCCCTGAAGGTAGAGTTTTATCGAAGCATCCCCGTGGGAGTCTATTTTACACTTTTTTCCTAGTTTTCGAATGACTTGTTGCATATCCTAATCAAAATTTTTATTAAAATTTTCAAAGTTGATTTTTTTATGTTTTCATTTGAATTCTTCCGATCGTATTCGCAGAGTAGGTAATGGCTACTTCAGTTACTGCGTAGCAGTAACAATTTATTTAAGACGTTGCATACTGAGAAAGACAATATGCGGAAAATTAAAAATTGGACCTGCTCTGAACAGAAACATCGGAAAAAAAACACCAGCTGATATGTTTAGAGACAGAATGCTGACATTTTGGAAACGGATTTGTTGTCAAAAGTAAATGGAGGAATAATGTACATTGATGTTGTAAAGTGTCAGCCCGTGTGTCTGTAATACAACTCACTTTTCAAGAAGAAAACATACGAATGTCAACAAACAGAATGGATCCAGAATGCTCAGCTAACAACGCCATGGAGTTTTACTTTGAAAAGACTGACTTTAAAAAGTTCAGAGATCATCCAAGAACCACTATAGTCACAATGCTGAACCAAGACATTCAAAGAACAAGGCAGAAAGATCCCACTTTTCCTTTGGAGAAGTTGACTATCAAGGAAGATCTGCAACGAATCCGAAAACTCGCAGGCTGGCAAAATATTGTCGAATCAATATACAATGTCACTGAAGATGAGACATCATGTTAATTCATGGCCTCAAATCGGAACAGTTTTTATGATGATTATGACGTATCGGCCATTATCGAGAAGTAAATGTCTATAACATGGCCAGTAGATTTGTTCGCTACATTCTCATGTTTTGGGGAACCCTGCATTTTGAATTTAAACATACGAATTTCGTATAAGTGACGTCATATCTGTCTATATTTCTGAGATGAGGTATTGTAACTATTTACACTGTTGACATTATTCAGACTGCTACAGCAGACGGAACAAAAACTTTGAGAGTTGAGTTACAAAAAGTAAATAACTGAAACAGAAATATTCAAAAAAGGCATGACACGTGGAATTAGAACAATCTACTCCCCTCCTTAGACTAAATAAAGGGTTCGGTTCTAAATTCCAACGTGTATCACATGAAGGAGGCAGTAGCGTACGGCACCTTGAATATGGCAATAACGAGAAGGACAACTGAACGCACAGCGTAAATAGCGTAAATAGTGACGTCATGTCTAGAACAGTTTCACTGAGCCTGGCGGCACCATTTTCTTTTTGTCTATGAGCATTTTAAATTTTTTATCCATATTTTAGAAGGTCCTCATTTATAATGAAGGATATTTTATTTATTGTAGACTGTTTCTTACGTATTATAACAGCTTCCAATATATTGAGACTTTCTTAATAGTGAATGCTAAACTCTTACAGTAAATGAAAATGCAGTTAACAAAACTTTTGTCGACGATACTGACAACGTTTATGCGCGTGTGCACATGCGCACAGACAAACGGAAACAAACCTAGTTCTTTATTAAAAAGTATTTTATATTGTACAGTTATTTACGAATCATAGCTTGGTCTGACAAAGATGAGAATAGTGTGACACCTGTGAACTTATAACACTAGCAATTTGGCGTACCATTTTTTTTGCAGTCCTGAATAGGCGGGACTGAAAGCAGACTAGCCGACGATTTCATTTCTTTCAAAGGAATGTTCAATCAGATCACGAATTACGAATTTTATTGTCGCTTTCTTTCTTTCTTTTTTAACATTAAAGTTTTCTCTCTTTCTTTTAACGTAACGATTTCTATCTAATTTTTCTTTCTTCTTTCTTTCTTTTAATGTTAAGGTCTTCTTTCTTTCTTTCTTTTAACGTAACGATTTCTATCTAATTTTTCTTTCTTCTTTCTTTCTTTTAATGTTAAGGTCTTCTTTCTTTCTTTCTTTCTTTTAACGTAACGATTTCTATCTAATTTTTCTTTCTTCTTTCTTTCTTTTAATGTTAAGGTCTTCTTTCTTTCTTTCTTTTAACGTAACGATTTCTATCTAATTTTTCTTTCTTCTTTCTTTCTTTTAATGTTAAGGTCTTCTTTCTTTCTTTCTTTCTTTTAACGTAACGATTTCTATCTAATTTTTCTTTCTTCTTTCTTTCTTTTAATGTTAAGGTCTTCTTTCTTTCTTTCTTTCTTTTAACGTAACGATTTCTATCTAATTTTTCTTTCTTCTTTCTTTCTTTTAATGTTAAGGTCTTCTTTCTTTCTTTTAACGTAACGATTTCTATCTATTTTTTTCTTTCTTTCTTCTTTCTCTCTTTGAATGTTAAGGTCTTCTTTCTTTTAACGTAACAACTTCTATCTATCTAATTCTTCTTTCTTTCTTTTAATGTTAAAGTTTTCTTTCTTTTAACGCAACGATTTCTATCTAATTCTTTCTTCTTTCTTTCTTTTAATGATAAGGTCTTTCTTTCTTTCTTTCTTTCTTTCTTTCTTTCTTTCTTTTAACGTAACGATTTCTATCTATCGAATTCCTTTTTCTCCTTTATTGCTTTCTTTCTTCCTTTCTTTTGAAATATGTCTTCAAGATTTTGTTTCTTTTCTTCTTTTTTTAAATTCCGCACATTATTATTTCTGTTTTTAAGTCTTCTTTTCATAAGATCTCTTTACATTTTTCTTTTTTCTTTCTTTCTTTTTTTCTTTCTTAATATGTATTCAGATTTTATTTACATTCTTTTTTTTTATCATCTCATATCATTCTTCATGTTTCTTCTTTCTTTCTTAATATCTCTTATCACTGTTTCTTCTTTCTTTCTTTCTTTCTTTTACTTCACATTTTTTGCTTCTTGATTTCTATTTTCTTTTACTATTTTATTTTGATGTATTTTTTTCTTACATGAAAAGATTTCTGACCTTTTTGTTTCTCTAATTTAAAAATCTATCTCTAAGACTAATACCTAAATCGATCTCTTTCATATTTGTGTGTCTTTGTTTATCCCAACGAGAGATGACATGTTTTATCTTTCGAAGCTCCAAAAAAGGAACAATGTAAAAGTGGTATACTATTTTAATTCTTATTTTATTTGTTATGAATATTTTTCCATTCAGGGTTTATCAAAAATACTTTTACACATTTTAAGGACGGTTTCCTCACACCAAAACAAGGACAAAAGTTCATATAAATATATGTTCGCAAATCCTTCGTTTTTGAGTTATTAAGTTTAAAGAAAGTTTGTGGTAGAATCAGAAACTCGCCCCCAAAGTTTGTAAAAGTATTTTTGGATTGTATTAGGGGTTGTACATTTAACAGCGCGTCTACCGTAAACTTTAAAATACAAGAATCTTGAAGTGTAAAATCTCGAAAATGTAATACATGAGGACATCAATAATTCCATCTAGAGCCCTCGGATTGATTGGAAAAAGTTCCGATAGAGACGTTGAAAAGACTTCTGGTAGCCCATGCTTTAAAGCAATACAAAAATCCTTGTACTCACATGTACAGCTCACACATTATGAAGAGATTTGAAGGGATTCCTGGTATCCCAAGCGTTAAAAATATGCAAAAGAGATAGTGCTCACAAGTACAACACACACCTTACTAAGGGGTTTATCTATGTAAAATGTGTTTAATCTTTGGTTGTTTTTTTTGTGTATGGCGGGGGCGGTGTCATTTTTTGTTTTTTTTTCTCAAAAACGTTCAGTGAAAAATGTTATGATGCCACTTCTAACCTTAGGTCTCTGCTTCGGGCTCAGAAAGAAATGACTATACACCAGAAATCAAAGGAAATAATAATAATAATAATAATAATAATAATAATAATAATAATAAAGGAAGCCATCATATTCAAAATGGAATTTCAAAACGGTGTAAAAATATAAATAAAGTACAATACACCGACTTAAGCTGCAAAATACTTAAAGAAGAAAGCAAAAGGAAATGCAAGCGACCAGATACAGAAACAATGGCAAGATAAACAGCTTTAGGGCCATTACTCTGCCCGTACGAAACAAGTTGATATAGACAAACCCCGTACCTATCAGTGGCTACGTAGGGCAGGGTTAAAAGATGAAAGCGAAGGTTTTATTATTGCTGCGCAGGACCAATGCTTGTTAACTAGAAATTATCAAGCACACATATTAAAATATTGTGTTAGGCCAAAATGCAGATTCTGTGATAAATATCCAGAAACAATTGATCATCTTGTATCAGTTTGCACGATATTGGCACCCACTGAGTATAAAACCCGACATGACAGAGTGGGCCAATATCTGCACTGGAAAATATGCAACTTCTACGGGAAGGAAACTGAAAGAAACTGGTATGAACACCACCCAGACCCGGTTACGGAGATAGGACCTGTTACAATTTTTTGGGACTACACAATACACACTGACAGAACAATCAGTGATAATCGCCCTGACATTGTTATTAGAGACGGCAAACAAAAAAGTGCCTCCTTATTGATATGGCAGTCCGTGTAGACTGCAATGTATCTTTGAAGATCTTCAAAAAGCTATCAAAATCCAAGGACCATGAAATAGAAATCTCAAAAATGTGGCATATGGGAACATCAACAATCCCTGTTGTAGTTGGAGCCCTAGGATTGGTTGGAAAAGATTCCAGTATACTAATTGAAGGGATTCCTGCAAGTCCATGACTTAAAAAAATACCAAAAACTGTTCTCACGAGTACAGCCCACACCTTACGAAGGGCTTTATCTATTTTTTTTAATTGCTCAGTGGAAAGTCTCATGATGCCATTTCTGACCTTAGGTCTCTGGGCAGGACTCGGAAAGAAATGAGTACACACCAGAAATCAAAGAAAATAATAGTAATAATAATAATAATAATATTCGTTAAATGTGAAAATGTTCAAATGACATATGACTGGCAAAGTTATTTTGGATGAATGGAAGTTTAGTGCCTCCAATGTCTTAAATGTCCAAGATTAACGAAATATGAAGAACGAAAGAAGACACTTGACTGTTAAATGAGACAGCCTATCAATGGTAGATATCAAACGAGAGACCTTTCAAGGAGATTCTCTGTTCCCAATAATATTTGTCGTTGGCTTGATACAAAAGTGTATCTTGTTGGCTTGATACCATTTTATCTCATTGGTTTGATACTAGAGTGTATCTTGTTGGCTTAATACCAGAGTTTATGTTCTTGGCATGATACCAGAGTGTATCTTGTTGGCTTGATACCAGCGTATCTTGTTGGCTTGATACCAGAGTGTATCTTGTCTTGATACCAGAGTGTATCTTGTTGGCTTGATACCAGAGTGTATCTTGTTGGCTTAATACCAGTGTATATTGTTGGTTTGATACCAGAGTGTATCTTGTTGGCTTGATACCAGACTGTATCTTTTTGGCTTGATATCAGAGTGTATCTTGATGGCACGATACCAGAGTGTATCTTGTTGGCTTGATGCCATCGTATGTTGTTGGCTTGATACCAGTGTATCTTCTCGGCTTGATACCAGAGAATCTTGTTGGCTTGATACCAGTGTATCTTCTCGGCTTGATACCAGAGAATCTTGTTGGCTTGATACCGGTGTATCTTCTCGGCTTGATACCAGAGAATCTTGTTGGCTTGATACCAGTTATCTTCTCGGCTTGATACCAGAGAATCTTGTTGGCTTGATACCAGTTATCTTCTCGGCTTGATACCAGAGAATCTTGTTGGCTTGATACCAGTTATCTTCTCGGCTTGATACCAGAGAATCTTGTTGGCTTGATACCAGTTATCTTCTCGGCTTGATACCAGAGAATCTTGTTGGCTTGATACCAGTGTATCTCATCTTAAAAAATAAAACAACCCGAAGGTAAAATTCAACTGTTGATGAATGACCTCGTAGATGACGTCTTCGCAAAAAAAAAAGAAGGTGAAGTAACTGTTCAAACCAGTTAGAAAGGGATTATGTAAGAAGGAAGGCTGTTATAGAGACTGTGCAAAAGGATTTTCCCCCTGTACAAGGCTCAAAAGCCACTCGAGGTAGAAGGTTACAAAGCAAGAGGCACAACCCCCAGGAAGATGAAAATGCCACCACACAAGGAGCCACCGGAAGTGAAAGAGAACGGAAATACTTTAGAAGTAACCGGAAACACAATCCAAAACAAGAAAGTTATCCTTTTTATAGACTGCCAACAACGGCTAATCTTTATATATTTGATGCATGCCCATGATTTTCCTCTTGGAAAAGAAGCGACGTCAGTGGGTCCCGAAACCTCTTCTGGCCATTACTGAGTTGCAGCTCACACGCCCTCACGGCAAAGATGAAGCCGTTGTCCACTTGAAAGGCTGTTATCAAGGTATCTAACGAGTTCAATCTACTCTGGTTTTCGAATCAGATCGATCCTTCTCCTAGAGAAACGCCATTCAAATCTAACAAGCAGTGTCTATACCAATTGCAACGGATACTGAACTTTGCAAGGCAGGAACGTTCATCACCCTTGCCGTATTTTATATAAACGCATACTTACACAAAAATGAAGACCTTTGACAACAAAGAAAACTGACATAATTTACATTATTCGGACTATTGTCCTCATATCTGTCGCTATATTTTTTACATCGTTTCGGCCGTTGTACGCTCCGACCTTCTTCAGGTGGTTGGAATGTCGAACTGAACCCTTTATTTCGCTCACTGGGGTAGACTGTTCTAGTTCCACATGCCATGTTTAATGGATGTCAGTTATCAGTTATCTCCTGTTAATTTCCCTCTGAAAGTTCTCCACCGCCTTAACCGGGTATTGAACTCACACTATAGCCCGGATAATGTAAATAATGTACATAATACCTTATCTCAGAAATACAGACATGTAAAGAAAACTTAATTACCAGATAAAGAAATAAGTCAGGCATTAACAACAAATGTCTGCTGTTCCCGAAGATAAAGAGAAATTTACTCTGGAACTTTAAGATCCAGACAAACCACACCAGACAAGCTAAAAGACTAAGTCTTGTAGTTGCAAACAAGTAATAAGAATCTATTACAGATTATAGATGCCACTCTGCTGGCGGATGACAAGATGAAGGCGAAAGAAAACAAAAGTTTGAAAATTGCCAGGACCTCGGACGGGAATTATAGAAACTGCGAAACATGATTGTTAGAGCCGGGATTATAATAGTTAGTTAGCACTAAAAAATAAAGACTGGAAGAATAGAATATTGGTGGAAGAAGACACGAACTAAATTAAGGCGTTAAGATCTACGAGGATATAGAATAATGTGTTGAAGATGAGAACTGCTGCCACTTGACCCCAATAATAACCACCGGATGTAACATCGCTATTTCTGCAATGTATGTTTTTGTCTATTCACTTAAGTAAAAAAAAGAAAGAAAAAAAGCAACAACAAATAACGATAATGGCTAAAATAAAGAAAATAATATCCGCCCAAAACCTCAAGGTCAGATATTTTTTTCGATTTCTAAGCGAAACTGTGGTAAAATAACAAGCAAAGGTCATGATGTCTCCTCCTGGTTAGAAAAGAAAAAAAAGAACGAAAAATCGTGGCGGAACGCATGAGATTCAATAGACGAGTGTTAATAGCAAAAAGCGGCACGGATCAACAGCTGACTAAAAACATGAACTGAAACATGAAGAGGATTACGGATCAGTGATCTTGATTGTCGAAGAATTGTCTGTTGGTCTCAGCGGGATTGTCGATTTGCATTAAAATGCTGCGTAGACGCATGAAGAATAATAAAGAAAATGTGGAACGTAAATGAAAGAGGAACGAAAATGAAAGAATGCCGATTTATAGTTGAGTTTTAGTTAAAAGAAAAAAGTTGCTTTCAAGCGATGTAAGGTACCAGGTGTCCATATGGTTGGCATTATTTTACGGTTCTGAAAAGGTTTGGGAAAATTTTTGAAAGAAAGGTACAACGTTTTATATCGTAACAGGATTATTATTATTATTATTATTATTATTATTATTATTATTATTAGTAGTAGTAGTAGTAGTAGTAGTAGTAGTATTTCTTTGGGTTTCTCTTATATACACATTTCTTTCTGTCCCAAACAGGAACTTACGGTTAGAAACGGCTTCATGACAATTCCACTAATCATATTTTTTTTGCTTTAAATAAAATAAGAGCACAGATAAAGTTCTTCTTAAGGTGTGAGCTGGACTTGTGAGTAGAATTTTCTGTATTTCTTTAACCCATGGGTTAGCAGGAATCCTTTTAGTGGGTCTATCGGACCCTTTTCCAATCAATCCGAAGGCTCCAACTACAACTGGAATTATTGGTGACCTCATTAACCACCTGATGAGACGTCTTTAGACGTCGAAACAAATCTGCATTTTTGTCGTGGTAACTTGCAAGTTTCAATGTAACAGTTTATAATAAATATCTATTGCGTTACTCTTTTTTAAATTAATGTTATGAACGTTTGAATTTATATTCTTTTCGTTCATATATATATATATATATATATATATATATATATATATATATATATATATATATATATATAAATAGATATATATATATTATTCCAGGATAATTTTCCTGCGTATTCAAGATGATCTTCGCCCTCTCTAAACTTCTAATGTCCTTTTATGTCCTGGAGTAACAAGTTGCCTCACATGTTTCACGTACGATTTCATTTTCAAGTCATTTTCCCCTGCTCTTTGGACTGTAATAACTGAAACTCCTCCTAAGATCCAACTCAATTCATAAGACGTTTGCCAAACGTCTTATGAATTGATTTGGATCTTTTATAATTGATCTCTTCCGCTCTAAGATGAAATGATGATCCCTCTTCTTGCTGTGACCTCCTGGTCCAAATTTCCTCTCTAATGTTCCCCCTTTTTTAAACTTATTTTCTATTCTCTTGACGGTTCTTGAATGGACTTTGAAAGTGGAAGCCAGAGTATGAATTTCGCTACCATTACTGAAGGCCTGAATGATCTTTTTCCTGTCAACATTGCTCATTTTGAAAAACAGTATGGCGGACACAAAACAATTTTAGCCCGTTCTCTTTCTAGCTAAATAACTCAAAGGGTTTTTCAATGATTTTTACAACAAATGGTGTCAAGATGACTAAACATCTTATCTGAAAACCTGGAAAAAAGAAACTCAGGTAGTTTAGTGGTTTCTTTTAGATATTAAACATTTTGTGGGATGGACAATTTTGCTGTTACATCCTGTATATATATATCTAAAGAAATATACTCTTAAGGTGTGCTATATTTATGGGATAAAGTGCTCAATATCAGAGACAGAGCGTGTGTAAATATAAAAGTGAACATTGAATGCCTAACGATTGCAGCTAGCGTGAAACAGCCTGTTGTCTGTAAGTGTTGACTTCAATGTTCACTTTATATATATATATATAATTATTTATTCAAAGATTATAACATAAATATGTTATAAAATCACTACAAAAATAGCCATTTTGCTTCAACACCTCTGATGTCTTATCAAGTGATGATGTTGAATGTAGATTGTAGAATCTACAATCTCTACATTCAGCATTGTAGATTCTACAATCTACATTCAACATCATCACTTGATAAGACATCAGAGGTGTTGAACAAAATGGCTATTTTTGTAGTGATTTTATAACATATGTTATAATTTTTAAATAAATAATTATATTCGCTCTACTCTGTATTGAGCACTCTTTTAAGAATAGTAATTGTTGGTTATTGGAATTTACACCAATCCTATACTTGTATATATATATATATATATATATATATATATATATATATATCTGAAAAACCTTTCAGCCCCCCCCTTCAACTGCACACATAAACACAAACACACACTCAATCACTCACTTACACACACACACACATATATATATATATATATATATATATATATAAATATAAAAATGAACATAGAAGTCAACAGTTAGAGGCGACAGTCTGCTTCATGCTAGGCGCACTCGTGGCTTGACGATTGCGTCTAGCATGAAACAGACTGTCGCCTCTAAGTGTTGACTTCTATGTTCATTTTTATATTTACACACGCTCTATCTCTGATATTGAGCACTTTATCCCATAAATATAGCACGCCTTAAGACTATATTACTTTATCTCTCTCTCTCTCTATATATATATATATATATCTATATATATATATATATATATATATATATATATATATATATATATATATATATATATATTAGAAACGGATACAAAAGAGGTGTCATATAAAGTTCCCTTTTGAGTTTTCTATTCTTTTCTATGCTCAATCATTTCCTCGCTGTAGCGCGAATCTAATAACTGTGACTTTTGTTATTTTATAGACTTACTTTTCCCTCCCCTTTTTAGTCAGCCATGTCATTTTCTTCTTTTTTTACCTCCGGCCTTACAGCCACAACAACAACAATAACAAAACACGTGTATTGCCCAAACAACCTTTAACTTTACTTCCACCCACCAGACCCTAGAAGATTCATAAATGAATCCTATTCCTTTCCTTGTATAAAGTCTGAAGTGTTTCGGATTAAACATATTCGGAATTAATTTTTTTTCCCTTGAGGCTGGGAGAGAAACTAGAGGAAATGGTGTGGAAACTTATTTTAGTTGCAGAGAGAATAACATTATGATGAACAAAATAAAAGGCAAAAAGAACGAGGCTAATTCGAATGGATTATTATCTAAAGACGACTTATTTTCTATGAAATATCATCGTCTCTCTCCGTTGACTCTGAAATTACCGTCATGGACAAAACATCTATAGTCACGCAGATTGATTATAAATAAAATTGAATTCAGCGTCATTCGTTAATTTCCGAGTAAAATCTGACATTTCAAGAGCTGATTTTCCAAAGCCAGGGTTCCATCCGCATGCAAAAAAAAAAAAAAAAGAAAAAAAAAAGAAAAAACAAACGCCCCCTCCCCCCCAAAAAAACAACAAGACCAGTGCAATACATCCGTTTTAATCGATTGCCACTTTTCAATCCCGGTAATTTTTTTCTGTCTGACTCTTCTGTAATGAAAAATTATCGTTATTTACACGCAAACTATTGTCCTCATCTTTGTTGTTGTTATCATAACGTTTCGATTGTTATGCTCCCGGCCTTCATCAGGTGTATGTCCATCCGGGTAATCTAGATAGTAATCCGAAAATGAGTCTTTCATTTAATCTACATGGGTAAGTGGTTCTCGTTCCATTACCCATGTCTAGGGATATCATGTCTTGTTCCTATTTTAGTACTGTTCATTTATTTGCTCTCCACGTTGCAAGATTGATATACACCTGATGAAGGGCGGAGGGCAGCACGGCCGGATCGTTGTGATAGCAACAACAAATATGAGGACAATAGTCCGAATGTAAATCAGTAAGTTCATCCTGTTTTGATTTTACGTTTTTATCATTTTATTTTGCATCTTTTTTGTTAATTTTTCTTCTTGGTCATTTTTTGGCAAAGGTACAAAATTTAATTAAGGCTTATACGGACAGGACGTGGGCACCTCGAGGTGGTGTAATGGTTAGCAAGCTTGTCTTGCTAGAACAATTACGACTGAGTAGTGAGTTCGATCCTCACTGGGTGCCCTATACTTTCGGCCTTGTGCCACATCCGAGCTACGCTTGGAAAATCGCAATACGGACAGGTCGTTCACGTTATATCGGCGTCTGGTTCAGTCCCGATCTCTTGCTGGAAATGAATTGGTCAGAAAAGGTCAAGACCGCAGTTCGTATGTGGTCTCGGAAGAATTTTTCCTTGAGTGGGAAGGCGGAAGTGTGTTTCGCATATCTAACCAATTCCCCATTATCGACTCTCCGTGCTTCCACTCCCGTATGCCATGATAATGCAATTAGTTAGGGTCTTGTTCTTCTTCTTGTGGGGAGGCAAGGAGATCTGTTATTGCCACTATTCTGAAGACGGTCTAGTTATGCCTAGCGTTGAGATTCGTCAATATACGCTTCGTATCGCGTTCCTGGAACGAATGCATTCACAAGCGGATGGGAAAGGGGATTTCTGGAAGGAAGACGCCAATAATAACTTCCTGTCCTTGAAAAGTGTGTACTCTTGCGAGGAGAAGGTCCACCGTTTATCCCAAAGCAAGTGAAATGCACTAACAATGAGGCATCACTCGCCTGCCTGGAGATGCGAAAGTCCCTCTGGTTCGGCAAAAAACTTTCTTTAGTGGGTGTGGATAATTCTCCCAACTGCGTCCGCTACGATGAGTCGGTGGAGACCCTGGGTCACACCTTCTTCAATTGCAAGGTCGTAGGTCCGTTGTGCAAGTTTATTGAACACATCATGGTTCGCCTATTGCGCGGAAAGTTCTTTGTCCTTGAGGTCAGTTTTGTTTGTAGCAATGTAGTAACGTTGACTACGGCTGTACACTATGTGTTCTTATGCTTACTGGGTGCTATGCTAATTGTGATATGGGCGATGCAACAGAAAGAATTCTATGGAAACAAGATGTTTACCTCTTCTTCACTGATCTTGTTCTTTAAGCATCAGCTTGGAGTCAGGATCAGGACGGAAAGGCGCTGACTCCCTCCATCAGAATTTGGCAAAAGGTTGGTGAGAATTGCGCTAACCTGTTTAGTGAAAGGAGCCGACTTCAAGTGGCATTTCGATGCCGATTAGGCATCAGGATATTGGAAGTCCTGAATTAAACATTGACAATCCCGTCCAAAATAGGTTAGTTTAGGCCTGTTTTTATTTTATTTTATTTTCTTACGCCAAGTTAACTTAGTTTAGGGGATTTATGTTCATTTGCCTCTTTTATTTTTTATTCCCATTTTCTTTAGTTTAATTCCCTATCCTCCCCATGTCTCTGGTGGATTTGGGACAGTTTTCGTTTTTCGAGTTTGCTCTTTCGTAATTGTTGTCCTGTGTGAATGAATTTCTAGTTGTGTGTGTGATTGATCGAATGATTCGTTTTTAATCCAATCCAAGTCCCGCATTAATTTCGTCCATTTAACTGATATTTCTGCCAGAATTAAGGATTACGTGTTTTTTTTTTATTATTACGAACACCGTTTTATTTAATTCTATAAAACAAAATATAGTATTATGCATATTGTAAATATTCAATGGGTGGGGATTCATTTTTAAATGTTGTTATTGTATCCCCCCACCAGACAAATTGTACATATGACGATTAGTTAGGACTTCATAGAGTCTTTAAGGTATTATGGTGATTGTAGTAAGAATGGTAAGTGTTATGGTAACGTTGTATCTTAGAAATGATTAAAAAATATCTAACTGGATTTCTCCAAGGTTTTTATAACACTATTGGACTCGCACCCAAGTACTCTCCCAGCTATAAATAGGAGCAGGTACTGCCTTTTGGAGAGGGAAGTTTCCAGCAGTCAGCTGTGACAGTTGGACCGAACATTCTTACTGTAACACTCTCGTTTGTAGATGTTTGTATTACTATTTCTGTTAATATATTTGTTTAACTCAATTCATCTCTTGTGTCGTTATTTCTGGCACTAACAAGGCCAGAACAGTAAGAATGTGGTATTATGGTACAAGGGATATTATATAGTTTGTTTGGGTCAGTGATTGTGGCTAGCTAAGTTTAGGTTTAGACAGATGATAACCAATCTTCCCCATTCCCATTTTTGGCCTTGTGCCACATATTTTTGCAATATTTACAAAAATATTTATTAGTCACTTACAGAATTCTAATGACGTCACAGCTAGTAGACTGAACACAACCTAATATTATAATTGGTAGGAGTGAATTATAACATTCTCTAAAATACTAACAGTAATTATCTGATGGGATTGACTCCGACGATGAGTAAGGTCTAAGGGAAAATTAGTTCATGCTTTTCTTAAAGGAATCAATCAAAGGTGAACATAAAAAAAAAACTTCAACTGATATTCACTCTCTGTTAATCAGTGCTGTTTTCATACTAACAGTCTGCAATGCCTATATTCATTTATGATTGTCATTCAATTTCATAGACCAAAATTGCTACTATATCTATTATCAGTGTTGACAGACAGACGTCAATATAAGCATGGAAACAGGCAAAAACTGTTCAATCTCTATCTCGCAGTAAAACGGTAAAAATACAGGAATTTTAAAGTTCGATATTAATCTAATTGGCTAACCTCTCAGCTCTCACCTGACACAAACAGATCTTTGTTATGGTTAAGATATCAATAAATCGTTCTCCTGACATTATGTACACACTTTCTTGAAAACCAATTAGTATAGCACTGTTTATTTTGGCTTTCATCAAATCCAACTCAAGTAGTTCGCACCAAACCCAAAGGGGAAGATATTTTGGGGAGAGAGAGAAAAAATATATAAATTATTTGCTGTTAGCATTTTTACAGTCTGGATTCTTTTCGTTTTATTTAGCGAAGCGCTTTGAACATTAGAAATCTGGAAGGATCAGAATTTTAAAAATTCCACCCTCCGCAAAATTTACAGCCGCTTCTAGATAATGCAGTTTTTGTAGATTCAAGAAAAGAAAAGTGGATGTGTGTAAGAAAAAAAAAAAAAAAAAAAAATTGGGTGGCAATGCAAAGATTAAAAGATTCCATTAATAATTCATTATTTTCTCCTATGCGAAAGAAGAAGAAGAAGAAGAAGAAGAAGAAGAAGCAAAAGAAGAAGAAGAAGAGAAGAAGAAGAAGAAGCAACAAAAGAAGAAGAACAAGACGAAGGAGGAGGAGCAGAAGAGGAAAAAGAAGAAAAAAGAAGAAGAAAAAGAAGGAGTAAAAGAAGAAATAATGAGAAGAAGAAGAAGAAGAAGAAGAAGAAGAAGAAGAAGAAGAAGAAGAAGAAAAAGAAGGAGCGGAAGAGAAAAAAGAAGAAAAAAGAAGAAAAAAAGAAGAAAAAAGGAGAAAAAGAAGAAATGATAAGAAAAGAAGAAGAAGTAAAGAAAAAGAAGAGGAAAAAGGAGGAAGAGGAGGAGGAAAAGAAGGAGAAGAAAAAGAAGAACAGGTAGAAGAAGAAGAAGAAGAGGAAGAGCAAGAAGTAGGTAAGAAGAAGAAGAAGAAGAAGAAGAGGAAGAGGAAGAGGAAGAAAACGAAGAAAAATGTGACGATTTTGGAAATGTAAAGTCGGCATATTCCGTTAATAGAGAGAAAGAAAACCGTTTCTGATTTATTCATTTTATTTAGGTATGCAGGCGAGCACATAGGTGCTCATATGTATGCACACACGTAACATGAATATCTTTGTACAAGCAGAGTGTGAAGAAAGAGAGAAAGAGGGTGGGGGAGGGGGAAAGGGAAGAAAAGAAAGATGAAAGGATAGCAGAAAATACAGGCGGAAAATATTGGGTCAAAACAAAAATTCGTAACATTTTTCAAATGCATTTTCCATATTTCCTACCTTCTTGGTAGATCTTCCATTTTCATAATGCCGGATACTGAATAGGAAGCATGATAAATAAAAACAGAAGTATAGTGGAACTAAATGAGATCAGCTAGGCTGTATGTCCAGATATGCCTGAAAATGAAATTCTAAAATTTCAATTTTTAGCGATCGGATATTTTTTTATGATTTTCTGTTGCCACATAATTATAACCGACACTCGCACTTATCCTCCCCTCCTACACATATATAATTCCATCAATCAAAATACTACTTTATTCTGATGAAGTCCTCTTCTAGAGGACGAAACGTGTTATACAGAAATTTTTCACTTTATCATTTATTTGCTTAACAACTGGTCCAACAGAAATGACAAAGAAATTAATTTCACTAAAAAAATTTTGTTGCATAAATTAAACGCTTCTTTCATCAGTTGGTGATGTAACGATATCAATCAGTTAATATCTTATTAAATGGAAAACATCTGGACATCTCACAAAAATGTATTCGGACATTTATTTTCCCTGATGGTTATCAGGAAGTAAAGTGGACTTCACAAATACAAGGCAAGCAGTCTGGACAAAGAGGATCATTGAATGAAGATAAATGACTTTTTAAACAAAGGACAATTGTCTCTATAAGACAGTGACCACTTCCCACGAAAAGTCAGAGAAATTGCGGGTGCCCACAGATGACGACAGACGCCTATTAGGTTGTTCACCCCCCCCCCTAAACTATCCATCATTTTGGCATCGCTCATCTATAGCAGTTGATTAAAAGAAAATCTTTTTACTGCTATAAATCCTCATGGTGTTATATTATTTCCTGTTTTCTTAATTCCTGTTGTATTGTTCTCTATTATTATTTTTTTCTCATATTCTCTTACACTGAGTATCCTCTTGCATCTGAGTGGCTTTATTGCCTTGCTTGGTGTGAAATAAAGCTAAATATATCATTACACTATATTATTGGGATTATTTTTTCAATGAAAGAAAACCTGTCATGTAAAGCTTCATTTATTTTGCATTTCTTGGCATAAGTTTTGTAATTTTTAGGCTAAAAATATATTATCACTTTTTGGTGCTTATCTGTTTGTTCCCGGAAATCTGCACTTTTTACGCGAAACGATGATTAACCAATCAGATTTCATACGAGAAACAATGATTAACCAATCAGATTTCATACGAGAAACAATGATTAACCAATCAGATTTCAAGGAATATATTAATCGGTTTCTAACGTATTTGAATTTGTAATTTTTTGTTCTGATTGGTTAACTTTGAAATCAAGACATAACGTCAGTGTGTGTTTCCGCGAATTATTTCTAAAACTGTGCATCTTCCAAATGGCAAATAGGGAAGTAGCAAAGTTTTAAAATTGAAATCTTTATGATAGGGGATATATAATGAATACTGTTTTTTATTTAAAGGCCTTTTTCCAGTTTCCCCAACCATATACTACATTATTTGCATCTGAAAATTACTTATATGTTTACATTATGTGCAAATATAATTATTAAGATATTACAAAGAACAAAAATGAAAATTCGTTCATATTGAATTTTCCTCTTTTCATAGAGTTTTTTTTTTAATTTATCAATCTTTAATATTCACAAAACAATCTTAAAACCACAATATATGTAGATGACATAGTGTTGACAGCTGACACGGAAAGGAAACTACAATAACTTCGACGTAAGGTAGTGAAGGAAAGCGAGAAGAAAGGACTAAACATCAATTACAAGAAGACTAAATGCCTGGTTGTTAGTGAAAGGAACAGATCAATATGTAAATTACGAATTGTTGATACCGGAATTCAACAAGTACAACAATTTAATATACCTGGGGAAATTTTTTAACAGGGGTCTTCCAAAAGCTGAGCAAAGTATCAAGAAAGATAAACATTTGCGGTAGAAACAAAGAAAAGAGCGTTATGTAATATCTGTCCTATACGGTAGTTAATGCCTGACAGTCTCCTTATAGATGAAGAAGTGACACGAGGCAACAGAAATATGGTTCTACAGAAGGATGCTGGGAATACCATGGACCGAACATGAGAGCAACGACGAAATTTTAGAGAAAATATAAATAAAAATGATACTTATATTTAACATCAGAAAGAGACAGTTCAAATTTCTAGAAAGAAGAAAGAAGGCTTGGAAAATTTGATACTGACAGGAGAGATTGAAGGCAAGAAGGTTAAAGCGACAGAGGAAAATAACACAAAACCTACCTGGGGGCTTGAGTGAATGGATGGCGGAGTAGGGTTTGGCAGAGATAGGCAAACAAAAGACAGCATTTGTTAAGAGATACAAAATACAGAAAGTTTCAAAGTGACATAATTACAAACACCCTAAAGGGATACAGCACATTGAAGAAGAAGAAGAAGAAGAAGACGCTAACGAGAATGCATCCAATAATTTGCTCATAAATGCAAATAAATTCAGAGATAATCAGAATGCATCTGTGCAGAGACATTATAGCCTCCACCCTGAAAAACAAGCAAGAGAAGGCCTCCATCCTGAAAAACAGGCAAGAGAAGGCCTCCACCCTTAAAAACAAGTAAGAGAAAGTCTCCACCCTGAAAAACAAGCAAGAGAAAGCCTCCGCCCTGAAAAACAAGTAAGAGAATGCCTCCACCCTGAAAAACAAGCAAGAGAATGCCTCCACCCTGAACAATAAGCAAGAGAAGGTCTCCATCCCGAAAAAACTAACTGCAGTTGACTGGATTACTCGAAATGGAAGCTTCATATGTGAACATTAGTTCACATATGAAGCTTCCATTTCCAGTAATTCTGAAATTCAGTCAATTTGAGGTATTATCGTTATCTGATGATAAAGCAGAATTTTTTGCTCATAAATTCTTTTCCAATTCTACCATCGACTCATCAGGATTATCCTTTCCTGACTTTCCGCTGAAAACTGAGTCTCTACCGTGTGATTTATATTTAACTTCGTACATGGTTTCTGCTATTACCTCCAAGCATAATTTCCCCAAAACATTTGGACTCGATGTGATCCTTGCAAAGAAATGTGCTCTTCAGCTAGCCTCTTTTGTTTCCAAGTTCTATAAGAAATAGTTTCCTGTTACTCGTCTTCCAGCTTATTGGGAATCATATTCGCTTCCTGTTTTGAAGAACTCGGACGAATCGTCTGAATCTCGAACTATCACCCTATTAGGATTTCACTACTCTTTGGCAAAATACTAGATGTTCTAATCGACTCTGAATTGATTAAACCTCTCACATCGCAGGGTCTCCTTTCAGACAAACAATATGGCTTTTACTTCTCTACGTCAATCACCGACGTGTTCAAAGTTAGTACTTGATGTGGGACTGGTAAGGTATTGAGGTTTCGGCGAGAGTGCGTTTCTCGAATTCTTCGTCGCCACTGATGTGGGCCCAAAATCGGGACCACGGAAGGAAAACTCGGAACACGGATTAGAGGTAAGAAAGATATATTAAACAAAAAGGTTACAAAAATAGTGTAAGTGGAAGCGAAGCTTACTATGTGCGAGTGTCCAATATTGGTAGTCGTACGCGGCTGATACTACGGTATTAGAATACTCTCTCTCTCTTTCCTCCTCTTCTCCTAGAGTGTTATATCGCATACTTTATATAGTCCTGGAAGAGTCCATATTGTAGGTATGTTATGGTCTCACAACCCCCCCTTCCAAGAGTTTTCTTTTTTTCTTTTTGAAAAGGAGAAAAAAAAACATAAAACTGTTAATACTTTTTTCTCTTGGGATTTACGTCGAGCGGTTGAGTAAATTTCCTTTTCCTTCCTGAGCGTCGCACTTCAGGAGAGACTTGGGGCTTGTTGAGATCGAAGTGATCGAAAATTACGTCGATCGGCTCTTCACAGCTATTTTGTAGTGATTCCTCCGATTCTTTCAAACGACATTTTCTGAGCTGGTTCCAATGGTGTTTGTGAATGTTTTTCGGTCCTTGGACAATATAGACCAGTTCGCCAATTCTTTGTTTTATGGTGCCTACTTCCCAGAATGTTATGTTGTTTTTGTAAGCCTTGAAAAAGACTTTATCGCCAGGATTAAAATATTTCTTATGAGGCGATACGGTTTTTTTGAAATTTGCTTGCTGTGGAATAAGTTTGTCGAAGACAGACTTGATTTTCCTTGCAAACATAATTTCTGCAGGCGAGCTTCCCATAGGCGTGTTCGGATTAGGGGTCATCCGATACACCTGCAGAAACTGTTGCAATGCTCTATCTGTCGGTGTGCCTAGTACCTTTTTAAAGCCCTTTTTAGAGTGTCCACGAACCTTTCGGCCTGGCCATTCGACCTAGGGTGGTACTGAGGCATTGTAATGTGGTCCACCTGATATGACTTGCAGAAGTCTCTAAATTCACTTGGTGTGAATTGAGTGACATTATCTGTAACTACACAATCTAACACGCCCAAACTATGTGCTAGTGTCCAACATTGGTAGTAGTACGCGGCTGATACTACGGTATTAGAATACTCTCTCTCTCTCTTTCCTCCTCTTCTCCTAGAGTGTTATATCGCATACTTTATATAGTCCTTCCAGAGTCCATGTTGTAGGTATGTTACGGTCTCACAACAGTACTGAAATAATCTATCAAGAATTAGATTAGAATGGTGAGGCTCGTAGAGTTGCTTCAGATATCTCGAAACCAGTGTTTGACATACTGGTCTTCACAAATTGAATCATTATAGTGTTCCTCGTTGAATTTTTGATTCGATTCAATCTTTCTCATCAAACGATGTAATGAAAATTATCTTGTACGGTCACTCTTCTAGATCTTTTTGCATTAATGCAGTTGTCACCGAGAACACTATCCTTGGATCTAATTTGTACTTTATTTTTCTCAACGTCATTCTAGATAAGATCAGTTGCCGACTCGGTATTCATATGGATAACACGGCTATTTATCCTGTCTTATTAATAAGTCCGATAGATTCAATAAAGTCAAACTGGCAGCTGATCTTGAAAATAACCTTCAAACTATTGTTAACTGCGGCAAGAAATATCAAGATTTGTTAATTTTAAAACTGCTTTCTTTTAAATATCTTATAGAACCCGTTTTATCTCCCATCAACATTTTATTCTCTAGAAGAGTAAGTCACTCACAGAAAGAGTTTTGGTCTCTTAACTGGCTTAAATGAATGACGATTATATATATATATATATATATATATATATATAACATTGAAATCAAAACTCAGAGGCGACAGGCTGTTTCATGCTAGGCGCAATGTTGGATTTTCCTCGACTATATATATATGAGTCAGTGGTGCATTGTGGGTAATCTATTTTGGCGGTTATTTTTACGGAAGTATTTTTTTGTTGTTTGGATTAATTTATTTGCATTTCATTTTGTATTATTTATTCTTTTCGGTATTTGATGTTTTGTTAACGTAGTAAAAAAATCTTTTCGGTTTTTGATGTTTTATTTTTGGTGGGGATTTGCTTAGGTCGCTTATTTAATAGTTAGTCTTGGTCTCGGAAGATAATTAAGGCTATTTATTCGTTCAATGTTTAGATTGCTTACTGTAGTCATTTTCTTATTTTGCCGGGGGTGAGGGGCAGTTTTTAATTTATTTATTTACTTGGATTTTTTTTTACTTGTTTTTGTTTTGTTTTTAATTTCCCAGATATACTTGGAAAGTATTGCGCTGTTCGCGTATTTACTATTTGTGAAATATGTTTTGTGTACATAGTTTCTTTGTTTCCGGGGTTGATCAGTTAATCAAACAGATACCAAAATCGATTAACGGCAGGCTCTCCGACAATTCTTGCAACAAAACCATATTTAACAAAGCTAAAAGAGACTATGAAACTGCCGTAAAAGATAGTGGATTCTTGCAACACTCACATACTCATGACCAATACATTGCTAATTTTTCTTTGTATTTTATCAAAGAGCTCAAAGTAAATAGCAAGGTGATTGTTCCCAGATTAAAACTTAAGCGATACCTCGACTAATTTAGATTCATATTGTACCCTGAACCCCTGCCGAATGCAGTGTCAAATTTCATTAAAATTAGACATGGGGTTCTTGAGATGGGGCCGTTTTTCTGTTTTTACAGAACTTTTAATAGAATTCAGTATTTCTTTTCGATGCGCATTCTTTTATCAATCCGAGTATATAAAGAAACATTTACATATTCTATTCCAATTATTATGTGTATGAAAAATAATAAACATTCATAATACATTATCACAACATTATTAAATAAATTTAAATATATATATATATATATATATATATATATATATATATATATATATATATATATATATATTAAGAAATTTTTTATATTTATACGTTCTTTTTATACATACAAATATTTAAGTAAATGTTCTGTTTATAATAATTTTTCGGGCATTCAGGCCGGTAAAATTTACATTTATTTAAATATTTGTATCTATAAAAAAAAGTTATAAACATAAAAAATGTCTTAAACTAATTGTTGGACTTTGTCCATTTCATAATGTGTGACGTCATTTATTTACATTTGGATACGCATCGAGCAGATATGAATGTATGAAAGAAAATCATGGAAAATTGTAGTTTAAAAACAGTAAAATCGACTATGCTAGCCGAAACGCTCCTCTTTGGATCAATCGGTAAACGCACATCAGGATATATGATGGTTCCGTATAGGATACAGGTCGGAGGACACATATTTTCTATGAAAATTTCTCGGACATTCAGGCCGGTAAATGTTGTTAATACTGTTTATTATAAACAGAGCATTTACTTAAATATTTGTATCTATAAAAAGAACGTATAAAAATAAAAAAAATGTCTTATCATAATTGTCAAACTTTGTCCATTTCATATATATAACATTCACTACGTTAGAATTTTTTTATAAATAAACATCTGGGATTTTTGGCAACTACTTCATAGGTGAAGAGGTTATGTGGTGTCTCATTGTAAAACTTAATCTGATTGGCTGAAAAATTGTGTTATTTTGACTTGATAGTAAATAAATAGATATAATCAAAATGGAGCCTTTTTCCGCAATGAAAGCAAAAACTCCACAAGTTCTGTTTAAAAATATTTGCCAAAAATAAGGGAATTATTCGATTCAAACAAAATTTTCAGGAATTATTCATTAATGAATGAATATTGTATTGAACAGTGTATTTTATTAAAATTAAGAATTCTTTTTCGGTGATATATTTCCTTCCTTTTGATATCGCATCTATAGTTTTTCATTTTGTGCGTGTTCTTCCACTTTTTTTTTTACAGTTATATAAAATGACATTCCTGAAGATATTATTTCGGTAAAAAAATATGCAACATCAGCCCTCATTTTACCAAAAACAATTCAATAAAATGTTAATAATTATTGAGGACTGGTGATGTCCTGATTGAATAAAACAAGTTATTTTCTTTCAGATTCAACAGAAAAAAAATACACTTAATATTTATTTAAAAAAGAAATTACTTCACAATTTTGAAATTAATCCCATTTCTGTTCGTCTCTAGAGTTCATTTCATTAAATAAAGACACCTTTGAAGATTTAAAAAAATGTAAAATTTAATGCCATTTTTGAGTTTAATTTTTTAACGGATTGTATTTTTTTTCCGTTTATATTTCTGAGATGACGTATTACGTACATTATTCGGACACTTGGTTAGAACCAGTGATAGGACCCAAAAGGCAGTGGAGAACTTTCAGAGGAAAATTAACAGGAGATAACTGATAACTGACATCCATTAAACATGGAACGTGGAACTACCCCAGTGAGCGAAATAAAGGTTTCAGTTCGACATTCCAACCACCTGAAGAAGGCCGGAGCGTACAACGGCCGAAACGTTGTAATAAATAAAGCGACAAAGATGAGGGCAATAGTCCGAATAATATAAATAATACATTTTTTTCCTTTTAGAAATTGTTTGATTATTTTTGGTATGGGTGTACAAGAAGGAAATAACTATGAAATCTCGCGTTGACTAACTACTATTCAGTATCAGAGTAGTATTATGATATTAATTTAATTTCATATCTCACGTTCAGTCAGTATAAAATATGCAATTATTTATTATACTGAGTTTAATAAAATCATGTAGAATAAAAAAAATATACTCTACTATTGGTATATAAGATAAAAGAAAATTTAGTCTTAAACATAAATAATAGATTCTTGATTATTGCACTGCTGTTCTTCCGTAACTCTTTAGGTTTTATTTTTACTCACTCCCGAGCTTAGGGTAGGATTTTTACTCTCTCCTTTGATTTTGCCGGTTAGTGTGCGTAGACAAAACGTTATTTTCATTATGTTTTAAGTAAAATGTAAGCATTACTTTTAGAAAATCCAGTTAATAAATCCTTAAACTTATTAACAAACTTCGAAAGATCTTTAGGACAAATACTGGATTTTAAACTTAATTTTAAACTTATTGTTTACATTTTTCAGATACAATGGTAGCGTTCTGAGTGACGAAAAAACTACTAATGCTTTAAAAAGGCATAAAAATTTTATCTATATAATGAAATTATTTTTTTAATTAGTATTAACTTTAGGTCATTACCATTCAAATAGGAGCGAAATTTAAGTTCAAAGAAGACATTTAAAACATTTCAAATGTGTTTTTCGTTTATTTTTAGAAAATTTGTGTCGGTACCTATAAATAACTTAATAGATGCTTGCTGGTTTGCCGCCGTTAAAAATTTTGAAATAAATGTGAGGAAGTAACAAGTATGTATAAAAAAATATAATTATTATTTTGAAAAAATGAAACTATCTGCACAAAAAGGAGACATCCATACTTTATATTATATCAATAAATATGAATCTCTCTAACAGGCGATTGCTGTTTGTTTGGGTTTTTTTTGGGGGGGGGAGGTGACCTTCAATTTTAAAAATTATAATATAGTAAGTACTAAAATTAGTACAAATTGGAGCTACTACTACTTGAAATGGAAAGGCCATTAATATGATATCAGTCTGCAATTCCGATTTAAAAAGCAATAAAACTTTCCGTCAGCACACTGTTTGCATTAAAGGGATGTTTTAAATTAAAGTTAGGTTATAGTCCTGGAAGAATGATAGCACTCCTCCTGTATCATTCTGGTATCGTTATTTTATTGTTCATTCTGTTGTTTGATACTTTAACGTCTATCATTGTATTTGCAGGTGAATTTCATTTAGAAAATAAAGTAAAGCAGCGAATCTTTCCACAAATTCTGAAAACATTTCCATTTATTATTAATTATCATTTATTATTTATTAATTTCATATTGCGTTTGATCGAAGTAATATTCTAAAATTTGAGTAAGAATAATTATTACAATAACGTTTATTGCAAATATAAATTAAAATATATGTAATTAATAATAAAATTGATAATTACCTCATCATTTTGTATCCTGAACTGCTTTTTAAAAGAACCCAAAGTGTTTATGGGTGGCCTATTCCGCTATAATAATGTTGGAAGTGACAAAAACTCTATATATTAGGAGTGCTGATATTATTAGCACAAATAATGCCGTTTTCTCACATATGTTACTATGTGAGAAAACGACATTATTTTTGCATAATACATAAATGGAAAGGCCATTAATGCGATCTCAGTTTGCAATTATGTTTTAAAAAAAACATTAAAATTTTCCTGTAGGAAACTGTTTGCCCTAAAGTGATGTTTCAAATGAAACCTAGTTTATCGTCCTGGAAGAATGATAGGCCACCTGTATCATTCTGGTAGCATTATTCGTTCTCTTGTTTCATTCTGGTATCATTATCCAGCCTCCTGTATCATTCTGGTAAAATTATTTCAATGACATCATATTATTAATTTTAATATGTTGGAAGTTTTGTCGTTTTCTTTCCTGTTCTGCGTATCAGGGACAGCATTTTTTCACATTTATTAATTTTTTATTGCGTTTGTTGAAAGTAAAATTGTATAATGTGAGTAACAAAAGTTATTGCAATAACTTGTATTGCAAATACAAATTAAAATATATGTAATTAATTTATATTAATTAATACGTAATATGTAAAAAAATGGATAATATTGTAACGTCCTCATTTTGTATCCTGAACTGCTTTTTAAAAAAGAAGTCAACGTGATTATGGGTGGTCTATTCCACTATAATAATGTTGGAAGTAACAAAAACATATTTAGGGGTGCTGAAAATTCCTCAACTTAACCGACTTATCAAAATCGGGACAAAATGCGTAAACTTTTGAATTTTTTGCTTTGTTTTTGAAAGGGCTTCTTTTCACAGTAATTTTGCCTTGGGGTAGGTTAGTAAATACCTAGCTGTCCACTGATGTATAAAGATTCATGTAGATGTATATAGATGCATGTAGATGTATATAGATTCATGTAGATGTGTGCTCACGTACTCATAACTACTATCGCCCCATTTATACTTATCTTTTCATTATTTTTCTTTGTTTCTTTTTATCTTTCTTTGTTCGCTTGTCTTGATCAAGTCTATAATCATCTTGAGCAGACGGCGTATCTTGGGAACCTTTCCTCTCTCTTTAGTAACCTCGAGTTTTCTTAAAGAAAAGATCATAAAAAAAAAGGTTGGTCTTTCTTAATATTTCACGCGCCCTGGAATTACCGCTTATCTTTCATGAGTCTCACTGAAAGACGAGATGTTAGAAATGCTAAAACTAACATGAAGGTATCTTTATGTTCATTGCACAATACTTTAGCTTCTGTCAAATAATTTTACAGTTTTTTTCTTCTTATATTACTTATCGTTAATACTTTTAAGGGGACACGGTGGGGTAATGGATAGCGGCTAGGATGGAGGAATCCGAGAGCCGAGTTCGAATTCCAGTCGAATCCATCATATTCAATTACGTGCTAATACCCTTGGGCAATGTATGGATCCAGGACATGGGTTCTATAGCCTTGGATGGAAACTTGTCTACCGCAGAAAGAAATGGCAACCTATTGTGGGGAAAATCTGCCTCGTCAGTCATATATCGAAAGGTACATGATCGGCTAAGCATGTATCTCGCATGGCACATAACTGACCGAATACTCTTACTACTTTTTCATTTATTTATAACGTGTTGCTAAATTCTTCTCCAGTCAGCTCTGTTTATTCTTTAAGGTGACGATAAGCTAGCACACGCCGAGTTCAATCTTTTCTCCTTTCTTTGTAGCACAGCGAGCTGAAACAGTTAAAACGACTGTCAAGATGGCGGTTTTTCTTTAAAAAATGTCTCCATCTACTTTTCTATTTTCCCATAGCTTGTAGCAAGAAATAATCCCTGACCTGGTCTATTAACAGAGATGATTTCTTGGCATCCCCCAAAGAATTAGAATTCATTTCGTAGAATTCATGCCATTAGACGGTACAGCGATTCTCCGCCTTGTACTAGCTCTAATAATGATAATATATAGAAGGTAACACAAAGGAAAATGAAACATGAAGATGATATGTTGGCTAACTCGACTTGAAATGATTTGAGAACTATATAGTAATGAAAGAGTATAAAAGCAAAAAAAATTACAAAAGAACTGAAACTGTAGACAATATTACATAAACATGGTTACGTGGAGGACATTTAAAAAGAGAAACTGTATGTTTATTAATGGAGTTTCAGGGCAATTACTATAAATATGAAGGTTAAGGCAGTGTACAGCTTAATGGGAAGATTAATATGATTTTAAAAATCAACCAAAAATTAATAAATTATTGTATTTTAATGAAATAATTAGCTTATATAATTTATGAGTGTTTTTGTTCATAACGTTTATGTAATACAGGGTGGGGTAGAAATACCTCCCATATATCCCTCCCAGAGATATCTCCCACATAATGGTAAGATATTAGCTAGATTAAGACACCATTGCAACTAATATCTCATGTGGGAGGTATCTGTGTGGTATATGAGGGAGGTATTTTGGCCGCACTCTTCCTTTTACGGGTGTATTTTTTATTTGCTTTATCTACTAATTTACTTATTTTTGTCTCACACTTCTGTAAAAGACTATTAATTTGTCATTAAAAAGTCTAAGTCAAAACGCAACGTTGTTAAACTTCGGGGTTCGTACGGGAACCGGTGTTTCAACGTGATGCGGCCGTAAGCTCTAACCTTCAAGAATTTCCAAACTGAAACCTACGGCTTACGTAGTTCACATTCCGCTGTTCATATTTAGGGACATGTTGTCTCTTTCTTTTTTGTTAATGTGAATAGTAGTAGTAGTAGTCTGCAGTATGTGTGGTGCCCCATACGACCCTAATGGATTATGGGACTCGTCGCAAATAATGTAAATAATGCTAACTCCTCATGCCATAAATTCAAACAGATATATTGCATACCTTTCATGGTCGCTCCTTGTCATAGTGGAGAGGCTTGCGTGGTTCAGTGACTCTGAGAGCAATGCCGGTGGGAGTTCTAAACTCCTGGTAAGGACACCCTTGGCGGCAAGGTCGAAGATGAGGACCCAGACTAAGCTCAACCAACCCCAAAGACCCCAACACTGGAACAGGCTGATAATGATTAGAATAGTTCTCAACGTTTGAACCAACAGATGAAGAGGGCTACGCATAGCGGACATGCTACAGAAGGCGCCAGTCGAAATTATAACAAAGTTAGCCACAGTCCATTGTAGTTTCATAACTGATTCTTCATGTCCCATTCCATATGTACCACAGGCGAATGTCATAAAATCAATTGTGTGGGTCACTTCCTGGCAAGTTGAGGTCCACCTTAAACAAATTCACGTCATCGACACTTTCTTCTACTCTGATTTTCTTTCATCTACAACCAACTCTTGCAAAGCCAAACGGCGACCGGGAATGGATAACGGGAGCTGCATTTAGTGAAACTGGAGGTTTCTAGTCATGAACCTGGACGTTGGCGGCGAATTTAGTCACCAACACTATCATCATAATGGAAGCGATCAGCAAAGAAGAAATTCTTGGCTACGTGATAATTTACTCCTCTCTCAATAGCAAATCCGTCAGAGTTGACAAAGTCCGCTGCTCTTGAATATAATCGCCAAGCAGTGGTCAGCTGAGAATGCTTTCCAAACTAAACTACCCTCATTTAACCACCACAGAGACCCTTTTCTGTCTGCCATCAGAGCATGGCTGACGCTAGACTCCTAGAGAACAACACACCTCACCTTCTTGGCCACACGTTTTCCACTGACTTGAAGTGGAGCGACTACATCGAATCAATAGCTGCATATACTGCAAGGAAGGTTGGATCACTGTACCGTGTCAGAATCCATCTATCTTGCACATTTACAAATCTACCTTTCATCCGTGCATTGAATACTGTTGCCATATCTGGTCTGCTTCTCTTGCTGTATATCTCGAGATTCTTGAAAAAATCCAAAGAAGGATCTGTAATGTAATCGATTCTGACCAAGCACCCTGACCTCAGTCACTTTCTCACCGACATGAGGTGGCTTCCCTCTGTCTTTTCTACAAATACTTTCATGACAACTGCTTTTTTTTCCTAGCGTCCCGACTACACGAATTTAAGCGTGCCACTAGACTGGTATCCGGGCCCCACCCTTTTACTGGCGAAATGCAACCTCCACTTCTACTCCAACAGTTTTTCCTCTCACTTCCTTCCCATCCGTTTTCTTGCTTCCCTGATAACTACAATTTCCAAAACTTTGAATGCAACATCAATCGCCATCTTCTGTCTTCTTGAATTTCGTTTGTCTTTTATCCTTTTCTAAATCCTCTCCATTCTCAGTTTTCTCTCTCAATTAAACTCCCTGTAAGCTTCAGTTTATTAGTGGCATTCCCACCTTGCTTGGGGTGAAAGATTTTTTTAAAAAAGCCGACGAAGCTTTCCAATGTTTTGAACCTTGTAAGCCGGAGAAATCAGCTTTTCGCAATTCTAGTCTCTACTAGAGCTCGAACACCTTAGCTGGTAGGGAAAGATAAGCAAGTAATCATTGAAGTAAAGATGTCGCTTCAATGATCTTTCTACTTGTTTTTCGCCCAAAATTCCAACGAACTTCTTAACCGTAAAATGTCTACGTTTTTCTTCTTTTTTTTTAAATAAGAAATCCCCTTTGTTTTTGTTTTAAAAGATATCGATGTCATTGTCGATAAGTCTCTTACAGATCAATAGAACAGGAACGCAATTCAAGACCAGGCCCTCCATGCTGGATATATATATATATATATATATATATATATATATATATATATATATATATATATATATATATGCTAAATTATTCTTTTTTCTTTATGCTAGTCGGGCCCGCCGTTCTGAAACTTGATAGATGTAGGCGATAAGATATCTTTGAATCACGGTTCGATCTTAATTTTTGGCGTGAAGTTAGATTTTAATGTCGGACCGTTGGCGCGTGACCACATGTTACAGAAAAAGCAATGAAGAAAAATGAGAACCGGATAAGGGGGGGGGGCAAAAAATATCTACAATGTAAGTAAAAGTAACAAGAGAGAGAGAGAGAGAGAGAAAGTTAGAGAGAGGGAGTTAGAGAGAGAGAGAGAGAGAGAGAGTGTCGTCGTATTTACAGGGTAAAACGGTTACATCGTTGTTTTATAAGTACATTCAGAAAGAAATCATAAAAATATATGTATGTAAAAATAATAATTACACATTTTTGATTTCCTTCGTTTTCTTTTTTCATTCCTTTATATATATATATATGTAAAATGTAAAATTATAAACAAAACTAGAACTTGTAAAACTTGGGATGACCCATGCCCTTTATGCCTACATGAGAAACTACACATTAACTTTCTAAATAATAGTTCTAAGTTTCTAATAATAACTCATGTCTATTAAACAATAGACATGAGTTAACGGTTTTTTGCCGACATCATCAAATTTTTGCATTGAATAATTAGCATAAAAACAAACAATAAAATAATTTTTAAATCCATAGCCCTAATAAATAGTTTAAATACCCTAAAAAAAAGATAACCCTTTATGAAGTCGTCAAAAAACAAATCTTACGGCGTTTTTTTATATACACAAAACCCTTTCAGAAAAAAATAAAATAAAAAAATAAATAAATCTCCATAGACATGTAAACCAGACTAGACGAAATCATCTTCCGTCTTAAATTTAGACGCCCTCATCTTACCCTGACTTGACATCTATGAATGTAACTGTATACTGATACAAATTATTAACACCCTACACCCCTTTCTATTTAAACAATCGCTCTACCCGTTACCATGGAAATTTTGATTTAAATTATGAATATGCTATTAAAACACGTAAATTTCAGAAATAAGTTATTCTAAAAAAAATTTCGCTTGAAGATGGAACAGAGCTTACTTTAATTCAATTTAATTCAAATAATTACATTGAAGTTTTCGGCTCTTGTTTTGAAACATGAGAACTCTTATGTAGCGTGTTGGAATCATATTTTTAAATAAATAATTATATATATATATATATATATATATATATATATATATATATATATATATATATATATTAATAAAAAGAAAGAACAGTAAGATATATAATCCGGTGTTCTTATAGATATTTTTATTTTTACAAAATAGCGCTCAATGTAAATTTACAGAGCATTAATATTATAAATTAATTGACTTAAAATATGTTTTTTTCGCTACACAGTCCTAACCATGTTTCAAAAATGGAGAGAAACATGGTTAGAATTGTGTAGCGAAAAAACCATATTTTATGTCAATTAATTTATATATATATATATATATATATATATATATATATATATATATATATATATATATTATACAGGGTGCGACAGAAATATCTTCCCTATATACCTCCCACATAATAGTAAGAAATTAGTGGCAATGGTGTTACCGTTTAGTCAATGTCTCACATTTAAGTGGAAGGTATTTCTAGGATATATATATATATATATATATATATATATATATATATATATATATATATAGTATTAAATTGGAAGAGTTGTTAGTTGCCAAAATTACTACTTCTTTTTCTGTAGTTTACTAGTGCAAAGGCATTTTAGGCAGGCATTTTTTGTCATAAAATACGTAAGGATACAGCGTTAATAGAATTCATGTGCAGAAACTTAACTGAGTTGGTGTTGTTTAAGTCATGCCGACTTCGAAGTTTCATGAGCGCATTGTTGTAATGTCTTCACTCTTCAGGGCTGTTGGCTTCTCTCTAATAGCCCTGAAGAGTGAAGGCATTACAACATGTTTCATTAAATAATATAGACATACTGTGTCTACTTATTTTTATTATCTTCCTTTCTAGTTGTCTAATCAGTTTCTTGATGTTAAGATTTTTTTTGTACATTACAAAGACAAACTTATTGCAGCTGGAATAAAATCTGCATTCCATTGGCATTAGAGATTTTTATAAAAATGGGCGGACGCGCCATGTTATGTTTATTTTAGAATAAACTTTAGAAAGCTTAGATCGAGGAATAGCATAATAAAAAATATCCAAATGTTGGACAAGTTTTGTCTTTATTTTCTTCCGAAATTAAAACAACTATACGAAGTTTAGAACGAAATATAATCAAACGTAATAGACATTCATTGTCTTATATTTAACAATATATATTTGAATATATATATATATATATATATATATATATATATATATCAACAATTAGTGTTTATATTACTTTAAATGTTATCAATTCTTATATATATATATATATATATATATATACGTTTATATATACATATATATATATATATATATATATGTCACAACACATTACATTGCATCTAGACATATGGTTCTGTTGTTAATATTTCGTTTTCACGTAGTACGACATCCTAGCACCGCCTCACAAATTTATGACCTGCGTCTGCTATTCTGCGACAGTTATCCTTATATAGCAATCTTCTATGTCAACATAACAGAATATCATCTTTGATTGTGAATAACCGCTCTAAATATGGCTAATGTGAGCCGAAAGCTTAGATCAAGGAATAGCAATAAAAAAAAAACATCCAAATTGTTGGACAGTTTTTGTCTTTATTTTCTCCCGAAATTAAAGCAACTATAGGAAGCTTAGAATAGCTCATGACGAAGCATAATAGACTGTTATATTTAACAATATATGTTTGAATAAAGATCTGCTGCCCCACGATATATATATATATATATATATATATATATATATATATATATATATATATATATATATATATATATAATTTAATTATGGATTTAGTCGATGACAAAAAATCGTATTCGCCCCCCAAAAATGTCTAAATTAAAAGAGTGCTCATTACAATTTTCATAGAACGAAAATGTAGGGCAAGCTGAGATATAAAATATCCCAAACACTGACCGTTCTTCAACCATGGTTTGTACCAAGACGGTTTCATTAGGCAATAATTTACAGCCTGCCGAAACCATCTTGACTGAAACCGTCGTTACAGAAAGATTAGTGTTTGGAATAATTCGTCTGTCTATGTCTATCTGTCTGTCTTTCTCTTTCTCTCTCACTTTGTATATATATATATATATATATATATATATATATATATATATATATATATATATATATATATATATATATATATATAAAGAATGAAAGGGATGTATTTTTTTATTTATTATTCCGATAGATTTTTTATTACTCAGATTATGATTAGAGGCTCCGCTTATTTACTACCGGCCTGAATGTTCGAGAAATCTTATTAAAAAGGACATATTTTTCTTTAAAAGTATTGAACTGTTGGGAAAACAATGTTTGAATACTCTGGAACATTTAATGGATAATTGTGGAGAGCCATAATCGCTTATGTCCGTAAGGATCGCATCATATAAAAGTATGTCTGTTTGTATCTTGTCTTATTTCCGTTTGAATTATGTGTCAATAATTACACAAGCCAATTTCGCTGAGCATTAGTGCAACAGAATTGCCTTGATTATCCGGATGGAAAATATGTTCGGTAATTCAAAATTCGGGATAACGGAATAGTTAAATTAACGAAAAAGAATGAACAAAAAAGTCAGTTTTGAAAGAAATTTAAAATCTATGTCATCAATAACATTTTCAACTAGTTTATTCAATGTTTTTTCCAGTTTATTTTTTATGAAAAAAGCTTCTATTTGGTTGTATATCTGGCTGCCCTCGTGTTTCTCTCTTACTAAAGTAGATCTAAAAGGGGCGCTTCTAGTTGAAAAAATACTTCGATTTGAGTCTATATATGGCTTTCCTCGTATTTGTCAGACACTAAAGTAGATCTATCTATAAGGGGTGCTTCAAGTTGAAAAAATGTTTCGATTTGAGTCGATATCTAGCTGGCCTCGTGTTTGTCTGCCGCCAAAGTAGATGTATATCTATAAGGGTCGCTTCTAGATGAAAGTGGAAGCAACTTAAACATTTGTCAAACATGACACTGGGGGACAAATTTCAATTATTTGCCTATTGAATTAGGTTTGACAGTTAGTTCTATGTAATTTAGACGTGCAGAGCCCGAATTTTTAGTTGGTTTTGCCCTGTCAGGCCCTGATTTGGTTCAACATAGCTCCTCTTTCGTCGTATTCATAAAAATGTTTTTTCTTAGTACTTGCTAAGTCTTTTTGCAGTTACAGATTATGCAACTAAGTTTTTATCTAGATATTGTACCAATTGTTATAGTATTCTTGTATTATGTATACTTTGATATATAACACACTAAAATATTTTTAATTTCGTCATTTTTTAACCCATTTTAAATTAAGCTAAATATATCCCATAATTCTAGAAATTTCTCGCACGTTCCTGTTTCCTGTAGAATGTTCCAGAAGCACACCTAACAGTTATAAAAGCGACTCGTTTCCGGAGCTAATCAGTCAATTCAATCAGTCAGTTAATTAAGTTCGGGTATTAACATAATTTTGAATTGGCATATGATTTCGTGAGTAATTTTGTCATGGTGATTTCATAGTTGATTTAATCAGACGCAATTTATATAGTACCTCAGGGAGCAATGAAATTTTGCTCAAAGCTGCACTTTTCATGGATTATTCCTCATACACATCTAAGACTCTCTGCCAAAACTGAAGCTGACAGGTTGAGGTTTAGTTTGCAGCATTTGCAATTGAAATTTTAAAAAAATTATTTAGGTTGTGTTGGTCCAGTGTAATGTCCATTGTACAAAGTACAATGTTTATATTCAGTTTTATTCATTTGCTATATCTTTCTTAGCTTAATTAATCAATTTTCTATTGAGATGATTACTGTATTAACAATAACACTCACAGATTGTGAATTGTTTGACTCAGCAAGTGTTCTTCCAGTGGACAAAATTCCCTTGGAAGTTGAGATGTTAAAGAACTGCTGGCGATATAAATGGAGTTTGCAAATGTCTCAATAATTATCAAGATGGCTGCCTAGGATTCTTCAGACACATGGTAAAAAGCAAAATGTTCCTCTTCTTAGCCAGAAAATTATTGAGGAAAGTTTGAGAAAATTGTCCAATCGAGGAATTGAAGTTAGTAAGAATAAGAATGTGGGGAAGAAAAGCTGCATTTCAGGAAGAAATCAAGGAGTTATTTGATAATCTGGAAATGATACTGTTCATTCTGTCAGGATGTGAAGTTCAAAGTTAAAATGTCTGACAGATATCACCTGGCCTGTAATCGCCTGTAATCGTGATATATAAAAGTACTGAAGACACGAGGTGAAGTTCCTCCTTGACGAGCGAGTTGATAGGAAGATGAAAATTGCAGGAAGTGACATGACGATGATATGGGAGTGTGACACTAAGAGAGAAGCATTATGCAGACAAAGCTGGCAGACATCTTGATAAAAGACATCTAGATCTGGTACCTGGATATGTTCATTATGTTGAGGATAATTCGGATGGCTTCATTTTTTAGTCTTAATTTGAGAAATCTGGAAACTAGCACGTCCGCTCTTGACAAGAATCATGACCTGATAGCGCCAAATTGAGTTGAAATCCGTATTCAGCGTGTTCAAATTATCTAGAATCAAGCGTCAGATACCATTCAATAAAATACTTGTTCCCTAGTGTAATCATTGCTTCGATGTTTGAAATTGAAATTGAAATATGATTTTCTAAATTCTTAAAACGCTTATTAGTTTTATTTTGTGATGTAAAGTGGCCGGTAATAATATTAAGTATAACTCAATACTTCAATGTTAAAATAAAAGAGTATTTAATCACAACCGCAAATAAATACTTAACATGAACAGAGAAGTAAAAGTCAACCAAAGATAATTAACCATTTCAGTGAATAACTTGTTAGTAGTGTGGATCGGCTTAAAGTCTGGTAAATCCTAAAATAATAGCCGAATCATCGACGCACAATAATTAACACTAATTCGACTGGATCGTTCCAATCAATAGTCACTGCAGTCAGTAGCCTGACACCGATATTTATGCACCTGGCAGAAAATTATATTTATAAGTCCAGAGTGTCACGCTCGAACCACGGTGTCGGTAGTTACTCATTTTCTTCCTATATGACAGTTTGGTTTATTTTGTTTAACGACGCAACACCTCAATGGGTTATTTAATGCCGACAATATTATTGCGATAGGTTCGTATGAATAGAATATGCATTATTTGTAAGAAACGAGTTTGTAGGAGATTAGGTTTCATTTTGTAAAGTTTTTTTTTGTCGAGAATCAAATGTACTGTTGGCAATATTTTTTTTCAATAATGTATTGCTGGTATTTTTACTATAAAAATGTATTTTTTATACTTTAGTAATGTATTGATTTTTGTTTTGGGATCACTATTTGTCCATAGCTGGGACCATAGCAGGTGCTACCACTCCGGGTCAAGATAGACCTGGGAATAACAACAATTGTGTAGTGGTTCCAGGCTCCTCAACACCTCCACTCCCCCACTCAGAAACCTTACTGCCGGATGTAGTTTATCGTCATACCCAGGACGATAAAAACGCTTGTGTGAGACGAAGCAGTAAAATAGGTTTAGTTCGGATAATCGAAAAATATTCGGTTTTTAATATTTTGCTCTAAAGTCTGGAAAACTGAAATATGGATTACATCAGACGTATACGGTGTAGTGAGTTTAATTTTGGTTGGATTCTCGCTATTGGCGCCAATATAACAAAATGCGCTGGTCTTAATTCTTATTTTCGCGTTTGAATTTCGCTTTTATAGCCAAACTTTGTATCGAAGTAAACAACGCCTAGTCTTTAATAGCGGCTTTTAAACATTACCAGATTACAGCCGTCAAGGATATGTAGAAAAGAAATCAAAATAAATTTAAGGTAAAATAGAAAACATCTAAAAGATCGATTACACTAAAAGAAACAATAAACTGACAGTAAAAAAGGGGAGGGCCTAGTGATGTGCGTAATTAAACAGCTAATATTTCGAATAATTAAAATCGTCTTCTTTTATATGCCGTGTTCCTTCAGGACGTGGACGATCATGGCTCTCCTCAATACCCTTGCTCTGATTAGCTCTAAGCGATCTTTATCGTCTAAGCTGAAGTTCCTACGACACATAATGAGGAAGGAGGGCCTGGAGAATCTGATACTCACAGTTCAAATAGAGGGAAAGAGAGCCAAGGGAAAACAACGCATGACATACCTAGCGGCCTTAGGCAAGTGGATGACAGAAGAGATGGAAGGGAGAAGAGGGAGGTGGAGAGCCATGATCGCCTACGTCCTGAAAGGGCACGGCACATAGAAAGAATCCCACTCAGTCGTATTCTTCACGAAAACTCGTTAGACACATTACTCGAAATGACCCCTCTACCCTTCTTGTCTTCTTGAGTGTGTCAAATTCACCAATCCCTCTTTCTACATTATGTTTTCCACAAATGTCAACTTTCTCTTTCTGATATAAGTACAAATCTTCTTTTTGTTCCCAGTTTCTTTAATAAACCTTTCCCCGTGTCCTCGTAAACACAAGATGAAGAATAGACTTCAATGAACAGACAATGTAGTTCCAAAGAAATCAATAATAGTAAACAAAGAAAAGAAGAATCCTCACCGTGGGGCAATGGTTAGAAAGCACGGAGATAAAGCCCAATTCGTTAGATGAAATATGGTTCGATTCTCACTGCATACCCTACACTCGGGGTCTTATATTAGACTTACCTAAGATTCTAGGCGCGCCGCTCGTTTGACCCTAACTGGTTAACCTCCGACCTTTATTTGTAATTTTCTGCCACAAGAACATACCAAAAGAAGGAAGGAACAGATAACTTTTTGGTCAAGGTATATAATACCCACTTTCATCGTACAAACAAATAGAGACCTGCAAATTTCCTTAGGCTCGCTTCAAGGCTAATTGTCTTTAAAACATTGAATGTTATGATTAAAAAGAAACAAGAGGAAAAACTATACTTCGACTTGTTGAGGATTTCAAGAATTCGTGGATATTTTGAGGGAAAGTGTGAAGTTTTCATCAGATTCGAGAATGATTTTTTCCTCAATGCATTTTTTTTTAAAGATTTTTTTCTTCTGTTTCTGTGGGAATGATATTAATATTAGGTTGGTGCAAAAATAATGACGTAATAATGTCATTTTTGACGTAAAAAAATACGTCAAAAAACGACATTATTACGTCATTATTTTTGCACCAACCTAATAATTGTTCTTTGTTTTCCATATCGACAATGTGTAAATATTCTCATACAGAGTGTATCTGTAAAAGAGACAAAACAAATAAAAAGTGACAAGAGGGAAAACAATACTTAATCGACGTGTTTCGTCATCTGAGGGACTTTATCAAGGCAATGTAGGATTTATTATATTGTACGTTTTTATATATGAGGATTTCATTGATTTATCAAGGCTTGTAAGTTTGAGAACGTTCATGAATGAAATTAAAAACCTTCAGAAACCAATGATTTTCTCGCCTCTGTATATAAACACTTATAGCATAATAAATCCTATATCGCTTTGATAATGTCCCTCGGATGAAACGCGTCGGCTAGATATATTTAAACATTGAATATTAGATCATTAAGAGCTGATGGTGAAAGCAACTCGAGAAGCATTATCAGCAAATATTAAACTGAGTCATAAGGAATTCCCGTTTTAGGAAACCGATTTTAATGACGAATGTATAACTCAAGCTGGTTTCGTAAAAGGTGATGAAAAACGGGTCACATTTTCAACGCAAATGGCAGTGGATTTACAAGGAGACATTTCCCCAACCGTCTCCAAATTTATTTACAGCTATTAAAGGCAGGGAAACAATAAATGCACATTTACACGTCCATCAGCTGCAACGTGTCCATACATATTATTATTATTATTATTTTCCAAGAAATTTTAGTGCAATATTCACTTGCAAAACTCTGTAGAAGAGACAAAATAAATAAAAAGTGACAGGAGGAAAAACTATACTTAGCCGACGTTCTCTGATAGATCTTATCAAGGTAGTGTAGGATTTATTATGCTGTACGTTTTTATATATGACGATTTCATTAGTTTATCAAGGCTTGAACGTTCATGAATGAATTTACAAACCTTCAGAAACCAATGATTCCCTTGCCTCTCTATATAAACACGTACAGCATAATAAATCCTAAATAAATAAAATAATAAATAATAAATCCTTACGGTTGCATCTGTCCATTTCAAGTGTAAAATGACTTCGCCACAAAGTACTGCATTTAACTCACACTCTTTGGGTCCTGTCACTGGATCTAACTAACACCGTTATCCACTGTGCCATGTGTCCTTGAGAACATCTGTGTATGAATATCTGGGTATTATAAAACTAATGTCATCAGCAACCATTTTTTATCATATTGCAATTTTTTGCTGTTATCATTACATAATTTTACCAGACCTCATATTGCAATTTTTGTTGTTATTATCGCTTTTCCCTGGCAGGAGATTTTTGTGGCCAAACATATGTGCTGATTCCTTAAGTTTACGAATTTTCCAATGGTGTTCTCTGTCTATGATCTCAACCTGATCCCACAGAGGGTGGTGATCTTCCTTTTCTCTCCATATGTGGTCAGCCAGTGACAGGACCCAAAGAGAGTGAGTTCAATACCCGGTTAAGGCAGTGGAGAACTTGGAGAGGGGAATTAACAGGAGATAACTGATAACTGACATCCATTAAAACATGGCACGTGGAACTAGAACAGTCTCCCCCAGTGAGCGAAATAAAGGGTTAAGTTCGACATTGTAACCACTTGAAGAAGGCCGGAGCGTACAACGGCCGAAACGTTGTAATAAATATGGCGACAAAGATGAGGACCATAGTCCGAATAATGTAAATAGTGTACATAATACCTCATTTCAGAGATATAGAGAGACATATCATCTCTCTCTCCCCGATCGCTCCTTTCTTTCTTTCTTTCTTTCTTTCTTTCTTTCTCGGATATGCGGGTGGTGCAACGGACAGCGGTTCAAAATGATAAATCGGAGAGCCGAGTTCGAATAGCAACCGGTTGCGTTATATTCACTTATCCGCATATACACTTGGGAAAGCTATGAATCCAACTCTTCTGTCTCTTGCTTACGAGTCAACTTTGATCTTCAAAAATTTAAATGCAATGTCAATTGTCATCTTCTGTCTTCTTAATACTTGTCATTTTCTGTCATTTTCCCCTCTCCAATATTATATTCTCTAACATTCAGTAACCCTCTTGTGTCTTAGTGGCTTTATTGCCTTGCGTGCGGTGAAATAATTAATAATTATTAAATATTAATTATATATATATATATATATATATATATATATATATATATATACCGTAGTCGTCGGCATCCGTCCGTCTGGAGAGATGATGGAGTAGCGCGGTGCGCTATGAGCCTGGGCGGGATATATGGAGAACTCGGGCTGCTCAGACGTCTAGTTACCCCTCTCGGCCTTGCTAGCAGAGGCCAAAGGAGAAGATAAACCAATACAGCTGCCGAAAGTTAGCACAAAGTGCCGTCCATCCGCCTTCGGGGCTCCATTCCAGGTTTTGAATTCAGAGTTGTCCTTCTCCTAGACCAGTTGCCATCCAAGGCTGTAGAACCCAGTCTTGCTATTTACCCATGACTGCAGGGAAAAGAAGAGGATTCACACCTTTCCCAAGGGTATTAGCACGTAAGTGAATGTAATGGATTCGACTGGAATTCGAACTCGGCTCTCTGATTCCTCAATCCAAGCCGCTATCCATTACTCCATCGTGCCTCCTCATGTATGTGTATATATATATATATATATATATATATATATATATATATATATATATATATATATATATATATATATATATATATATATATATATATATATATATATATATATATATATATATATATATATATATATATATATATATATATATATATATATATATATATATATATATATATATATATATATATATATATATATATATATATATATATATATATATATATATATATATATATATATATATATATATATATATATATATATATATATATATATATATATATATATATATATATATATATATATATATATATATATATATATATATAGAGAGAGAGAGAGAGAGAGAGAGTTAGGTAAAGAAAATAACTAGATATTGGCGTGCATACACAGATAAGCAAATACATGATCATCAAATTATACTTGACGTGTAAACATAAAAGTGCTCGATGTGGTTAGACAGAACAAAAAAATGTATATATATATATATTACATACAATAATAAAATTTGCGTCAAAGAACCCAACGCTATAAAATGCAAAGTGCACATTGTAAAATATAAAATATTAATACGGACCAGACATAAGGCTTTCGGTTTGATGCACTTTTATTATGAAAACCTTTATTTTTTTTATCTGTTAACGTGAATAACAAAGCAAAAAACGTAAAAAACATGATGACCATTAAATAAATATGTCTATTGTTGTAGGGTGTGGTCATTGAGACAGGACGTACCCTTCCCGACTCTGTCATCCGGAGAACATTAAGATTTGTGGTACGGAATTCAATTCGGGGGGCGTGGGGTGGAGGCAACACCCGCAGCAGATAAATAACTGGTGTCCTTTGCTTCACGCCTGCTCGACGATGTTTGTCCGACAGCAAGTCACGTGGATCGCGTTCGAGGGGACCCCTTCTTTTATAGGTGAGCTTCGCCATCAACAGGAAATCTGTTCTAGGAACGCAATTAACTATACAGGAAAAAAAAATGGAAAAGAAAAAAAAAGAGCGTGGAAAATTAAAGAAAATGGGATACAGAAATAATGGGGAAACTCTTCGTATAAGCACCACCCACCCACCCACGCCTGCTTTTTTTTTTTTTTTTTTTCTCTCGTTGTCAGGAAACAATAGAAGAACACGAACATTGTACACAATACAATTGCTTATGTTGAACTACAAATAAGTATCGGTTTCCTAATGACAATCCGCCCTGTTGTTTAATGGCGCCCGATGTCAATGCAAGATAAATAAATCTTTCAGTCAATTCGTTCTTCTTATTAGGATTGGCACAATGTTCTTCATTAAATTATTATTGTTATTCTTTATGACCGATCTTCATTATAATGTTCTGTTAATATTGTGTTATAATAAGCGCACTGGCGCAGACTCATTTGAGCCGGTAGGCGAATAAGAGACGAAATGGACGAGTGAAGAAATGGTAAGCTAACTAGACAGAAACAAAATCAGGATTAGATAGATAGATAGGAAGGAAGGAAAAGGCTGATAGATAGATAGATAGATAGATAGATAGATAGATAGATATAAAAAGACACAGACAGACAGATAGATAGATTGATAGATAGATAGATAGATAGATAGATAAGAAGAAAAAGGTTGATAGATAGATAGATAGATAGATAGATAGGAAGGAAAAGGCTGATAGATAGATATAAAAAGACACAGACAGACAGGCAGAGAGATAGATAGATAGATAGATAGATAGATAGATAAGAAGAAAAAGGTTGATAGATAGATAGATAGATAGATAGATAATGAAATGACTCTGATAGATATTTAGATAGATAAGAAGGAAAACGCTGATAGATAGATAGATAGATAGATAAGAAGAAAAAGGCTGATAGATAGATAGATAGATAATGAAATGACTGATAGATATTTAGATAGATAAGAAGGAAAACGCTGATAGATAGATAGATAGATATATAGATAGATAGATAGATAGATAGATATAAAAAGACACAGACAGACAGACAGATAGATAGATAGATAGATAGATAGATAGATAGATAAGAAGAAAAAGGTTAATAGATAGATAATGAAATGACTCTGATAGATATTTCGATAGATAAGAAGGAAAACGCTGATAGATAGATAGATAGATAGATAGATAGATACGAAAAGACACAGGTAGATAGATAGGAAGGAAAAGGCTGACAGATAAATAGATAGATATGAAAAGACACAGATAGATAGATAGATAGATATGAAAAGACACAGATAGACGGATAGATAGATATGGAAAGACTCTGACTACCGTTTGATCTGAGTTTTCACGGGACTTTCTTTTCCTTGCTGCAGCCTTGGCTCTTTTGATTGCAATCTGGTTCTCTGTTGGTGAAGATTTCTTTTGTGTCAGGCATACTGCTGCCGTATATGATAGACAGCAAAAAACTATAAAAGAACTCGAAATTGATCACTGCATTTAAGTATTGCATTAATATTTAAGCTTACCTTTTAAAAGTTCAACAATAATTCTTCTGCCATCACGTAATTTAAAGACAATTTGATGTGCGTAGGTCCTTACTTTCCATGCAAACAATTATTTTTATTTCATGGGTAACTTTCGCTAGATTTCGCAATTAATTTCGTTTATTCCCAGTTTTTTTTTTGCACGTTATAAAAATTGCTATCGTACAAAAAATTCGTTGCAAAAATCACTTTAAAAATCACTGAAAGAATCGCAGTAATGAAAACTTAGGAATCCAAATTTTCTGTAACATTAGCTATTGAAAGTTAGAGAGTTTTCTCCCTTTAAAGTGGGACACAGTGACATCCATATTTATTATATAGGTATATTTATATATAGTAAGCCAAAGAAATTCGAAAGATAAAAACAAAAATAATAATATTGAAAATAATATTATTAATATTTATTTATTGTTTAATATTTATTATATATTAGTCGGCCTTTTGACCAAATGGAAGCACGATAAAAAAGATGTTGAAAATCGGAATTTTCTGACACGTCTGTGTACTTCGTTAACGAGAAATAAAAAATGAAGTTGGACTTTTTTTCGGAAACATTTCTTTACAAATTATACAAAAATCCCTCGATTAGTGCGGTTAACTATAAAAAAATCAATTTTCAATTACTATGCTTAAACTGAAGAATGTTTTACCGGACTAATCGATTATTATATATGCAGTAATCGAATTTTGCGATATCAAAATTTTAGCGCACTAATTGAAAACACATTAATCGAATGCACATTAATCGAGGGACACATATATATATATATATATATATATACACACACACATACACACACACACACATATATATATATATTAAAAGATGCTTCTGTGTAAGCATCTTTTGGGATATTAGTAACTTTTCCTTTTCTTTTTTAACTAAATGTGTGGTTTTTGTTTTCTATGTCGATCATGTGTTAAAATTCTCAGAATAAATCTGTAGATAAGACAAATTTCGCTTTTGTTTATCATCATTTGCCTTGATAAAGTCAAATGACGAAACGTGTCGGTAAAGGCTAAGTATTATTTTTGATTTTATTCCATTTGTCTTCTCTAAAGGTAAATTCTGAGAACTTTAACACAATAAGTTGCTGATACCCAAAAGGAGGTTTACACAGGAGGGTCTTTTAAAATTTTGGAATTTTATGTAACTATACAACATATGGAAAGTGTTTTATATTATATTATGTCATATTATAAAAAAATTGTTTACATTTGGATACGCATCGAGCAGATATGAATGTACGTGAGAGAATCATGGAAAATTGTAGTTTAAAAACAGTAAACTCGAGCTTGCTAACCGAAACGCTCCTCAATCGGTAAAAGCACGTCAGGCTATATGACGGCTCCGTATAGGATACAGGTTCGATTCCTGTCGGAGGACGCATATTTTCTATGACAATTTCTTGGACATTCAGGTCGGTAAACGTTGTTAATACTATTTACAATAAACAGAGCATCTACTTAAATATTTGTATCTAGAAAAAAGAATGTATAAACATAAAAATATCTTAAAATAATTGTCGGACTTTGTCCATTTCATAATATATATATATATATATATATATATATATATATATATATATATATATATATATATATATATGGTAAGTGCTTGAAAACCATACCACGCGTTGACTCAAGGGTTGTGATTGAAATTGGGATTGGGTAGACGGAGCCATTGGGGAGCCGTCGATGGTTGTATTAGAACGAAGTTACAAGTCATCGTGACCGAGGTTTTGAAAATACTAACCAGACTGTTGATCCCGCCAGTTTATGCACAGCTGAAATATAAACCACAGGTGGTCAATGTGAGGGTTGAACAAACACACAATGTGCCTTAGCAAGCGTCTGCAATAGGGATTGGATAGCCGCCCCATGCAGACATGCATTATCGGATACGAGCGGCGAGCCATTATATATATATATATATATATATATATATATATATATATATATATATTAAATATATATATATATATATATATATATATATATTACTTTGTTTAATATATATATATATATATATATACATATATATATTAAACAAAGTAATATATATATATATATATATATATATATATATATATATATATATATATATATATATAGATAACTAGACTCGTTTCGACGTGAGCCATACTTTCCCTGACGATCCGTTTAGGTGAAACCTAGGTAGGTTTGTCTGGCTCACTAGGTGTATCTATCTATCTATCTATCTATCTATCTGTCTATCTATCTATCTATATATATATATATATATATATATATATATATATATATATATATATATATATGTATGTATGCATGTATTAAGCAATATAAAATAAACGCTGACTAATAACGGATTTCCTAATCAATTGTTGGATTTCCATATTAGGCTTTTTCTGTCTAAAGTAGCTAATAGCAACGGTAAGAATAGAAACATAAACAATAACATTAATTTAAAGATATTTTTGCAGGTACAAAATTTAATGATCGAAATAAAAGTATAAAACTTAATATTACGAGACATATTAAAAACGGTCGAAGCAACCGGTTTCGCTCCCGCTCTTCAGGTTTCAACGGGAGATTTAGTGTAAAATTAACACAGAAAAATGTACAATAAAAGGAAGTTGTGGCGGGAAAAATAACAAAAGGAACTAGAGACAAATGACAGCGAGCCCCAACAAACACTCACGTTGTTTACACAAAGAAGGCTTAAGGGATCCGATGTAAAGTGCCTCCAGAACCTTTAGATGAAATAAGGAGTGTGACCGAGACAACACGGTGAACCAGTCAGCACTAGTATTTAGTCACCCACCACGAGGACATCATGTGGCACAAGGCCGGTTAAACGTGGGATCTCCGAGCCCGTGGGCTCAGCCCAAAATAAGCCCTTTGAACCATATAAACGGGTTCAGGGTCGGTTTACCTCCCCGAAAGAGACTCCGCCCTTCGGCGTAGACTCGTTCGGGTTCCTCCCTGCCCGAAGGCAGAGAGTTCAACCGATCAGCCGGTCGTCCGACTTCAGACTGAACCAGTCAGCACTAAATTTGGCTGCACAATCTCTGTTGTTTAATAGGTGTTCGCATATGGCGGAACCATAGGTGTTTGGGACGAGTCCATTCAACGGCAAGGTGTGATTTCTAATTTTTGTAGGAACGTGTTGTTTTATTCTCATGTCTAAGCGTTCAGTTGTTCTCCCTATGTAGTCGGCTCCGCAACTACAAACGTATTTATAAATAATTGAATTAATTTGATGGGGAGGGAGAACGTCTTTACACGCAGATCTAAACATAGGCCGAGTTTGAAAAATAATCCGAACTTCGGCAGAGAAAAAAAAAACGATGAACATTGGATGAAATTTGTTTAGCTATTTTTTCACATTTGGTACCAATCCAGGGTAATCTGAGGTTAACTTGGCATTTTTTGACAGTGTAGAGCTTGACACTTCTAAACTCTTCAACTTTACTACGGATAACTGAATTAACAGTATCAAGAGGATAACCCAAATTACATAGGGTATCCTTAATAAAGTCGATTTCGTCGTTCAAGAAAGGCTCAGAGCAGATCTTTAATGCTCTATGTAGGAGGGTTTTAATAATGTTAATCTTGCGCTTAGTTGGACAAAAAGAGTCCCAACGCGTATACAACCCTGCGAAAGTAGGTTTTCTAAAAAATACGTCAAAAAACGACATTATAACGGCATTATTTTTGCACCAACCTAATATTTACGAATTTAAATGCACATTAATAATTTATATTTCTGATCAATCAAAATTCGTGAACAATTATATAGGCCACACTACAACACGCAGATTCACTCTACACCTTTCTGACCATAGCTCAATTAGATCTCATTTAATTATTCATGGAGACCTACCGGACACTATTCGGAACATACTTGTTGACAACACTAATATAATAGTATCATCTACATGCAAAAAAGGCTAAAAATAATGGAAGCCTTATTAATAAAAATAAAAAAAAACAACACTTAATAATATTAACTTTGAACATGGACGCAATATCTTGACCGTGTTTTGAAAACTGAAAACATTTTATAAAACATACATACAACAAACTATTTCTTTTTTAACAGTTAAAATATTTAATCCTTGAAAATGGCTAAATGTATAGCCGAAAGCGCTCGGATAAAAAGAACATTCAGACAGTTTTTATATAATTTATCATCCGAAAAGAAAATGAGAAATTGTTTAAAAAACTAAATAAAAGCAACTTGTCTGTGGCATTCAATGAAATGTGCATGAAAGTAGGATTGCTGCCTAAACACACACACACACACACACACACACACACACACACACACACATATATATATATATGTGTGTGTGTGTGTGTGTGTGGCCAAGTATAACTTTCTCTATCCCTCTGTCTTGCTAACTGCACCTCACCGTTTATCATTTGTTATTTATCGTTGTATCTGCCTTTTTATTGACTTATCATCGTCGCTTTGAGCGACGACAACCCCAAGCGGGGACATATTTAGGATAACAATGATAATTCCAATCTAATACGGCTTTTCTCACCAGCAAAAAATATCTCAAGTTTTATTGCGTTTCTTCTGTTCCTCACTTGCTCCAAACCTGACCCCAAAATGTCCCATTGCCACCCACCGTCGGGTTTTTTTAGACTTCTCTATTTTGTACAGTGTCAGAAAGAAACATTTCCTTCGACAATTTTGATACTGGTGTTCTCCCACGGAGTTTTCTGTTAACGGCCAGACGTATAATATAATTCAGCCATTGAGACACTGCGATGGAGAAAAAAAAGCATGCTGGTTTTTCTTTGTTAAAAGCGTTTGTGCTTTTTTCAAAATTAGCCAAATACACAGCAGGAAAATCTTTTACACCTTGCATAATATTGTTAAAATTTCTTAGATAATTATTATTTTCCTTTCTTTGGTTTAGTATAAGTTGCTCCCCCCCTACCCCCAAATCTCAAACGGAGCCTTCATGAGATGACAAATTCTTGTAGCAGAAGATGCAAGCGGATTATTGTGAAATCAACACAAGATGTTCAAAGTACACTTGAGGATGTTTTTTGTTGTTGTTGCAATAATTACGTTTTAGGTCTGCCAGGAATTTGATTCTTTTGTTCCGTTTTATACAGGGTGTCCATAAAGTTCGTGTGCACTTTGAAAAGATTATAACTTTATTTGTATTTGTGATAGAAATAATTTGTAAAAAGGATTAGAAAGAAGTAAATCTATATTTTTTAAGGTTTTATTGAAATTTTATTTAAGTTTCCACATGTCTTCCATCATTAGCAATACAAAGGGTAATACGATTTTGCAGTTCACGGAAAACATTTGCCAACTGATCTACAAAAATGTCTGAAATCACATTAGTTATTTTAGCTATACTTAAAACTAGGTACATTAAACTTTATAACATTTTTTACAGAATATTTCTATCGTAAATAGAAATAAAGTTATAATTTTTTTAAAGTGCACACGAACTTTATGGACACCCTGTATAAATCCCAAACTTCCAATAACAACAGATGCCACATTCTACTAATTTCTGTCTCGAGCTCCGAGTATTTGACTAGTTTCTCAATCATTTGCAAATATGAGTTTTTGTCGGTTGGCGCTGCAACATCTTTCAGATCAGAATCGTTTTCAACATAATTTTTCACAATTATGTCTGCTTGATTTCCATTTTTTTTTACTAGTTTTAGTTCTCAATATTTTTTGTTGTTGTTTTCTATCGCACCGGAATTTTTGTGGAATTTTTTGTATCATTTTTTCTTCTTCTTCTTCGTCCAATAGCCTTACCCATTTAGGACGTGGCTCATAATGGCTCTCCACAACTTCCAACCATTTGCTGCTCTTATTGAAGTTTGTCTTGTTGCTATCTCCCTTCTGCCAATCATATAGTGATTTTCCAAGCATAGCTTGGAAGTGGCACAAGGCCGAAAGCATGGGGCACCCAGTGAGGATTGAACTCACTACTCAGTCGTAATTGTTCTAGCGAGACAAGCTTGCTAACCATTACACCACCTCTAGGTGCCCTGTCAATCATTTATATAAGCCTTGTTCGGTAGTAAATTATTATCTGCTTTCCTCTGTCCGCCTTGCCTTTTATAAGTCCAGCGAGTCTCACTTTTTCCAAGCCTTCTTTCTTCAATATATTTCCTAGATATTTCAACTGTCTTCTTAAGATTCGAAGTATAAGTTTCTTATTTTTATTTCCATTTCGCTTAAAACTTCATCGTATTCTGAGCAACTCCTAACATTTCTGTTGCCTCAAGTCATCAGTGAAGATATTGACCAGCATTCACTGATAAATAGAAGGACTGCATTTCTTACAATTAATCTTCTATAGAACCACATTTCTAATGCTTCAAATTTCTTCATCTGTCAGATTGTCCAGCATTTACTGTCATATAGGTGAACCGATAAGTCGTAATTGTTCAATACTCTTTCCTTTGTTTCTAGCAAAAGTTTTTTTTTCTGTTTCTTAATACTTTAGGGTTTTGAAAGCATTTTTCTATTCCAATATGCCTTCGAATTCCGGTGTCACATTATCTGACCTCTGTTAAGATTCTTCATAGATATCAAAGGTTTTTTTACTGCCACGATTCTAGCATCTGAAATTTGTAGTCCGCATCATAGGTTTTCCCTTTTGCTGAAAACGATACTTTCTATCGTTTTACAATTGATGTTTAATCCTTTCTACTCGTTTTTCTTTATAATCGTCTGTAAGAGTTCCAATCGTTTCCTTTCTTTTGTCTTCTATAATAAATGTATCATCTTCATATCTAATATTGTTAACATTGCAGTCGCCAATAATGAATCCAGTTAGGACATCTAATTCTATCAGGATTGCCTTACTGTAGGGGTTGAATAAGTCCAACGAGAAGATACTACTTGTCTCACGCCTCTTTCTATTTTTCTATATTTTCTGAATTTGTTTTCTATCCGAATGCAGACGGTTTGCTCGCAGAATAATTTCGAAATATAATCGTATAGATACATACTTAGCCATACGGGTTTTGTTACTTGCCACATTTATCGTCGTCGGCATCCGTCCGTCTCGAGACACAATGGAGCAGCGCTGTAGGTGCCAGGCGATGGAGTTACATCGCATCTTCTCCAGTGCGCTACGAGCCTGGGCGGGACATATGGAGATCTAGGGCTGCCTGGACGTCTAGTTCTCCCTATCGGCCTTGCTAGCAGAGTCCAAAGGAGAGGATAAACCAATACAGTTAGTACAAGCGCGGCTGCAGGAGTAGCCGGAAGGTAGCACAGAGTGCCGTCCATCCGCCTTAGGGGCTCCACTTCGGGTTTGTGTAGGTTTTACTTCTTAGCCTGTTCTTCCCCCGAAGATTTCCACGAGGCAGTGGAGCTAATTAACCCATAGCTGGGGTTTGGTTCATGGGCACCAGGGCGTGTCCACACACCGGTGGTCCTGCATGCCGCATGTTAAGGGGGCCAAACTCCTCCCCTGTACCCTGTAGTTTAACCCGAGTCCGCAAGGTGCTCGGTTCCCATGTGTCGCCACGAGGAGGTACTACATTTATACATATTAGTATTACAAAATCAGCGTGGATAAGAAATTTAAAAAAAAAGCAACAGTGGCGAACGCGCGTCATTACAAACGGAAAAGAGGACTCGGGTTGTCCCCGAACATGTTTGCTAACACCAGTTACTTCCGGATTTTTCCCATTAGCAGCTGGACAGCTTGGCATGTCTAGATATGGGCCTCTCTGCAACTGGTCAAGATCCGTTTCTTTGTAAGATGCTTCATGCCAATAAAAACAGGAGAAAAACCATGTCGACAGTTTTGTTCCTCAAGTTGCTGCGGTTTCCAAGGCAATGTTAGTTTTGTTACCTCCCATCTTTTCTCCTTCTCCGCCGATTAAACCCGTAGTTGCTGAGAGAGCAACCGGTTAGGTGTCTCCTCCTCGCCCAATCTCAGCACACTCTTGCCGTAACTTACATCAACCTCCGGTATGATTTGAAATCAATTCACAATCCTCGGGGATCCATCTAACAAATAACTGTATCTTACTGATTTGATTAATGAGCCATACAAAAATGAAATTCAAATTTAATCATAATTCTTTATTTGATTTTCTTAATGGTATATTCTTTGCTGAAACTTAATAGTAGACGTAATAGCTGTTCGAATTTCTAAAAGGAATCCCGTTCATTATTAATTTAAAACCAGTTTATCTTTACATTATTTACATTATTCGGACTATTATACTCATCTTTGTCGCCATATTTATTACAACGTTTCGGCCATTGTACTCTTCGGCCTTCTTCAGGTGATTTGAATGTCGAATTTAACCCTTTATTTCGCTCAGTGAAAAGAGATAACTGATAACTGACATGGCTCGTGGAACTAGAAGAGTCTACCCCACTGAGCGAAATAAAGGGTTAGGTTCGACATTCCAACCACCTGAAGAAGGCCAGAGCGTACAACGGCCGAAACGTTGTAATAAATATGGCGACAAAGATGAGGAAAATATTCCGAATAATATAAATGATGTACATGATACCCCATCTCAGAGATATAGACAGATACAGTTTATCTTTCATTTTAATTTCATTTCTTTTATCGCAACGTTCAAGTTGTCAGTGTGGCACAAGATCACGAATATTGCGCACATAATGATTAATAGTCTTTCAGAATAGCTTGTTAAGTACTCACCTGGTGTCCTTATTTTTTAAATTAAATATCTTATAGTCTTATGTCAAATGAAAAAAATCAGAATAATATCCTCTTTTTTATTGTTTATATCATTACAACTTGACTAATGAATTTGGCTTTTCGAAAATTGTGATCTTGGAGACAAAGCCCAGTCATTATTTTATGAATAATAACTATTATTCATTAAGGGATATTTATTCATATCTTTGTCGTTTTGGTCCCTACTTTTCGACCGATGTATTCTCCTGCCTTCAACAGGTATATGTCACCTTTGATTATTTTCAGCAAAACACTTTACCTGGTTAAAACGACATTATAGAAAGCATAATGCGTGGTGAACGCTTTTATTTATTTTTTACTGATGTTTACCAATAAGGCCCAAAAGTCACTCAAGGTAAAGCGTTACTGAATAATATTGTATGAGCGTAAGATAAAGATGTTATCTGATTTCATTTAGTTTTTTTTTTTTTTCTGTTTATATTTTTATTGCTTTTGTTATTAAATATCCGACATTGGGATAACAGAAGATCTGCCAAGAATGGCGAAACATTATAAGAACTTGAACGTAAATTTACAATGGATGATGTATAGCAATTAAAGTACTTTCTATACCTTTTCTTCTGATTAAATTGCTTTCTTTTTTAATTAGAGAATCATTTTTAAATGAAAATTACGGTGAGACTCATTCGTTATTGTAAAGACAGCTGGGCTTAAATGCCCTTTTTTCTCAGTATCTAACTGACTGACAGTATTTTTGGTTTCATACTATCTTTCACATCGCTATTATACATACATACATATATATATATATATATATATATATATATACATATATATATATATATATATATATATATATATATATATATATATATGCACGTATGTGTATGTCCGTATGTATATATGTGTGGGTAAATATGTATATATATGAAGGAGTGGATGCGTATGGATGTATGTGTATATGGATGTATGTGTGTGTGTATTTATGTATTATATGTATACATGTATGTGTATGTCTGTGTTTGTATGTGTATGTATATATATGTATGTGAGAATGTGTATATATATGTGTGTATATATATGTATATATATGTATGTATGTGTGTGTTTATATATATATGCATGTGTATATGTGTATATATATATATATATATGCATGTGTATGTATGTACATATATGTGAAAAGTGTGTGTATATGGATATAGATGGATGTATATATATATATATGTGTAATTATTTGTATATCATATGCGTGGTACTTATTAGAAAGCGCTCAATATCAGAGATAGAGCTAACATATTGAACCAAATATATATATATATATATATATATATATATGTATGTATGTGTATGTGTGTATTGGTGTGTATATGTGGATATATCTGTATGTGTGTACATGGGTATATGTATGTGTGTATGTGGTTACACCCCTATATGTATGTATATACGTGTATATGTTATTGTGTATGTGTGTATACGCATGTGTTTTTGAACATAAAAATATAGGTCCTTGCTAGATTAGATAATCGTCATATTTATTCTTTATATGTTTATATTTGATTTGTAACCTGTAGTCGATATTAATTTTGTCAAATTTTCTCAATTACACAGCGTCCCTTTCAGTAAATGCCCTTCAGTTTTAGTTTCCCCCGCCCCATCTCCTTCCCTCACCCCTTTTTCTTTTCGTTTCCTCTCCCTCCCTCTTCTTCTGATCTTTAAGATTAGATCGTCTATGGTGTGTGTATGTCACCACGAAATGTATCTTTAATGTATTAGACACCCGACAACATTCATATTTCTCTCACTTAAACCTCTTCCACTCACCTCTCCTAAACTCTGTTAAGGTTTAATCTCCCTCATTCTCTCGTCTGTTACCCCTCTCTTTAGCTCTAACATTCGTCCCACACTCCCATACTCACACTCTCTCTAAATTCTATTTTTATTTCCGGGGTTGTTTTTTCTGTTTTCTTTTTGAATTTGTAGGTCTGATGAATTGGATCGTATTTACGATTCCAATGGAATAAATTATGACCATGGAATATTAGTGTTTAAGCCTTTTAATTATATCCTTACTCTGTCCTGGACTTTGAGTTCTACCTGCATTCTATCCTCTTGGATTTTTTATTCAAAAAATATACATGTATGTGTATGCACCTATGTATATATATTTATATATTTTGCATATGTATGTGTATATTTACCACTAATATTAGCTATATATATATATATATATATAATTGAAAAATTGCAGTTGTAAAAAGACATTGCAAAAGACATATGTATACATATGTATATGTATATTGTTTTTGTATACATGTATACAAAAACAATACCCTGTCCAGTGGCAAAAGCTGCTGGTGGCACCAAGGGTGGCAGAACCGCCTTAGCCAACGAAACTGTGTTACCACCCCTGGGTGGCGGCTGACGAGGGCAGGGTATCGCACATGATTTCACCTTTATTATTGCTGTTATTAATAATATTATTAATTTAATTACTCTTTTTTTAAAATTTAATTTTTTTAAATTTAATTTTTTAAATAATCTTTAATATATTGTTTATATTAATTACAATAAGCTTAATAGGAATAATGATATTTTTAATAATATGATTAATATATCTTATTTTATTTTATTCCTACTTTACTGGTCATCTTTAATACTTTATATTGAAGTAGTTTTTCAAGTGTCACCGTGATATACCTACATATGATAACTCACTTCACCTTCTTCCTCCCTCTCCCCTCTTTAACTCTTTTTTCTTCTTTCTTCTTCATTTTTCCCCCTCCCTTTACAATTTGTCTTCCTTTTTTTTACTTTTTTCTCTTCCTGTCTAAAAATTATTTAAGAGGTCAAATTGTCTGACCTCTTGACCAAGTACACTTGAACCTATGTAAATTATTAAAATAACCCTATTCTTACTTCCCATTTCCAATAGAGATCATTCTATAATCCTTCCCCTCCCACCACGTCTGTCGCTTTATGTCAATCTAAAACTATCCCTCAAAATGTAATATTTATGTAATGTAAAAGAAACCAATTTCTTTTGCAACTAGAGATGTAACCTGATGAACCAGAAAAAATATATTTTCTGCGGAAATAAATTATAGTCATGGAACTTTAGCAATGTTGAGAGATAAGCTGATTCTATAAACATCAGCCACCTGGGCTAATGCAAAGCTCTTCAGTGAAATGAATTGGAGCATTCCGGTTGATTGGCATTTTTTTACATTCTTAAATATAATACACTAGAATTAGCTGCTTCTCTCTGTCGAATGATGATAGCTCAGTGGTAGAAACTCTGACTGACACAAAATCGGTTGGGTTTCGGTCCTGGCTTGAAACATTCGGATGTCTAGTCGCACTGAGGAGCTGTGATACAGCGAAACAGTACTGTGTGCGAATGACACAAACACACACACGCATATATATATATATATATATATATATATATATATATATATATATATATATATATGTATATGTATATAAGAAGGAGAGATCAAGGTGTGGAGTACGAATTGGAGATATCAGAAATCCCTGGGTTTTGATGAGTCATTTCAGACGAGCAAATATTACTTCTGTATCGACTGAGATTTTGATAATTTCTTCTTCTTCTTCTTCTTCTTCTTCTTCTGCTGCTGCTACTTCTGCTGCTGTTTTTTGTTTGTTCGTGCCTTCCAACGATGGCTCTGCACACCTTCCTGTCCATTGTAAGCAACATTCTCCCCTTATGGCAGAGTAGGGACTAGGAGGGATGGTAAGGGGAGAATGTTGCTTCGAACTACGAAGGATAAGAAGCTGTGGAGAGCCATGCTGTGCAGCAGCAGCAGAAGCAGCAGCAGCAGAAGAAGAATAAGAAGAACAAGAAGAAGAAGAAATTATCAACCTTAAAATCTCAGTTGATACACAAGTAATATTTGCTTGTCTGAAATGTCTCATCAACCCCCGGGATTTCGATATCAAATCCTTTCATGGTCCCTTTCAGGGTCCCTGCTCTAAGATACATGTAACCATTGACCCTAATAGACACACTGTCTTAAGAGAACGTGCACGAAGACACAATGATCTAAATATGGGATGATACGCCCTCACCACTCAGCTGTGTAATTCGGACAGTTACCTTCTTATCATGTGTTCTAAGCGAGTGGCTTTTGACGAACGGAAGCCCACACACATGATCCGATTCCAACAATGGCGTCGATGGTTGACAAGGGAAAAAAGTTACACCCTTTTTTACACTGATATTGTTTGCGTGGACAAATAAGAAAAACAAAAAACTTTTTTAAAATAAAGTTGGTGGACATTGAGAACAAACTCAGTGAATATTATCGCATAGATAAATGTTGCACTTATGTGGAAAAGCAAACGAAATCGCTCATTCTCTCTCAATCTCTCTCTCTCTCAGTCATTCTCTCTCTCATTCGTTCTATTTGTTTCTCTCGCATTCGCTCTCTCTTTCTCAAACCCTCTCTCTCGCATTTGCTTTCATTCGCTCACTTTCTCTCCCTTTCTCTCTCTCATTGTCTCTCTTTCCATCACATTCTCTCTCTATTTATCACTCATTCTCTCTCACATTCTCTCTCTTTCTCTCTCTCTCATTCTCCTTGTCATCCTTTCTCGCGTTCTCTCTCTCATTCGCTCACATTCTCTCTCTCTTTATCACTCATTCTTTCTGTAATTATCTTTCTTTTTCTCTCTTTCATACTCTCTCATTCTCTTTCTCTCTCTTTCTTTCTCGCGTTCTATCTTTCTCATTCTCACTCTCTCTTTCTCATTCTCTCACTCTCATTCTCTCTCTCACTCGCTCAATTTCTCGCTTCCTCTCTCTCATTCTCTCTCTTGTTATCTCATTCTCTCACTCTTTGTCACCCATTCTCTCTCATTCTCATTCTTTCTTTCTTTCTCTCTCATTCCCTTTCTTTCTCATTCTCTCTCTTTTATTCTTTCTCTCATTCGCACACTTTTCTCTCGCTTATTCTCTCTCTCTCTTTCTCACCCATTCTTTCCCTAATTCTCTCTTTCTTTTTCTCTCATCCACTCTATTTCACTCTCATTCTCTCTCATTCTTTTTCTCATTAGCTCACTTTCTCTTTCTCTCTCTCTCATTTTTTTCGTTTATCTCATTCTCTCTTCCTTTCTCATTCTCGCTCAATCACTTTCTTTCTTTCTTTCTCTTTTTCTCCCTTATTCTCTTTCCATTCTCTCTCTCTTTCTCATTTACTCTCTTTCTCTCTCTTTCACTGTCTCTCTTAATAAAAGAAAGCATAAAAATCCCTACAGGGTAGGCTAAATACAGATTCTTTCTTTTTTTCCAGGAGTGAGACAGACATATTTTTACGTAGAGTGATGATGGTCTTTAGTCAAGGTTGACAAGGAGTGTAAAACCTTTTAAAAATTTCCTTCTAAACAAAGAAAAGAGTGATGGAGTGCTATGTGATAATCCATCTTCTTGCATGTCAGTGAATTATGGCCAATCTTCCCACGGATGAAGAAAACCCAAAGGCTGCAGAAATGCAATTATACAGGAGGATACTGAGAATTATAAAGACGAACAGAGTAAGCAACAAAGAAAACCTAAAGAAAATGACATCAGAAAGAAGTCTACACTATTTACATATTCGGACTCATCTTGGTCGCTATATTTATTACAACGTTTCGGCCGTTGTACGCTCCGGGCTTCTTCAGGTGGTTGGAATGTCTTATATTCAGAATCAGAAAGAAGAGAGCTGAAATTTCTTAGACACATAATGAGAAAGGAGGAATTGGAAAACTTAAGCATCATGGGGTCATAGTGTGTGTGTGTGAGAGAGAGAGAGAGAGAGAGAGAGAGAGAGAGAGAGAGAGTCAACACCTAGCTGATAAGTTTGGGTGAATGAATGGTGGTACGGGTTGGCAGAAGTCACACGAGATATGAAGTTGTGGAGAGCCATGATCGCCTATGTTATGAAGACATGCGGAACATAGAGAAGAAGTATTAAGTGGAGAGTATTTATTGGAGAACTGTTTACGTAAGTGCGTATCCCGACATTCTCTTTGGCGCCAATTGTAGCACGACGAAGCATAGTACCATTTTTGTAAAAACTAGAAATTCAAGTGTATTAGGTCAAAGTGAATATAAACAGGCCCAGCTGGAATTCCAAGACTATTTGATAACCATGACGCTATATCTATCTATCTATCTATCTATCTATCTATCTATCTATCTATCTATCTATCCATCTATCTATCTATCTATCTATCTATTCCGTGATATATAGGAATATATACTTGAAAAACAAGGTGGATAAAATAAGTAAAGGTTTGTTGTAAAAAACCAATACCTTAAGAATAAAGGTAACAGTTATGCACAAGATTGTTGCAAGTCAATCCAGTAGTGAGTGCTACTATTGGAAGGTTGGTAGTTCTCACTTAAGTCTTAGTCGTACTCAACAGATCCCAGCTAGTATATTTAGGTACCCCCCCACGAGGTTTGCATTTGGCACATGGCCGGTTTAACGTTGGTTCTCCGAGCCCGTAGGCTCAACCAAAAATATTCCCTTTTTGAACACGCATAAACGGGTTCAGGGACAGTCTACCTCCCCGAACAAGACTCTGCCCTTCGGCGGATCCTCGTCCAGGTTCCTCTCTGCCCGAAGGCAGAGAGTTCCACTGTTTAGCTGGAACAGGTAGCAGCTAGTCGCTGTAATCCATTGACTTACAGATACTTATAGGACAATTACTCATGGGGGTGACAGTTTATTCCATTATCTATCTATCTATCTATCTATCTATCTATCTATCTATCTATCTATCTATCTATCTGTCGAGCCCAGTTAAAAAGTGTAGAAGCAAAATCAAGAGATTTAAGTAGTATAACTAAAATCTAACTTCTGTGCCAAAATAGGATCCCATAAATGTAAAATTCATGTGATCCACATTAGCATCTATTGATCAATCAGCGAAGTTGTCTCAAACGCAATTCAAGCTGTGAAGAAGCAGACTGCATTTGTATATCCTATACTAAAAATAATAAAAGTTCAGATACAGAAAATGATTACAAATCTTTTCACTCCTAACAAAGGATTATTATTAATTGAGATATACACTTATTAACCAATAAAATTCCTGAGTTTAATAAATCTAGCGTTTAACTTCTTGTGATTCGATTTTTTTAAATAGCGTAACCATAATTAATTATAAACTTAGTTTTTCAGTATATCTTTGACCACGATCTATATAATACTGAGTACTCAAATTTTTGCATACACAAATTAACTTATTGACTACTAGAGTACCATTTTGTAAATTATTTCTCGTTTTTATAGTATTTTCATAAACCAGTTTTCAGTGACTTGCGAAAATAACCAAGCGATACAGAAAGCGCAATTTTGAAAGATGTAGTAATATCGATACTACTAATTTAACTACTAATTTAACGTTACACATAATATAACGTACATTTTGCATTATTCCGTGACAATTTCACGCATACATTGTACCCTATGCTAACACAATTCATTCCTGTTGTGTTATACAAAAAAAAAAAAATTAGATAAATGAATAAAATAAAATCAAAATAAATAAATAAATAAAAAAATATTGGTGTGAATTTTGTTTGCGAGGAACTTTACAACTTGTTTCTTTCAACTTAAATGTAAACAAAGATTATTTTTCTACTCAATCATGAAATTATTTAAATTTGTAGAGCTGGTTTTGAAGATTATTTTCTTGGCTTTTCACACACTTTTTCATCTATCTATCTATCTATCTATCTATCTATCTATCTATCTATCTATCTATCTATCTAGGTCTGCTCAGTGGGGCATAAATTATGCCTACTGTATTCCTCACACAGGTGTAAAGCCCCCCAAAAGGACCACGACTGCCGACACGTGACTAAATTTTCCTTTATTTACAATATTCAAATTCGGAATGTTGTTCTCATTTTTGTTTTGTTTTTTATTTTTATTTTTTTTGGCTGTTGCGTCCTCGGGTCTTCCTCGGGTTTATGTCGATCTGGGTCACCTACAGTGATTTCTAACTTGAACACTTTATTTAATCTACGGGTGCAGACTGTTCTTTTTTGCTTTTACTGATAAACTTAAGTATAAAATCGTCAATATTTATCTATTTCCCGTCGATTTTCGTGTATGAGGGTCAAGCAGCTCAGTTCCTAGGAACCGACATCCCAGACAACCTGCACATATGATTTGATTATGAGGGTGAAGGCTTTGTGCATAACCAACCACACTTTTTGAAGAGCCAAATACAGAAATCTGGTGCACTATGTGCTACAAGATCCCCAAATGACCCCCCGCAGATTTTGAATTCATTGTCCTTCTCCTAGACCAGTTGCCATCTCTTCTGCTATTTAACCATAGCTGGAGGGAGAAGAAGATTCATACCTTTCCCAAGGGAAATGTAATGGATTCAACTGGAAATCGAACTCGGCTCTCCGATTCCTCAATCCAAGCCGCTAATCATTACGCCACAGTGTTTCCTATTTTACCTATAAACTCAAGCAAAAACCCGACTATTGTTTACATACCTAATCAAGTATAAACTTGTCTAAAGTTTACCTACAGACTCCAAAAGGTCCTAAACATCACTCAGGAGGAGTTGGAGAAGCAAAACAGTTTTTTTACTATTTTTCAATATAGCCCCACCAACCTGAAATCAATGCACTTGGTCCAACGATGCTTAAACCTCTCCACAGCACATATGATATCGTCATTGTTTCCAAAATACCAACCACGCAGGTAGGATTTCAGTTTATGAAACAGGAAGAAGTCAGATGGAGCTATGTCTGGTGAGTAAGGGGGATGGAGTAACAATTCAAAGTCACAGTTGGCTGCTTCAGTTACTGCAACCTGAACAGTGTGAACGGGCGGGAAACAAGAGTGCACCTACCCTCAGCTTCCCTCTGCGTTTTAACTTGACTGCTTCTTTCAGTTGTCTTAATTCTGATGCAGTATTGATGTCCATTAATGGTATCTTCCCTTTTCCAGATAATCTATCAGGATTATGCCTTCAGAATTCCAAACAAACAGCAAACTATCACCAACAGACACTGTCTGCTTGAGCTTATTCGGGGATGAAGAATGTTTCCACTGTTTGCTTTGAATCTTTGATTCAGGTTCAAAGTGGTGAACCCAGGATTCATCTTGAGTTGCTAATCTGCGGTGGCAATTCTCGGGGTCAGCCAGAAGTCAAGTCAGAGGAAATGTCAACCCTTTCAGCTTCTGCTCTGATGTCAGAATTCTTGGTAGCCATCTTGCAGACAGCTTGCTCATTTCACAAGATATATGCTGAAGTAGTATGGAATGAACCAGAACTAATGCCTATAGACTTAGCCATCTGCTGGACAGTAAAACATCTGTCATCCAAAACCATACAGTGACTCAACGTGTTCATCAGTGGTTGAGGTTTTTGGACGACCTGATCAAGGGTTATCTTCTGTGTTGTCACTGCCCGCTTGAAATCTGCAACGTACTTCTTCACAGTTGCATAGAAAGGAGAATCGTCAGCAATTGTCTGTGCAATGTCCTCATGAATTTCCTTGGGTATCATACTTTTCTTTTGCAGATGCTTTATGATTTCTCGAGCTTCTGTTTTGTTCATTTTTAGATTTGTCTCCCACCTGTAATTTTGTATGGACCTCGCTGTTTGGTTTGGTTTGTTTTACGGCATGTCAGCCTCAACGTGTTATTTAATACCGACAAGATTTTTATTGCTGGTATTTTTTTTTTCTTTAAAAATCTATTTCTGGTAATATTTTTTTCTTCAAAAATGTATCGCTTGTAATTTTTTTTTCAAAAATGTATTGCTAGTAATAATTTTTCTTCAAAAATTTATTGCTGGAAATAACTTTTTTTAGAAAGTATTTCAGGTATTAAAACTTATTTTTACACTTTCATAGTGTTTTGACCCCTGTTTGGGGGTTAACCATTTGCTCATAGCTGGGACTCTAACAGGTGCTACCACCCCGTGTTAGGTTGGACCTAGGGACACCAGCAATTAAGAGGTGGTTCTACGCTCCTCAAAACCGCCTTGCTGCTGGACGTAGTTTATCGTCTTACCCAGGACGGGTATGGGGCTCACCTGCACAGAAATTAAGAGAAAATCTGAATTAGGATTTCTAGTTTTATAAGAAGTGGTTGTGTGTTGCTGCAGCAAAAATGTTCAGCTATGGTTCTTCTTTCTAGATGAGGCTTACAAGTTTTTGTACGACTCCCGTACACTTTACCTCTCGGCCACAGTGGAATACGCACTGAGCAAGGATTTCGTTCCCCACCCAAACTTTCTTTTTTAAAGAAAAGCCCATCGTCTTCATTCAGATTATTTTCTCGAAAGCTTCATATCTGTTCAGTTTCATATCCGAAGCGTAAACAAAGCATTTTCTAAAGAATTAATGGATTTATTTTTAATCCGACGTTTTTATTATTTCGAACGTTCTCATAGTGAGTACTTCGTATTTGAAATAGATGCCCCATAAGTTACATGCTTCGTCTCTTGAAAGGACTACTTTAAATTATAAGTTAAGCGTTTCTTTAACTTCATCGTTTTCTCAATGTATAACAGCAACGGGAGTATTGTGAGATCGGAAACTACCTACATAATAGACTCTTCCAGGCCTATATTAAGTAGGCGACATAGCACTTTACAAGAGAGTGATAGAGAGTCTCGTACGACTACCAGTGTTGGACACTAACATATAGTAAGCTCTGCTTACACTATCTCTGTAACCTGTTGTTAATATATCTTTCTTACTTCTAATCCGTGTTCCGTGTTTTACTTCTGTGGGCCCAACTTTGGCACCCACATCAGGGAGTTTATTGAGTTTCGTTACTTCTTTCTTGCATATATCAGATTCTATGAGTAAAAAGATTATTTAGTCTGAAGAAGTATTTTTGAAGGTCGAAACACGTAAAATAAGATTTTTTCCAGTTTGCCATTCAATTAACACTCTAAACACAGATACTGTTATATATATATATATATATAATATATATATATATATATATATATATATATATGTGTGTGTGTTTGTGTGCATATATATATATATATATATATATATATATATATATATATATATATATATATATGTAACTGTGAACGCCACCTGTGAGAGGTCAATGCCCAGGCCGTTATGGGCGCGGATACACGACAACTTGCCCCAGACAATTTACAAATGAATTGTCATGAAGCCTGTTTTGTAATCTATGAGTGTCGTCTGTCGAACGCGTTTGTGTTTAAAGCTAAAACGAAGCTTAAAGGGAGGGGCAGTTTTAAGAATGGTCGTAAATCTTGGAAGCAGATAAGAGAAAAAAAAAAAAAGATAAATTTTAAAATATTTGTTCTTTGCCCATTGGATGGCTTCCCTCTCCCCCCTCCGTCGCTTGCTAATGTGCCAACACGTGGCGCGCTGGTTACTTGGGTGGACACCTAATCGGACTGAAGTGTTAACTTAGATGTGCAATAAGCGAGCCTTGGTTGAAAAAAAAAGTAGGGTAGACTGAACAAACGTGAAATTAAAATCTCATCATAAGACGATGATAATGAGACAATAACGAGAAATGTTGTCTTGGATGATTACGCTCATCAATGCGGTGTTTCGAGTCAGAAACTAAACCTGACTTTGAGACAGTAGTTCTTCATTTCGGCAAACTTAATTTTTCTTTCAATCAAGGAAAAGGTGTTACAAAATCATTTACAGTGAGAAAAAAGACTTTTTGAAAAATTGTATTACAACTATAAAATTGCAATATTAATATCCCCCAGCTATAGGTTAAATATCAGGATAGATTGAGCCCTGTAGTCTTGCGTGGGAAACAGTCTAAGAGAAAGAAAACACTGAATTCCAAACCGCGTAGAAGGCAACGGGGTACCAATCTATCTTTCCCAAGAAGCCATGGCAATTCACAGATAATAAAGAAAAGGAAACATTGTAGAAGGAAATGGTAAATCCCTCCACTAATCTTTCTAAGACTGCCTTGTAGTTTACAGATAATAAAGAAAAAGAACCACTGGGATGTCATGATCTCCTACGTCCTGAAAAGAGACTGTATTTTGATAAAAATATTAATATCAGTTCTATAATTAGAAAAATATTACTGTAAACTATGATTTTTATTGCAATTGTATGAAGTTGTATCTAGATTTCTATGGAAAGCTACGCCTTTTATTCAGTTGTTGCAATTTTACTACTACTGCTACTACTGCTGCTGCTAATAATAATAATAATAATAATAGTAAAATGAAGGAAAAACCAAATTTAACACCATTGATGTAGGCCTTCGTACAGATAGATAGAGGGCTTCGAATATTTGAAGTTTTTGTTTATTATTTTCATGGTGTAGTATATTGTTGTGGTCAACAAGTATTTTCCTTTATGCTGAAGGTGGACAGGAATGTGTCTTTAAATGCTGTGCGATAAAACTAGTGTACAACAAATGGAGTGCAGGACGTCTTGATAATGCTGTAATGTTTTGTCTTGTTTATGTTTTGACTTTATTTTATCTGAGATGCAATCTCCCAAAGGATATTTAATCTGATCAAGAATAATGTTGGTCTTTTCTCAAACACAAATTGACGCGGAAGAGTTATTATTAGTATAATATGTAACGAGTTTTATTTTTTTTACTGGGATCAGTGCGGAATATATTAGTACTTATGAGATTAGTATATATATATATATATATATATATATATATATATATATATATATATATATATATATATATATATATATATATAGAGAGAGAGAGAGAGAGAGAGAGAGAGAGAGAGATACATAAACGGTGGTACTTGCTTGGAAAAACCTTGGATAGTTCGATTTGCAGTAGAACAAATCGGTACCCAAGAAAAATGAGGAATAAAAAAAAGTAAGAACCAAGAACATGAAACTGAGGTGAAAACAATCGTCCAGAGTTTAAGCTCAAAGTCCAAAGAAAAAAAAACGAGAAAAAGACAACTACGTAAAGTGCTCAGTACACGAAGTAGAGCAAACCCTAAGATAATCCTAAGGAGTCAGGCAAACCTACTTAGGTTTTACCTAAACGAATCGTCAGGGTGATGCATCGCCTGACGATCCGTTTCGGCAAAACCTAACTAGTTTTGCCTGGCTCCTTAGGATTATCTTATATATATATATATATATATATATACATTAAGAAATGGACAAAGTCCGACAATTTATTTATTAAAGACATTTTTATGTTTAACGTTCTTTTTATAGATACAAGTATTTAAGTAAATGCTCTGTTTATAATAAACAGTATTAAATAACATTTACCGGCCTGAATGTCCGAGAAATTTTCATAGAAAATGTTAAATGTTATTTAATATTGTATCTATAAAAAGAACGTTAAACATAAAATGTCTTTAATAAATAAATTGACGGACTTTGTCCATTTCTTAATGTATGACGTCATTTGTTTACATTTGATACGCCATGAGCAGTTATGAATGTACGAGATTCATGGAAGATTGATGTTTATAAGCAGTAAATTCGACTTTGCGTACCGAACGCTCCTTTGTGGCCGAGTCGGTTAAGGCACGTCAGCGTAAATGACGTTTCTGTATAGGATGCAGGTTCGGATCCTGTCAAAGGACGAATATTTTCTATGAAAATTTCTCGGACATTCAGGCCGGTAAATGTTATTTAATACTGTTTATTATAAACAGAGCATTTACTTAAATACTTGTATCTATAGAAAGAACGTTAAACATAAAAATGTCTTTAATATATATATATGTGTGTGTGCATCAGTCTTTCTTTTAAACATCTTTCGTTAAATATATCTGACAAGGAAAATTTAATTAATTTTTCATTTAGTTTTTTTTAAGCGTTCTTATATTTTTCAGTTTGATTGATGTAAAAATTGTCTATATTGTTATTTGTCCCAAACGCTTTCGTTCATTCTTTAGCCATTTTCAACTTTTTTTGTTTTGTTTTAAGTGTTGTTAATTTCTCTTCATGTTTTTACTGCTTTACATCTCTTTTATTTTTGTCTTATTTGAATGCTAACAATTATTTTGAGCCTTCACGTGTTGAGCTCGGCTTGACTTCGCGTCTTTTTTATTTAAAAAAAAACAAAACATTCAGCACTCTATTCCCACTGTTAAATAAGTTGAGGTTTATAGTAGGAGAGAGATGTTTAATATACAGGGCACCTATTATTGCGAGATGTTACCAGTATTATGATTTATATAGAATTTTAGAATATATATATATATATATATATATATATAAACAGAAAAAATATATACGCCCCTCAATGAAATGTAGTTTAAAATACCTCTTAACTAAAATCTGTAAATACAATCGAAAAAAATAATTCTGATGGTAACTTAGATTTGGATAAACTTTTCTTATTTATATTAATCATATTTGCCTGGGCAATTTTAGATTTACACTTTTGGATCTATTTCTCTACATCAAAACAATTATATGCAACCATTTTCTGGGTTCCATAATTAAAAATAGCCCCAAGCAAATTGATCCTATCAATCTTAATGAATACCTGGAGTTAATTTTTTTTATTGGAACTTAAAAATGGACATTTTAAATTTATTTATAAATATAAATAAAAATATAAAACAATAAAAATGCTTCAATGAAAAGGAAAGATTTGTCAATTTGAAATCTTTTCATTTGTACCCTCTTATTTCTTTAATTAAAAACCTGTATCCATACTTATGAAATAGTAGAATAGTTTTTTACTGTTTGTTCGCTTAATACAAGGCCCAAGAAACACTCAAGGTAAAGGGTTACTAAGTGATATAGTTGTAAGGGAGGGGGAAGTATTTTTAAAAGTTGTTAAGCTCAAATATTTAACGATGCAACAGGGGAATTGCCTCAGCTACTATATATAGTCGTAGAACTCGCAAGGAGTTTATTCGATCATTAACTTGAGGATTATGATTCACAAGTAACTTGAAATAGCCAAACTGAAATCTTCATTAGCTGTTAAAAATAGTTAATAGCGATCTCTTATATTTTGAAGTAATTGTCAAAAAAAAAAAAAAAAAAAAAAAAAAAAACAAACTTAAAAACATTGTACTAAAATGGTATTTTTGGAGTCACTAATGAAACTAGTTTTCTGGCTTTCATTCAGAGCCCCCCCCCCCCAGTTCTGGCCAACATCTAAGAAACAGAGTGAAAACAATGAAAAGAAAGTGTTTCACAATGAAATCCTTTTTGCTCGACACCTGGCATGTTTGACATTCTTGGTCAATTGCTATATTTTTTTTTCGTCAGAAGCCTGGGAAAACCCAAAGGAATTCAAATGCATGTACAAGACCCGAGGGGACACAAAGAAATTGCAGAGTCACAGCCGTGCACTCAGCTACACTCATATTTACACACGTGTGTCTGTCATTACACACACAAACACGCTTGCGCACACAAATACACGTGCAAGAAACACGTTTTTACTGACAGGCTAAACTCAAGTAAAATATGAGGCCTAACGTGTTTATTTAAATTAGAAATACACTATATATATATATATATATATATATATATATATATATATATATATATATATATATATATATATATACATATATATATATATATATATATATATATATATATATATATATATTAGGTTGGTGCAAAAATAATTACGTTTTTTAACATATGTTACTATGTGAGAAAACGTCATTATTTTTTAACAAAAATTAGTAGACAATAAAATCGCAAATCACCTCATATGGGGAATAAGCTTATTTTGACAGACGAAAATATAATTTGTCTGTGTTATCAACCCCGGTATAGACTGAGTTCGTGTTGGAAATAGAAATTTAAAGAAAGCTAAAAAAAACGTCGACAAACAAAACAAAACAAAAAAAACAAAAAAAAAAACGTCGACAAACTAATACAGAATTTATCCATTGCATTAGATTTTCGTCGCTGTTTTTTTTCTTTTTTTTTTTTTCGTAGCTTTCACAGTTAAATTTTCTTTTCCGATATGAACTCAATCTATACCCGGTTTATTAAGACAAACGAATTATATTTTCGTCTGTCGAATTAAGCTTATTCCCCATAAGAGGTGATTTGGGATTTTATTGTCTATTCATATATATATATATATATATATATATATATATATATATATATATATATATATATAAAATTTAATTTAATTTTAATAATTATATTGATGGTTTCGGCCCTCGTTTTTGAAAAATGATAATTCTTATGTAGCGAAGGAATCATATTTAAAAAAAAGAGTAATTATAATCTAAGCTCTACTTCTGTATGGAGCACTGTTTTTTAAAAATAAAAATAAATACTAAAGAACCCTGGATTATTTACCTAACGTGTTCTTTCCTATTTTTCTACATACCTGCACACACACACACACACACACACACACACACACACACACACACACACACACACACATATATATATATATATATATATATATATATATATATATGTGTGTGTGTGTGTGTGTGTGTCTGGGTGTATGTATAAAATGTATATATATATATATATATATATATGTGCAATTTTTATATATTATTTATATATTATATACATGCGGTGCTTATTGGAAAACGCTATATATTAATGATAGAGTTAACATATTTTTAATATCTAATATATATTATTTTTTAATATCTAATATATATATATATATATATATATAAATATATATATATATATATATATATGGAAAAATATACATCATACCTTACATTGATTGTACAACTCTGAGTTAGACGCTGAAGTAATTATGTCGTGGTATTTTTGTTTTGCCAGCTAGTTGGTATATTATTACTTTGACATCTTAGGTTTATTTTTTATACTATATACACCGGCCTATATAGGGACAACTGGATTATACTCCTACACAAATCAAGCGCACATAAACACCGTCTAAGAACATAACTAATTAATTTCTTCAAGGATCACCAATGCTAAAATAATCAATGTCTTGGATATAGCATTTTATCTATCTAATGGGCTTCACAAACCATACACTCGAGATTTATACAACCATAGATACATCAACAAACAATCCAACCACCATCACAGAATACTGAATAACTTACATATGTCTGTCCAGATTAGACTGTCCACCAACTTTAGCAACAAGGACATTTTTGACATACATAAAGGCAAATACGTAGAAGCCCTAGAACTTAATATGACTTACATAATTAACTTCGAATTATTTACAAATAGCAATAAGGATGCCTTCAAAGCAAAATGTAGCAATTGCAGAAAAAACAAACCCTGCTTATTAAACGATAAATGTATGTCCAAATAGTTAGTTTATAAAGCTGAAATCAAATATGGCGACGACATTGCACATCAGATCAGTCCTATTTAATCAAATATGTGGTGCAGTTCAATTTATATTACAATGAATTATACAAAAAATAAAATAATTTCCATGCCTGAGGATGACTGAATGTACAGTTGAAAGTACTTGCAAATTAAAAAAAGACCTTATTCAGCTTGTAGTTATTATAAACAAAGATCATAACATTCATCGAGTGGTTCGTAGGTTAATGTAACTTCAAAAATTTTATTTGCGAAAGGTTTTCGCCATTTTATATTATTAACTTCACTAATCTACTTTTTGTATGAATGATTCATTGTAATATAAAGTGAACTGCACCACATATTTGATATATATATATATATATATATATATATATATATATATATTGTTTATACGTTATTTTTATACATACAATTTATTTAAATAAATGCTCTTTTTTCTAATTATATTGAGCAGCCTGATTGTTCGTAAACTTGCTTAAATAAATTGTATCGATAAAAACAACGTATAAACAGAAAATTTATGAAATAATTGTTGGCCATTATATAATGTCATTGATTGCGTTAAAATACTTTTCGTCAGCAGATATGATCGATCGAGAAAAAACGTCAAAGATTGTGTGTTTATCAACAGTAATTCGGACTTTGTTAACTAGACGCACGTCAGGTCAAATGTCAGTTTCCGTGTAGGAATACAGGTTCAATTCCTATCGGAGAACGCATATTTTCTACGAAAAGGTGAAAGGCCGGTAAATACTGTTTAATTAAAAGCAGATCATTTACATCTTACGAAAGTTGGATTTGTCCTCTGTTCATTCTCATCTTACCTGAATATATATATATATATATATATACGATGCGATGAAAACGAAAGTAATAATTCCAACGTTCACAGCATTAATTCAAAAGAGGGCTCGATACCGATAGTAGAGCGATAATTATTTATTTATTATAATTTATCATATTGACACAACGATTTTACTTACTACAAAGATGCAACTTCGATTCAGTTTAAATGCACTGAAAATAAGTTGCATCTTTGTATTGAGTAAAATGGTTTTGCCTATATGATAAAATTATAATAAATAAATAAATTATATATATATATATATATATATATATATATATATATATATATATATATATATATATATATATATATATATGTGTGTATATATGGGGGTGTTAAGAAACTGCTTCTTGTTTTGTTATTCACTCTACTCTATGGAAGGCGTCCAGAATAAGATCGTAAAGCTGAGAAAGTAGAGGAAGACGTCTTCCGACATCTGAGAAGCAGTCGACAGTTAAAATGCTTATTGTATATGTATATGCTGGTTATATGTACGCCTGAGCATGCATCCAAACTGTGGCGTCTTGGGTCTGAACACAAATAAAACGTAAGATTTAAATAGCGGCCATATTCACTACCGTTAAATGTAAAGAGAAAAAAAGCCTCCATCCCCGAACCAGAACAATGGCTTGAAAACCAATGAGATAGAAAAGGAAGGAAATACAATGATAATGCTAGTCGGACATCAACATGTAATTTTATTCTCTGTCTGTTTTTATCCTGTACCGACAGAATGCTAATGTCAAGAATCAAAGCTCAGGCAGTCAAATGAAAAATGACAATTCTTTTCGATTAAAAAACGTTAAAAGAAGAAAAAACAAAACAAAAAAAAAACAGAAATCGTTGATGCTATGGAAGGAAAACGAATAATTTGTGTTGGATTTCTTGCAACGCAAAAAAATATTTGGCGACAAAAAATATTTGGCGACAAAAAATGTTTGTAACAAAAATATTTGGTCACAAAAATATTTGGGGGCAAAAAATATATGGCAACAAAAATATTTTGACACAAAAAATATTTGAGGACAAAAAATATTTGGGAAAAAAGTATTTGGGGACAAAAAATATTTGATGCCAAAAAATATTTGTCGCCAAAAAATATTTGGGGACAAAATAATATGTGGCAACAAAAATATTTCGGGACAAAATATATTTGAGGACAAAAAAATATTTGGGACAAAAGTATTTGGGGACAAACAATATTTGGCGACAAAAATATTTGATGACAAAAAATATTTGGGGACAAAATATATTTAGCGATAAAAATATTTGGGACAAATGTATTTGGGGACAAAAAATTTTTGGAGACAAAAATATTTGGCGGCAAAAAATATATATATATTTTTGGGGATAAAATATATTTGGGACAAAGATATTTGGCGCCAAAAAATATTTGGGAGCAAAAAATAGGTGGCGATAAAATATATTTGGCGACAAAAATATTTGACGACAAAAAATATTTGGGGGCAAAAAATATTTGACGACAAAAAATATTTGTGGACAAAGTTGACATCAAACAGTTTTAAGCATTCTGCCTGAATTTCTGGAATGAAGATTTAGCATTATTTACATGGAGACTATTGTCTTTGTTGTTATCATCAAAACTTTTCGATTGTTTTGCTCTCCGGCCTTCATCAGGTATTTTTCGATCCGGGTAATCACCATTTCAAATTTCGAACTGAACCTTTTGTTTAATTTTATTTTTCTCGTTCCGCTGTCTCTCCTCCCGGGATACCACGCCCAGTTCTTATTTATTACTGCTCAGTTATTGTTCACTTCGTCTTCACTGTGTCCGAGTACAGGAATTGAACTCACAATTATTATGACACTCAATTCAATGACCCACGTTTTAATCCTCAAGCTAGATAACTATTAGGTTGGTGCAAAAATAATGACGTAATAATGTCGTTTTATGACGTATTTTTTAACGTGAAAAAACGAAATTATTACGTCATTATTTTTGCACCAACCTAATACAACAGAGATGAGGATAATAGCCAGTGCGTAAATAATGTAAATAATGATTAAGGATTATTTATTTTCCAGATGAAATGATTTTTTTAGGTTTAAATTCAATGAGTGACAGGCCTTTTTTCTTTTGCCCAGGATTCAATCCTTGATTATAAAAATATTCAAAGTTTGAAAACAAATCGAATTAAAAAGAAAAAAATAGTTAAAGTTTGAAGAACGCCGTTTTGTTGAATGATTCTCTTCCTGTGAAAGAAGGTTGGAGTCCAGATTCAATTGGCATCCCTCGGACAATCAATGGAGAAAGGTTGGCAAGTTGATTCAGATGGCTTCAGTAATACGCCGATGAAACAATACACCTGTTTCTTCCGGGAATTCACACACAGACAAACACATACACAAATATACAAGCGTATATACAAACACCTACATACACACACACAAATACGCATACACACCAACACCCACAACCACAAATACACAAACACACATACAGACACCTATACAAAGAGACACTCACTCAACTACACACACACACAAACACGCATAGACGCACACACACACACACGAAAACAAACACAAATACTCACAAAAACATATGCACATACACAAATACAGGCACGCATAAACACACACAAACACATACACAAATACACAAGCATATATACAAACACCTACACACACAAGCACAGACACGAATACGCATACACAAACACGCACATGCACAAATACACAAACACACATACAAACACCTACACACACAGACACTCACTTAACAACGCACACACACAAACATGCACACGCACACACACACACACACACACACGAACACACACACAAATACACACAAAAACATATGCACATACACAAACAGACACGCATAAACGCACACACGTACAAACACACATACAGATACACAACTACACACAAAATTACGTATACACAGAAACAAGCATACATGCATACACGCAAACACACAGACGCAACAAAAACACACACAAACTCATATACACATACACAGATACGCACAAACACACACGCACTTACAAACACACACATACTTAAAAACGCACACGCACTTACAAACACACACACATACACTATGTATGTAAGCAATGAATGACCATTTTAATGATTTCTGACTAGTGTGTTCGTGCCGTCAAAAATGACGGTTTATTTTGCATTCGCCGCAGCCATGATTCTGATAATTGGTTCCAGTGAACCAAATATTGTTCACTCTTTGTGCATTTCTTGCATTTCTCGTATCACCATTATTCTTTTTCCTTCTTCTGTTGCGTTGTTCTTCAGTTTCTTGTCGAAGACGTTCTTCTTTCGGCATTCGACACATTTTCTATTTTTGCATTTGATTCTCCCCACTGTCGTTTCGTTTTGAAATCCTTTCAGTTATACGTTATCTCACTGCATTGGCTTCTCCTTCTGTTTCTTTTTGTCTTTTTTGCCCTTCTCTCCTTCACAGGTCCGCTCTCCTCCGATTACCCTTTTCTTCTGTCTTATTGGTTCGCCTCTGAGCCTCGCGTCTCCTGCCTTGTGCTCTTATTGTTCCACGTTTTTTCTGCAATGCCTGGGAATATTATAACCTATCAGCCTCCCACGGTACCTGTATCTGAGCCTGAGATACGCGTAATCGCTGCCTTCGTTTTCACTCTTGGTTTAATCGCCTTTCTTCAAGGGGATTTTCAGTTTTATGAGGTTTACTGGGAAAAAATTTTCTTAAATGTACAAAACAATGTAAAACATAAGGAATTATTTAAATTTAATTCCACATTTATAGATCAAGTTTGTGTCGAATCTTTGTTACCGATGCAAAGCTAAAATATATTTGAATAATACGAAAACTTGTAATTACAGCTACAATATTACTAAATTGATCTCTTATTAATTATATATTTACAGGATAAAAGTGTACTGAATCTAGGATAACATAATTCACATATTTCGATAAAATATGTTTAAAAAATACATAATAAAACTCCTTGGCATTTACTACGGGGAAGAAAAAAAAATGAGTTTGTAGGGAAAAGGGCTGAAAATTTTGTGGATCACCAGGAACCACTTCTCGCCATTGTCAAGTGAAGAAAAATGGCGTGGTTTGGACACATTACAAGGCACGATGGCCTGTGCAAGACCATCATGCAACGCACCGTTGAAGGTGGATGTAGGAGAGAACGCCAACGCAAAAACTGATTGGACAATGTCAAACAATGGATTGCGCCTGACCATTGCGCCTGGCATGAAACAGCCTATCGCCTCCGAGGGTTGACTTCAATGTTCACTTATATATATATATATATATATATATATATATATATATATATATATATATATATATATATATTAATTCAATTTAAATAGAGAACAGACAACCTTAGGGGTAGTTTTGAGTTGATGTAAGGTAATACAGAGAGAGGGGGAGAAGGAGTATAACAGATATGGTCGAAATTAGAGAGGGAAGGGAGAGATAGGAATAATTTTAAATCTATTTTATTAAGTTATTTAAGAGTAAGGGAGGGGGCTAAGGACCAGACATTCACTTATTTAATAAGTTATCTCACAGGAAACCAGATAAAGTGAAAAAAGGGAAGTAAAGATATAAGAAAGCAGAAGTGGAAGTGGGGGTTTGACAAAGAAAGGGGGGAAAAAATTGTGTAAAGAATAAAAGAAAATGAAGACGAAGAGTAAATTACCATATATGGGTATATTGCGGTTAATTTGATAAAACACAGATTTATATATTTGACCTTTAACGTTTGACATTTATTTCAACATCCTCCTTGGGATTATCCATAGAGATTACCAAACTTTTCATTACTTATATATATATATATATATATATATATATATATATATATATATATATATGAATAAATATATAGGGTGCGATGTATAAATTGTCGTCTAAATTACGCGAAACTGAAAAAAAAAAACACCGACAACTTATTTTAACAGATATATTTACTAAAATTACACAAAAATATCTTGAAATATGCTATTCCATAAAATCACCATTGTCTTCAACCACGGCCTCCAGACAACTTCTGAATTTCCTTCAACTCTTCTGGGCGGTCTCCTTGTTTAAGTTGCTGAATGCTGCCGTAATCCTTGCCTTGAGTTCATCCTTGGTGTTAGAAGGAATTTTCTTGGACTCTCACTCAACTGCGCCCTACACGTAATAATCAGGGAGTTTCGGTCTGGGGAGTTCGGTGACAAGATGCAAGGGCTGATGTAATCGTAGCAGCCACACTCTTGATCTAGGGCCGCACTACCTACGCAAAGCACTTGATGAAGGCCTCTGTGTTGAGTTTGAGACCCTGTGGGAAGATGAATGGAGACATAACGTCGCCATTCACTACTGATTTAACTCATCCAACTTTTCCGAATTCTCTGCACTCTCCCCAGATTGAAACCCAAACACTCTGAAATGTTTATATTGAAAATTCCGGCGCGAATGCTAAGCAATACAGCTTATCGTTTCCAAATTTCTGGCGGATTGAATTGCGTCATGGTGGTCTTTTTCTCATATCCGATGCCTAACTGACCCTACTATACTGTGCATTCAACAAAATCGAAAAAAAAAACACAACACTCATGCGCGAAATTAAAAATATACAATGGCGACATTTTACCCATTGCAGTCTCTATATGTATCGTTTATATATATATATATATATATATATATATATATATAGATAGATAGATAGATAGATAGATAGATATGAATGTTGGGTTGGACAAAAAATGCATTCACTTAGTAGAAAATTTGGTTAATTACCCGGACACATTTTTGGAAAACCTAATTATATATATATATATATATATATATATATATATATATATATATATATATTTTCTTACATGCGTACGGGCATATGGAAAATAAATGATCTTTGGATTCGAAGCTGTAATCTATTAGTCATTATCAAGGATAGTTTATTCTTTGTCTCAAAATATAGATTTTTTTTAAATAGCAATAGAAATGTTTTAATGATAGATAGATACATAGATAGATAGTTAGATAAACAACAATTATGTTCACGAAATCTATAGTTTATATATATATATATATATATTTATATATATATATAAGAGAGAGAAAAATGGAACAAAAATCCACATTTCGTAGCATTTAATTTTTAAAAAATTTCTCAATACAAAGTAGACCAAAATATTTTTATTAATCTTTATTATCGTTTTATTATTTATTTATATATTTTATATATTTTTTATTATAAGAGATTATAATAACAACATTTTTACATCGCTACACTAAAGCTTTCATGTTTCAATAATATGATTTTAAAAATTTCCATAAAAATCATTTTTATCACCAGTTACCAACTATCGACTGAGGAAGTACAATGATAATATTGTTTTATTGTAATCTCTTATAATAATCTCTTATACATTATTTACATTATTCAGACTATTGTCCTCATCTTTGTCGCCATATTTATCACAACGTTTCGGCTGTTGTACACTCCGGCCTTCTTCCCGTGGTTGGAATGTCGAACTGAAACCTTTATTTCGCTCACTGGGGTAGACTGTTCTTTTTCCACGTGCCATGTTTGATGGATCCAAGTATAGGATTTTTGTATACGGAATACATTCCAATAGCCAAAAACTACCTTTCATAAAAGAGTGGTCAATGCAGAGTAGAGCAAATATAATTATTTATTCGAATATTATAACATAAGTATGTTTTATAAAATCACTAGAAAAATAGCCATTTTGTTTCAACACTTATGGTGTTTTAACAAGTGATGGTGTTGTTCAACACCGTCACTTGATAAGACACCAGAAGTGTTGAAACAAAATCTATTTACAAGATTCGAATAAATAATATATATATATATATATATATATATATATATATATATATATATATATATATATATAAGTGAACATTGAAGTCAACACTCACAGGGGACAGACTGCTTCATGCTAAACGCAATCATCAGGCCTGATAAAGTTAAACAGCCTGTCATCTCTGAGTTTTGACTTCAATGTTCACTTTTAATTTTACATATATTAGGTTGGTGCAAAAATAATGACGTAATAATGTCGTTTTTTGACGTTAAAAATACGTCAAAAAACGACATTATTACGTCATTATTTTTGCACCAACTTAATAATATTGAGCATTTCCTCCAATAAATATAGCATACGTTAAACTATATTTCTTCATATATATGTGTGTGTGTATATATTATAATATTTTTACTGAGGATATTTACTCCATCTGTTCTTTCTTTTATATATATATATATATATATATATATATATATATATATATATATATATATATATATATATGTGTGTGTGTGTGTGTGTGTGTGTGTGCGTGCGGTTAGATAGGTAGATAGACAAATAGATAGATTACAAATGTAATGAATAGATGAATAGTTAAAAAGATATTAAGAAATAAAAAGTATGAAGAGTCAAAACTGTTAATGTATCAGATTGTCCTTCCATTTATTTTTGGTAACATCTTTTCGTGCGAGTGACGTCAATTAAAGATCATTTAACGTTGAAATTGAAAAGAGTAGGCCCAGCCGAAAGGAAAGGTAGGCGTGATTGCAGTGGAGAGGCCCACCACGTGTTGGGTTTTGACGCCCAATGTCGATCCTGTTTGTCACAAAAGATAGGGCGGTGGGCGGATTTGATGGTAAAAAAATAGGGAATAAAAATAATAAAAAGTTGCAAAGGCGAATCAAGGTAAACACTACGATGGGACGGAGGTGCTCAGTGTTATTATAATGGTGATGGCGATGGTGATGGCGATGGTGATGGCGATGAGGCATTATTCGTTATATGGCGCGAGAAATGGCTGGAACGAGCATGTCGTTGCGGCCATATTTTGATAAGATTATGTTTTTCAAGTCAGTCGGGAATTATAAAATAGAACAAAACTTAAAAAGAAACGATGGCTTGGGGTTTTGAACTTTGTATCAAACATATGGAATAAAAAATGACAACTTCTATGGCATTTGGTTAAAACAGGATTTATACTTGTATACATTTTGGTTAATTCACCCCAAAATAATGTAATGTTACTTATCGCAAATATTAATTCACCCCAAGAAATTATAAATTTAAAATTTTTGGATTAGGGTTGGACTTAGGGTTAGGACTAACTGTCAAACCAATGGGTATTTGGGTAGGGGTATATCTTGAAACAAAATAATGTTTCATGTACTATATGTCAAATAGAACAGCCTCCACATCTTTAGACACAATCCGAAGCTGTATTTTATCTGGGATTACGATTATGTCGGATTGTTTAGAAAGGATATATATCTATGAAGGATGATCCCAATTCTATTCAGCTGACTGTAAATCACAGTATGAATTTCGTTAACCCAACAAACATCAGCTCATCTGCAAACAATCGAAAGTACCTTGCGGAACGCCAAAATGAAGAATAATTCCATGTTCTTGAATCATCGCAGCCTGATAGTCTTTTATTTGTGTGAGTTTCTTTGGAGACGTAAGGCAAAAAGTAGCAATAAATATATTTTTGAACAAATTTTGAAGGAAATTTCTGAATTTTGATGTGAATTTGAGTCAATATAAATTCTTTTTATTTTGGGGCTGAATTAATATTTTGGGATGAATTAACAGAAAATATCCAAATTTGGAATTTTCAAACGAAAGACAACAGGTAGGTACTGATAATATTGGTGATGTTCTTTATAAAAGAAAGAAAGAAAGAAAGAAAGAATAATAAAAGCTCAGAAAGATTTCCTGATTGCATTTTTGTTCTCGCTTACTAGTAATGTTTTCATTTCTAATTCTTCCAGACTCGGTAGCTCCTTGTACCTTAGTAACTAACTACCTTGCATAGGAGGATCTTGATTATATATATATATATATATATATATATATATATATATATATATATATATATATATATATATATATATATATATATATATATATATATATATATGTAATGAAAAACAAATCACTTTAATGTACCATTACGATAATTTATTTCACCTAAATAAATTATCGTAATGGTACATTAAAGTGATTTGTTTTTCATTACATATTAGCTCTGTCCTAACATTGAGCACTCAGGATTTCATCCTCTTTGGATTTACCAATTCGGTTTACCAAGTTCCTTATAACTTAATTATATATATATATATATATATATATATATATATATATATATATATGATTTTTCTATATATTATATATGCGCAATACTTATTGGAAAGTGCTCAATATCAATGATAGAGCTAATTTATTCAGTTGTATGGATATGAGTTTGTGATCCTGGGTTTCACGTTTTGTCTGATAATCGTAAAAGCGTGAAACCCAGGGTTCCAAACTCATATCCATACAACTGAATATATATATATATATATATATATATATATATATATATATATATATATTAATAAATATACATATACAATTACCTAGGTTTAGGTGTGCGACTTAAGTTTTGCCGGTTTTCCGGATCATCAGGCACAGCATATCTCATGAATAAATTTGATAATTATTTATTTGCTTGCCTATCTATGCACGTCAACACGCGCGTATACAGTTGCTTTTATCTGATCGTTTGATTTATCCAAATCTATACACACACATATATATATATATATATATATATATATATATATATATATATTTATATATAAAACAAATACACACACACACACACACACATATATATATATATATATATATATAGAGAGAGAGAGAGAGAGAGAGAGAGAGAGTAACAGTGAGTGAGAGGAAGAGAGAGAGTGAGAGTGAAAGAGAGGAAGAGTGAGAGAGAGTGAAAATTAAAAGAAAACGTTAACATTATGAGAGGGAAAGAACGAACGAAAGCAAAAAATGACCTTTGCATTTAAAGAAGACAGTAAGAAATGTTAAAATAAAAAAGAAGGAAAAAACGGAAGACGTTAACATTAAAAAACAAAAACAAATAAAGAAGACTGAAAGAGAGATAGATGGAACACGTTAACATTAAAAGAGAGAAAGAAAGGCAAAAAAAAGGAAACGTTAAAATTAATAAAAGAAAATGAAGAAAAGAAAAGAAAAACGTTCACATCAACAGAAAGAAGGAAAGAAGGAAAGAAAGAAGGAAAGAAAGAAGGAAGGAAAGAAAGAAAGAAAGAAAGAAGGAACGAAGGAAAGAAAGAAGAAAAGAAAGAAAGAAGGAAAGAAAGAAGGAAAGAAAGAAAGAAAGAAAGAAGAAAAGAAAGAAAGAAGGAAAGAAAGAAGGAAAGAAAGAAAGAAAGAAACAAAGAAGGAAAGAAAGAAAGAAGGAAAGAAAGAAAGAAAGAAGGAAAGAAAAAAGAAAGAAAGAAAGAAAGAAAGAAGGAAAGAAAGAAAGAAGGAAAGAAAGAAGGAAAGAAAGAAAGAAAGAAAGAAAGAAAGAAAGAAAGAAAAGAAGAAGGTCTTTAAAAATAGAAGCAAAGAATCCGAACATTAAAAAGAAACAATGAAAAACCTTACATCGGAAGAGAAAGAACGAAAGAAAAAAATATATTTTAACTTTAAATAAAAGTTAATGAAAAAAAAGAAGAAAATGATAAAAAAAAGCAAACTTCATATTAAAACAAAGAAAAAAAACCAAAGGATAAATGAAATGTTTTCTACTGAAAGAAAAAATAAATTACATTGAAGAAATTTAAGAAAATGTTTATGAAAAAAATGAGAGTATTAATGTTGAAAGGAAGAATGAAAGAACATTAAAAATGAGTTAAGAAAATTGATTAATTTGTTTTTACGGCTTATCAACCCTTTGCAAGTTATTTAAAGCCAGAAAATAGTTTTAGATTGGAAGAATGTTTTTTGAGAGTTTTTTTAAAAATCATTTTACCCCAAGCAAGACAATAAAGCCACTAAGATGCAAGAGGCAACTGAGTGTTAGAGAATATAACAAAAACTACTATTAAGGAGAGAGGACAATAAAAGAACAAGAATTAAGAAGACAGAAGATAACGATTGACATTGCATTGAAATCTTTGAAGATTCAACTTGACAGGAAAGCAAGAAACCGGAATTCCACATGCAAGAAGTGCGAAAGAAGACACTGTTATCATAGAACTTACGGTTATATCTTGCCATTTCAACGATAAACTAGTACTGAGCTTAAATTCATAAATATAATAATGATTTAGTGATACAAGTTTTAGTAATTAACCCATAGCTGGGGGAAAAGATGTGGATTCATACCCTTCTCAACGCGATTTGCACGAAACTGAATCTAACGAACCCAACGGGAATTGGAACTTAGCTCTCCAATTAACAATTCCGAGCCATTATCCATTACACCACCCGCACATCCGAACTTAAAGCACTTTTACTTACTTTATTCAGACAATTATCCTCATCTTCATTGCCATATTCACAACATTTCGGTCGTTGTAAGCTCCGGCCTTCTTCAGGAATTTCGAACGGAACCATTTATTTCGTCCAACAGGGTAGATTGTTCTAGTTCCTTGTATCACGCTTCTTCTGGATGTTTCAGTTATTTTCCTTTAACTCAATTCTCCAAGTTTTGGTTCACCACTGCTGTGGCCTAGTACTGAACTCACAACTCTTTGGGTCTAGTCACTGGATCTAACCAACGTCTCTATCCACTGGGCCATGTGAACTAGAGTACGAAATAAAGGGTGCGGTTTGAAATTCCGATCACATGAAGAAGGCCGGAGCGTACAATGACTGAAACGTTGTGAATATGACAATAAAGATGAGGATAACAGTTCGAATGATGTAAATAATGCAAGCAATCATAATACCTTATCTCAGCGATATAGATAGATATAAACCTTTTATTTCCAAGCGGTCATCCATCCAGGTACTAGCCAGGCTCGACCTTTTCTTAACTTTGGTGATCGTAAGGGAAACGGCGTTTCAACGTGATGCGACCGTAAGCCGAGATAAGAAAGAAAAAAAAAAAACACACCAAAAAGTTGATAAAAAACGAATAAAAAAATCGTTCCATGTAACGAAGAAAAAATAATTTCAAATGAAAGAATTTTAAATAAGGAAACAGAGAGTATTATCTATCTATCTATCTATAGAGAGAGAGAGCGAATGAAAAAGAGTACGAAGATGAATGAAGGGAAAAGTCGAGAAGCGAATTGCTGCATATCGAAGCATGAAATCATGTTGATCAAGTATGAAATCGATAAAAAAAGGAGCAGAAGGAGGAAGTGATCAGATTAGGTGGGTCAATAGTTGGTGTTTCCACCGAATATAAGGACATCCCCCGCCCCGCCCCCCAAAAAGTCGGGGATGGGAAATAACTGGGTCAGTCAGGTAATAAGTTTATTAGGGGTCAATCAATTCAGTGGACCTCAATTTAACTTATTATGGGTGCGTTTTGAAATTCCAATCACCTGAAGAAGGCCGGAGCGTACAATGGCCGAAACGTTGTGGGAAAGAAAAACGAGCGATATTATGTTTTAAAAATATCTATGCTGACGGCGCAACCATTTACTGCTGTCACGTTAGTAAGTCGCATCAGTTTGATAAAGTCAAATTGGCAGATAATATCCAAAACGAACTTCAGTCTGTTGTTAACTGGAGCAAAAGATGGCTTGTTAAAAATATCTACACTGACGACACAAGCATTCACTCCTGTCTGGATAGTAAGTCTGGTCAATTTGATAAGGTCAAATTGGCAGCTGATGTCCAAAACTAATTTCAGTCTTGTTAACTGGGGCAAAACTAAACTGTTCTCCATTAATCACCTGAGAGACCTCTCTCTGCCTTTCATCAGCATGGCTGATGCTAACCCTTGAAACTGAATCGTTGCGCCTTATTACAAAAATGTATTGCTGGTATTTTTTTATTATGAATATATATTTTTATATTTATAGTTTTAACAGCAGTTTTTTTCGTTACTTATTTGCCCATATCTGAGACCGTAACAAGTGCTACCACCCCAGGTCAGGGTGAATCTGGGAACAACAGCAACAACGCCGATCAGAGGCCTTGCTGTTGGATGTATTCTATCGTCATACCCAGGACATTCAAAGTCTGTAGACGGTGCCAATTGTGTGCTCGGTTTTCAAGAATGCAGTTGAGCGCTCATCTCCCTCTCAGTTTTCCCCCGTCAGTCTCTTCATTGTCATTTCCAAACATTCTGAAGCTATAATCAACAATCATGTTGATTACCTCAATAGGAACAACATCTTGAGCGACAAACAGTACAGGTTTCGATCGGCCCGATCCACTGCTGATATCCTAATTGCCATTATTCACAGAATCATTGAGGCATTAGACAACAAATACTACTCAAGGACGATGGTATTAGATATTTCAAAGGCCTTTGACGAGGTGTTCTATAAAGGATTACTGCACACACACTATCTAGTTATGGAATCATTGGAAAAAATTTCTCAATTATTAAGTCCTTTATAATTGGTAGGTCCCTGAAGGTAGTTGTTAGCAGTCAGTCCTCTGAGGACCAAAAGATCAACGCAGATTTCCAGAGTTCGCTTCTTGGTCCAAGCCTCTTTCTACTTTACATAAATGGTCTGCTTAAGAGTATACTCTGATCATTTTTGAATATCTATGTTATTGATACAACGGTCTGTGTGTGAATCCCCCCTCCAAATTCTAGATGACCAGAGATGTTAGCATCTGATCTTTTCGCTGACCTGGATCTAAAAGCTCAGTGGGGGAGGGGAAACTGGCTGGTCACATTCAATACCCTGAAAACCAAACTAGTGATATTCCATCATCACCGATCGAATTAGAATTCAACCCACACCTCAAGGATTTCTCATAGATGCGATCCATCGCTAAAGAGACTGTAAAAATGGTCGGTTCCTTGAAACGCTACAGTACCCTGACCTGACCCGACCCCGCGCGCTACTCTCTACCTTTACAAGAGCCAAGTCAGGCCGAAGATGGAGTACTACTGCCCAGTCTTCACTTTCCGGTCTCGATAGTTCAAAAGCGTCTTCGCATCCTTGTGGGTGACAAATTATTTTTCGCCCTATTTAGAGTGTTCAGACGAATTACATTCCTTAATATCACCACTTCACGGCTAAGACCTGCCCCGCTGTAGCAAACCACCCTCATTCCTTTCGTATCCCATTGGTGAGATATAGGTTTCACTCAACCAGCTTCTCAGCTCAGTGGAACCAACTGTAAAGAGAATGCTTCTCCGATCACTACAATCTCAATCATAGTCTGGGGTTAACCGTTATATTTGCCCAGATATCCACATAAATTGACACTTACTCTGAAACCATCTATCTCGAGTGACTCCCGGGCCTTATGCATGGTGAGCTTCATTGTAAAAAATGTACTTAGAGGTCAACACATGTCTGCAGCGACACATGGAAACTGTTTGATCTGTACGAAACGTTATTTAAAATTACCCCTACAAACACGGTAAGCGTTGTTTTGTTTTTCTGAAGATAAAACTTTGACCAAGACCAAATATCTAGCATTATGACTGATGGTTTTGTACAGATCTTTTTGATGTAAACTAAGATTCCAGCAGCTGTGATGGTTTTAAGAATGGTGAGTAACGAAGATCCTGCCCTGCCTGCTCGCATCTTACCACAGGCTCTTAGGATTAATACAGTTGGATACGTTTAGCTGCTGGCGACAGTTGTTAAGCCCTGGATGGATGAAGTCCGTAGTGAAAAGACATGCGTTTCAACAAGACTCAGCACCTTCCCATCAAACCCAAGAATGTAATATCAAACTTATGGCCTCCAAAGTCACCAGATTTAAATCTCATGGTCTTTAGCATTGTTGAAAGGGAGACTAAGCGACATCCTCAAGATATTATAGCTTTACCAAAGGCCGAGTTATTAGAATGTTCGCTTTCTGACCATGAGAACCGGGTTCAAATCTCACCTTGTCAGGAGGGTGACTCCTTGATGTTATCAGACTGGAGGGGGTCGATTCCAGCATGCGGTACCTTTGGAAAATGCCTAAAAACCATACCACTGGTTGACACAAGTCTTGTGAGTGAAATTGGGTAGACGTAACCCTTGGAAGCCGTCAGTCATTGTGCTAGCACGAAGTCACAAGTCATCGCGACCGAGGTTTTGAGTGTGCTACCCTTGTTCAGACTGTTGATCACGCTAGAATACACGCTCTCTCCCAGAAACAGTAACTAAGGTCAGATCAGAATATTTGCAGTATAAACTACAGGTTGGGCTCTGTGGGTGTTCAACGAACACAAATGTGCCTGAGCAGGCGTCTGCAATGGTGATTAGCTAACCGTCCTACTATTTGGCATACTCGAATTTGAGTAGCTGCTTCATTTACATTTTACCAAAGGCCGCCATTATCCAGAAGATATCCTAAATGACTAAGAACCATGAAGTGCGGCCATGTTAACGCTTTTGAGGCTGAAGGCGAATTCATTGTAAGATCTTAGGAGAAGGTTTATCGAGATCATGCGCAGAAATATTTATTATAATATATTTGATTTTTGCTAGATTACTTGTTTTTTTAATTACCATATAAGTTCTCAAATGCACCTCGCGACATCTAATATCCTGTTGTTTTTCTTTTGTTAGTTCGCACTACCATTACGTCCTGTCAGTACTTCATAAATAATGGACTATTTTGTTTTGATCGCGTGGAAAGAGGAGAAAAGGCATTAATTGGTTTCTGTGAGAAAATGAAAGAAAGAAAGAAAGAATGTGTTGAACGTCTGTCAATAACTCATAAATAAATAATGGACTATTCCGTTTTCATTACGTGGAAAAAAACAAGACACATATTAGAGACGCTACTTGGTTTCAATGAGAAAATGAATGACAAAAAGAAAGAATGAAGGGAAGACAGAAATATTTAACGGCTGCTTTGGTGAAGTGGAAAAAATGTTGTCAATTTCAAATCTTTTCATTGTATCCACTTCTTAAGATAAAGACTAGCATTCATATCCTTTTTTTTTTAAGCATTCCTCCCCAAGAAAAGCGGCAAGCCACTAGTATGCAAGGGGTTACAGAGAGTTGGAGCGAGAGCAAATAGGAGTGATAGAGGAAAGGATGAAGAGAAGGATGGGGGATAGATCAAGGCATCTGGAGACGTCGATTGATATTACATTTGAATAGTTGGAGATTATTGCTATCAGGGAAACAGGAAAAGGGAAGGGAGATCCACAGGTGAGAAGTGCAAGACATGAAGCTATTGGAGTAGAAGAGACGGCTACATTTAACCGTTTCGACAGTGAAAGGGTGAGAGCGAGATGCCAGCCTAGTTGAACGCTTAAATTCATGAAGTCTGGGAACCAGCGAAAGCAGCTCATCGGAGGAGTTACCGTGAAAGTATTTGTTAAAAAGACAGAGAGAGGTGACGACACATCTGTGAGAGAGCGACTGCAGACGAGATGCCAGATCAGGGTTAATTACATTGCATATCCGTCTTCATCAAGGACTTTGAGACAAACAGAAGGGGCACCAGACCATATATGACAGCAATACTCCATGCAAGGGCGAATGGTTGATTTGTAGATCTGGAGGATCGATTCCAGGGAGAAAAATTTCCTGGCGCGGCACAGGGAGCTACCTTTCCTTACGGTGGACAAAGCTATTGACACAATGTATTTGTTCAAGCTATAATAGTTATTGCAATATTTTTCTAAAGTCGTTAAGCGAAAATATTTAACGAGGTGATATGGGAAATTCTATGGATACTTATTGTTCTAGAAGGTACCATGAGTTTATTCAATCATTAGCTAAGAATTAAGATTCTTCAGAAAATTCAAATAGGAAAACCGTAAGATTTTCACGGGTCTTCTAGATTAAATAAATTTAACTCAGTTTCTGGTAAAACGTAATCACTTTCCAAACACCTTAATAATATACAAGACATTTATTAGAATTATTTTGTTTCTTTTCGTTCGTTCTTTCACATTCATGAAGTCCACCAGAAGATCAGCTTCTACGTGTTTTTATGTATTAAGCCCATCTCTTTTCTTTGAATCATTTAAAGATTTCTCTATTCAAAGTTATGAATGTTCTTTTGTCTTCTTCATATTGGGATTGGCTTAAATGACATCCAGTCAAATCTTTCCTGTTTTGAATATCCATGTCTGAATATTAACGCCGATTTTCCATCAGTAACAATAAGGATTCGTATATACTTTGCACAACAAAAGCGCCATCAGTGAGAATTGAACAGGAATCGCGCTTTCGAAAGGAGAAAGCATATCTTCTGTTTTACACACATATGCATACACACGAACACGCGCGCAAATACACACATACACACAACATATCTTTAAAGCTGATCTAACAACTATTTAAAATCGTTTATTCATACAAATTCATAACATTCACTTTTTAAAATCCTTTCACCCTAAGTAAAGCAATAAAGCCACTAAGATACAAAAGGTTACTGAATATAAGAGAATATGCGCACACACAAACACACGCGCACACACAAACATATGCACAACATATCTTTAAAGCTGATGTAACAACTGGTTAAAATCATTTTTTCATATAGATTCATAACATTCATTTTTTTAAATCATTTCACCCTAAGTAAGGCAATAAAGCCACTAAGATGCAAAAGGTTACTGAATGTAAGAGAATATGAGAAAAAGAAAAAAACATAATTAATCCTAGAACACTAAACATCAATTAAAATTAACTACTAACCATGGGTATATTATACCCGATTTTGAAAATATCCAAAAAATATTAAATATAAATCTTTATTTGAAATATTTTACATGCAGGCACTTCAAACTTTTTACTTTGAGTTAACATTAATAGGAACTGAAAAACATATTATTTAGGTAAGAAAATTAGGTACTGAAAATTGTAATTAAAAATAGGAAAATTTGCGCTGGGTACTATATACCTATGGTTAGAGTTCTAAGGTTAAGGAGAGAGGACAATACAACAACAGAGATTAAGAAGAGAGAATATAACGACTGGCATTGCATTTAATTTTCTAAAGATCAAAGTTGACGGGAATGCAAAACATCGAAAAAAAATTCCACAAGCGAGAAGTGCGAGAGAAGTAACTGTTATCATAGAACTTACGGTTACATCTAGCGCTGCGCTTAAATTCATAAAGTCTAGGCCCCACGGAAGTAAGAATAAAGTTGGAATTGAAGTTGGAATTGAAGTTGGAATTTCGAATAGAACCCTTTATTTCGTCCACCGGGTTAGATACTTCTAGTTCCACGCGGCATGCCCCTTCCGGATGTCTCATTTATTCTTCTTTAACTCAACTCTCCAAGTTTTTGATTCACCATTGCTGTGACCTGCTATTGAACTCACAACTCTTTGGTATTTGGGTCTAGTCATTGGATCTAACCAACGTCTTTATCTACTTGACCATTTGTCCTTAGGGACATATGGCCCAGTGGAATCAGAACACTCTATCCCCGTAAAGAAAATAAAATTCCAATTATCTGAAGAAGGCCAGAGAATACAACGGCCGAAACATTGTGAATATGACAATGAAGATGAGGATAACAGTCCGAATAATGTAAATAATACAGGTAATCATAATACCTCATTTCAGAGATATAGACAGATCTTTTCATTTGTGCCCGTTTTTTTTAAATAATGACCAGCATTAATATCTATTGCTATTGCAATATTTTGTTATAGTTGTAATTAAGTTTAATGCTTTACGCTTTTAAATCAAAGATACAATCGAAAAATACGTTTACAAAGTTTGTGGGACGGGTTCTTCACACCCAAAAAGGTAAAAGGCCATCGTTGTATTAAACGATGCGATAGGGGAATTTCTACTGATATTTTATTGTCGTAGACTTCACTATGAGCTTATTTAAAGTGAAGAATAAAGATTCATCGAAATTTTAAAATAGGAAAACCGTGACATTTTTACGGGTTAAAACTCGTCTAAAAAATTTCTGAGCGTGTTTCGGCTATACATGACATCTATATTAAAGCCTGAAACTTGATAGAGAATGTACAGCAGCAACACCTATTCTAGTGAGGCCGCGCCCTTATGGTCTACATGAGTGTCTACAGGATTTACATACATAATATACTGGGTGTATCAAAAATACTTTTACAAACTTTGGGGCGGGTTCCCCACACCAAATCAAGAACAAAAGTTCATGTAAACATATGTCCACAAATCCCTCATTTCTGAGTTATTAAGTTTAAAGAAAGTTAACGGTAGTTGGTGCTGTGTTATTATATAGACTAAGTTACATTTGTCATTCGTGTACATTTGGGGCAAATCTGTCATCAACGTTTAACGTGTATAGTAGTGTGTAGGCTGACAAATGTTCTGTTTAACGATGACAGGATAATCATATCGTGGGCAGGCAGATACATACTGCCGCGCGAAAGGTAATGGATGCGAGCCTGCACGGCTGTATCAGATTGTGTTTCCTGACCAAAGGCACCCGAGTCATCCAAACTTTACTGCTGTTTATCGTCGGGTCGTTGAGACAGAATCTGTGGTACCAGAGACTACGTACCTGATCACGAAGAACGCATTCTGGGGTTGTCGGAGACGATTCAGGTATCAGTACACGTCAAGTGGCCCTAACCGTATCGAAGTATTTGAAAGGGTTTTCTAGTTAACGGGTGCATGCGTGTGTGTAGAAGAAGCAAGCGGAGGAGATTTTGAAAATTCTTTGAGTTGCTGTGTTGAGGTAAAATGATGGCCTTTTACCTTGTTTTGGTATAAAAAACCCGTCCTAAAAAGTTTGTAAAAGTATTTTTGGATTGTATCTTTGATTTAAAAGCGTATACCGTAAGCTTTAAAGTTAACTCAAATACAAGGCATTTGCAGAGGTATCTGTCTATATTTTTGAGAAGGTGAATAAACAGAAGATAACTGATAACCGACATCCATTAAACATGGCACGTGGAACTAGAACAGTCTACCCCAGTGAGCTAAATAAAGGGTTCAGTTCAACCACCTGAACAAGGCCGGAGCGTACAACGGCCGAAATGTTATGATAAATATGGCAACAGAGATGAGAACAATAGTCCTAATAATGTAAATATTGAAGAGATATGTTTATATAGACTTCTGTTCTTGTTTTGGTATGAGGGACCCGTATGTAAAGTTTGTAAAAGTATTTTAGAGGGGTGCAGAATTAATTTCAACTTCACCCTGCCCGACTTTTATTGTCGATAACTCCAAAAAATTTTCTTTGTCATTTTCGAATAAAGAATGTACATTTATACCTAAATGGAACTATTCGGGGATTTATTTTTTTTATTAAAAGCTGAACGCGGGACTTGAATTGCAAATTACCCTTTTGAGTTTCCGGGTTGAAATTATTACGTCATTATTTTTGCACCAACCTAATAGTTCTGTCACCCATTTTTGGCACACCCTGTATACATACTTACACATTATATACATACATCCAGATATGCATACATATATATTCCATTTCCCCTTTTTCGTAATTTCCCAAGGGTTATAAAATAACGTACTAGCCATCGAGGATTTTCTTTAACCCTACAATACTAACCATCAATTAAAGTTAAACCACTACTAACCATGGGTATATCATACCCGATTTTGAAAATATTAAAAAAAAAAAAAAAAAATTAAATATAAATCTTTATTTGAAATATTTTACATGCAGGCACTTCAAACTTTGTACTTTGAGTTAACATTAATAGGAACTGAAAAACATTATTTAGGTAAGAAAGTCAGGTAGTGAAAATTTGCGCTGGGTACTATATACCCAAGGTTAGTGTTCTCGGGTTAATGAAAAGACGTTCAGAATATTTTCTTACAGGATTAAAGTCGGTTTTTTGAAAGGTACGTTCTTCCATACACAGTGCCTGGAAATTTCTCAGGGCTGTTGAGGTTGCTAAATGATTTCAGTCGTTGCCTGCGTGTATCCTGTCTGGCTTTTGTTTCTGATTTTCATTTAAACCCAGTATTTCCTCATTCTACGATGGATAAATTCTTCTCCCTGATCGCTGAAAACGCAGATTTTTTCCCAATTGGACGGTTGGTTGAATGTCAAATTTCTAGCCTCGTTTTGATCCCTGTATTTTTTCAGTTCGGTAAACAGGATTTGCTACAGAAAACTTTCGCTCTAAAACTATCCTGTCAATTGAAATGTAGTTTCATTGTAGTCTTAATATTCATTTGCTGGACGTTTTCAAGGGCTTGATTATCACTGTGTCATCCAACGCGATGCCTAGGATATTTTTACTTTAAGGCTCTATAAAACAGAACAGAGTTCATGTTTTGTATATAGAGAGCAGTGTTCATTTTTTTTTACTGTTGTTCACATAATACAATGCCAAAGAGACACTCAAGTTAGTGTGTTACGTAATGAGGATATTTTATGGGGGTACAAATGGCAGAGGGAGCAAGAAGTGTTTATTATGAGGATATGTAGGATAGATAGCGGCTGATCCTAGACTTTAATATTGTAGCGATCGGGGAAGAATCATCTCGGGAGTCTGAAGAAGCTGTCTGATTGGAACTTCCTCCCGACCAATGGAATACGAAGTCAACTCAGTGTCCTTGGGAAGACAGGTCATAACGGTAACGATTGGGCTGGTGGAAGCAAGGAATGTTACTCGCTCGACTGACGTTTGATATGCTAAGAGTTGTGATTCATTTGACAGGCCACATTATAGAAATACTCTTCCATCGAGTTTTTTCATGTGCACTGTGAGTAGCATTCAGTCTACTGGAAATTTCGACATCGATATTTGCATGAATGTTCAAAATGTTTTCCTACGTGAGAGAAGCTTTCAATTTGTTTTAGTGGCTGTCTGTGAGGTGAAAAGTTTCTAAGACTTTCTTTCTACTGTTGATTGTTCACACAAGAACTGAGGTAAACTTAAAGACACTTTTTAAAAAATCATTTCACCCCAAGCAAGGCAATAAATCCACTAACACGCAAGAGGTTCCTGGGTGTTACAGAATATTATTAAATAACACTATTAAGGAGAGAGAACAATAAAAGAACAGGAATTAAGAAGACAGAAAATAACAATTGACATTGCATTGAAACTAAAGATCAAAGTTGACGGGGAAGTACGTGGAGAGTTCCACAAGCGAGAAGTACGAGAGAAGAAACTATTGACAGAACTTACGGTTTCATCTAGCAATTCCAACAGTAAAATGATGAGACCTAACTAGCAATCTAGTATTGTACTTAAATTCATAGTCAGGGTAACATAGAGGAAAGTAATATTTATTTTAAATAATACAAAAATGTAGCCCAAGGACAAAAGTGGAAGTCTGGTCTTCTTCCGTCTTATCTTAAATTTAGCTAACCACGATTACTGACCCAAACATACCACAGTATTACGCCAAAACAACACATTCTTACTTACCATACTTTCTACAGTCACCATAATACCTCAGAGTCTCTCTGTAGTGTTAATTAGTTCCAATTTTATCTTGGGGTGGGCGTAAAAAGTAAGAACGTTTAAAAATGAAACCTAATAAATATTTATAATGAATACAATTCATATACAAGTAACTAAAGTAAATAAAATTCCCCAGAACAATTACCATGAAAGTATTTATAGAAAAGGCAGAGTTATGGCGACGGGGAAGCAACAAGCCGAGATGCCAGGTTAGGAACAATTACTTCTAAAATTTCGCTCACACTGTACACAAGATATGTAAACAATGTTTATGTACAAATGTCTGCGTGTTTGTGCATATATGGGAATATATGTTCCCGTGTGCATGTATGTTTAAGTGAGTGTATATGTATGCATGCATGGATGACTATATATGAACATGTGTGTACGTGTTTGCATGCGCGTTTGTGCTTGCGCTGGTGTCTTCATGTGTGTGTGTGTGTGTGTATAAAAACATTATTTTCATAGGTTCACTCTGCCCGGTCAGGGAAGGTCGATACTTGATTAAAAAAAATTACGTTACGATTTTTTTCTTCTTTTCACACGAGAAACACGGGCCGGCCGGGTTTTACTTTCCGCTCAATAGAGTCATTCTTCTGTGGCTTTTGTCTTTCTATTTCTACTGTTGGGCCAGCCCAAAGTGTCTTTCGGCCGCTTACACTTCGTGAGTCTGAATTATTCATTACAACGAACAGGATTCATAAGCGTGTGGTCATTCGAAGTATCGCCTCGGAACTTTTCCACGTTGCTCAATGAATCCTACGCCCAAATATCTATCTATCTATTAGGTTGGTGCAAAAATAATATCGTTTTTTGACGTTAAAAAAATACGTCAAAAAACGATATTATTTTTGCACCAACATAATATCTATCTATCTATCTATCTATCTATCTATCTATCTATCTATCTATCTATCTATCTCAGTCTGTTCATATGTATGTATGTATGTATCTATCTATCTATCTATCTATCTATCTATCTATCTATCTCAGTCTGTTCATATCTATCTATCTATCTATCTCAGTCTGTTCATATGTATGTATGTATGTATGTATGTATCTATTTATCTATCTATCTATCTATGCCGTGTCTTTTCAGGGCGTAGGCTATCATGGCTCTCCACTTCCCTCTATCCCTCAACAAGTTCCTTCTCTCTGCCACCTCCCCCAGACCACGTTTTGTGATCCACTTTCTTAATGCTCCTAGGTATGTCATGTGTTGTTTTCCCTTGTCTCTCTTTCCCTCTATTCGACCCGTGAGTATCAGATTCTCCAGGCCTTCCTTCCTCATTATGTGTATCAGAAACTTCAGCTGCCTCTTCCAGATGTTAAGTATAAGCCTTCTCCTTGTTTCATCCTCTCTAAGACCTCATCGTTGCTCACATGCTCGGTCCATAATATCCTTAGCATCCTTCTGTAGAACCACAAAGAAATCCTCCTGTCTTGCCAGCTTTTGGAATGCGTCATTGGACATCCCAATACGTCTATGGATCTCAGTGTTGCAATTACCGTCCACTGTCAGAACGCTTTCTAGATATTTAAACTTCCGTATGTTCTTGATTCTAGTCTTCCCGACCTGCAAATTGCATTTTGGGCTCATTCTTTTACTGATGACCATGCATTCTGTTTTCTTGTAGTTTATGCTTAGTTCCTTCTTCACACTCTTCGTCGCTACCTTCTGTAGGAGATTTTGTCATTTCATTTCCGTGTTTGCTATCAGTACTGTGTCATCTGCGTATCTTATATTGTTAAGATTGTGGTCACCAATGCTAAATCCAGGTGGGGTTTCCAATTCTCTCAGAATTGCCTCGCTGAACAGATCACGTGAGAAGACACAGCCTTGCCTTACACCCCTTTCTATTTTTGTATATTCGCTGAACTCGTTCCCTATGCGCATGCATGCTATTTGCTGCCAGTTTAGTTTCTTGATTATTCTAATGTCTTTCCCGAATATATCAATGTTGCTGAGCTGTCCAAACAGATCCTTGTGGTATACTTTGTAGAACGCCTTTACGTAGTCTATAAAACACAGTGCATGTTCTTGTGGATTTGTATCGCTCTTCCTGATAACATTCTGAGCATAAATATCGTGTTCCTTGTTCCAGTGTCTTTAACGAACCCGCACTGTTCTTGTCCTATCTCTGGCCTGATTCTGCTGCGCGCTCTATTCATCAGGATACGGACGATGAGTTTTGTCACGTGACGCATTATATATCTTTCTATCTCAGTCTATTCATATCTATATCTATTATAAAAGTAGTTCGTCTTTGCTGGTTGTGGAGGGCGCATTTAGTCGTGCAATGTATGTCCAGAATATTGTTCAACAGATTCTAATGTCATTTCTGCAACAGGAAGGTGATGTGCTTTTCCAGCAGAAGAATGCCCGCTAACGTGATGTCCATATTACTTAACATACTCTACAGAATTTCCTACAACTTCCCTGGCTAGCATGATCAGCAGACTTATACACAACTGAACACATATGTTATATGATATGATGGCACTTGAATTGTTCACTGATTGATTTGTTTTTTTACGGTTTATCAAGCCTTTTAAGGTTATTTAAAACTCAAACATTTTTTGTTGGGGGGTGTAAGAATAATAATGACTTTTTGATACAGGTCTTAAATTTAACACATTGCTGGGAGGAAAAGAGGAGAAGGATTCATAAATTTCCGTAGAGTATTTGTGCGCAAGTGAATATAATGAACCCGACTGGAATTCGAACTCGGATTTCTTATTCCGAACCGTTATCCTTTACACCACCCGCACATCCAAGTTTACAGCACCTGATATCCCCCATCGAGTTACTGACCAGACTCGACGTTGGTTAATCTCAGTGATTGGGCCAGAATCTGTGTTTCAACGTGATATGGCTGTAAGCCTTGAATTGTTCAGTTAGCCGGCTTAAAAATATTGCTGTATTACGTCAACAAGTGCAACAAACAAAGAAGTACTGTGGAATGGTATTCGCCATTTGCAAAATCGTTTACAAAATCGTTTGCATGCAAGTGTAAATGCATATGTTAATGTCTATAAACGATAATACTGTATTAATATGGATCTGACTATAGCTGAAAGAACAATCCTTAATTTCCAACCTGGACACGTATAGATCTGTATATATGATAGTGATCAGGATTATGGTCATTAGCATCATGATGTGGTGTAATCGAAGGATGATTCCACAGATGAGCATTTAACCAACCACCTCGACATGTCTCGGCTGATTGGGAAAGTGTGAATCTCTGTGAGCGATCTTCCGGTCATCAATGCTGCGAAGATTTTTGTATTTTGTATACAATTTCAGTTCCCTCATATTGATAGTGATTATAAGATTTTCCATCGGGCCTATTTCTTGTCTGGTGATATCATCGTCATTTTGGATATCTATCTATCTATCTATCTATCTATCTATCTATCTATTTCAGTCTGATCATATCAATCTATCTATCTATCTATCTATCTATCTATCTATCTATCTATCTATCTCAGTCTGTTCATATCTATCTATCTATCTATCTATCTATCTATCTATCTAGCTAGCTAGCTAGCTATCTAAGTCTGTTCATATCTATCTATCTATCTATCTATCTATCTATCTATCTATGGCGCTTCATATCTATCTCCGTCTGTTCATATCTATCTATCTATCTATCTATCTATCTATCTCAGTCTGTTCATATCTATCTATCTATCTATCTATCTATCTCATTCTGTTTATTATATATCTGTCCCATTCAGTTATCTATCTATCTATCTATCTATCTATCTATCTATCTATCTATCTATCTATTCAGGGCCCTGTGTCGTTTAATATTTCGATGCATTCATGCTCATTCGTATTCGTGTTACTTATATGGAGGCGTTTTCTTTTCTTTCCTCTTCCATGTTTCTCTGTCTCTTGCTTTAAATAAACAAGGTAAATAAATAAACAACTGGGTTTATGAATAATTGCACAAAGCAAAGCAAAGAAAAAAAAATGGGGTTAGTGTCATGAAATTGTTAACAGCACTTCTTAAAATAAAATAAAAACCGATTTCCTTTCACAGCGTCTCGTCCTCCCAGATGAAAGAATGATCTCATATATTAATGTGCATTTTTATCATCATTTTAAAGAGTATATATCAATAGGGTAAGAAATAAAGAAAAGATAAAAGAGATAATGAAAGAAATAGAAAGAAAGAAAGAAAGAAAGCAGAAATGTAAACAGAAAGGAAAGAAGAGGAAAATCGAAGAAAGAAAAGGAAAAACAACTCAAAATAAAAAGGAAATAAAAAGGAAAAGATCGTAAAAGCTCAAAACAAGGTACGCGATAAGGAGAGAAAGGATAAATAACCATGAAATAAAGGAAGAAAAAAGAAAGAATGAGAGAAAGAAAAAGAAAGAAAAAGAAAAAAGAAAGAAAAAGAAAAAAAAGATAAAGAAAGAAAACTGAAGAAAGAAAAAGTAAGAAAAAACAAAGAAAGACAAAAAAGATAATAGTAAGAAAGAAAAAAGAAGAAAGAAAGAAAGAAAGAAAAAAGAAAGAAATCGAAAGGAAGAAAGAAGAAGGAAAAGAAAGGAAGAAAAAAGAAAGGAAGAAAAAAAGAAAGGAAGAAAGAGAATGAATAAAGAAAGCAAAAAGTAAATGAAGAAAGGAAAAGAAAGAAAAAGTAAAAGAAAGAAGGATAAAGAAAGAATAAAGAAAGGAAAGAGGAAGAAAGAAAAATGAGAAAGAAAGGAAAGGAAAGAAAGAAAAAGAAAAGAAAGAAAAATAATAGAAATAAAGCAAGAAAGAGAAAGAAAGAAAGAAAGAAAGAACGAACGAACGAACGAAAAAAGAAAGGGAAGTTAAATAAAGAAAAATGATGAACGAAAGAAAGAAGAAAAAACAAAGAAAGATAAAGAAAAGAAAGAAAAAGAAAAAAATTATAAAAGAAAGAAAAAGAAAGTTAAAAAAAGAAAGAAAAAGAAAGTAAAAAAAGAAAGAAAAAGAAAGTAAAAAAAGAAAGAAAAAGAAAGAAAAAGAAAGAAAGAAAAAGAAAGTAAAAAAAGAAAGAAAAAGAAAGTAAAAAAAGAAAGAGAGAAAAAGATAGTAAAAAAAGAAAGAAAAAGAAAGAAAAAGAAAGTAAAAAAGAAAGAAAGAAAAAGAAAGTAAAAAAGAAAGAAAGAAAAAAAGAAAGAAAGAAAGCTCAAAAAGGGAAATAAAATTATTAATAAGAAGAATGAAAGAGAAAGAAGCAAAATGTTAAACATTGATTCATAAAGTAAACCTCTCCCCAGAAATATGGTTACTTGTTGGTAAATAAAGTTCCATATCAGACATGCAGAAAAGCAAATTCCAATCCCTGTATATCAAGAAAAACATATATAAAAGCAAGCAGCAATAGACCAGCCAAAACAAATATTTCTGTAAAATCTGGTTATTTCTACAAAATAGCAACAAAATATGCAATTTCATTAATTTCTTTACCCCGGGTGAATTTTTCAGGGATTTTTTTTTTATTGATATCATGTCTGTTCATTTCCAGGAATCCTCGTTTCAGAGCTTTATGCATGCACTGATTCCTGGGGAAGCAAGCTTTTTTTCATGTTTTTCATATTCCTCTCAGACATCACACTGCCGTATTGAATGCAGGGTATGTTTTTGGCGCATTTTTTCTAAAAAAAACAAAAAAACAATTCGCGTTCAATCGGCCGGCAAATACGGTACATCTTGGTTAATAAACGAACTAAAATATCACCGACACAGGACATTATACAGTGAACATTTCAGAAGAAAATTCAGCTAGTAGCCACTTGTTACGCACTCCTTGAATCACTCTTGTATTTGCGATAAATTCCTCATATTAGCTGAATGTTTATCACAATATCAATAAGCATAATTAGAAAATAAATATTATGAAATATAAAGTGTAACTTGACTGTTTAGTGATCGTCATTCAAGCTAGAAACATTAAACTCGATAGAAGGCGTGCCATTGCCTGACAATAAAGTCGCTATAATTAACGATCAGGGTCAGTTATTGATAGTTGAAGAGCACGCGAGTGACGACGGGTGAACGACCGGGATTCAAAGAAAGATGTTTAACAAATAAACCGTAGTTGGAAAAAATAATGTCGGCCACATACATTAATCTGCCACTGTTAGTACCAAAAAGGAATGCAACACGGAGATAAAAAAAAAAATGGTATACATTTTGAGGAACCTTTATCCGAAATTCCCAAATTCAAAAACCTACAAACACTGATGGTTTTTCAGATGCTGATACGATTTGCTACAAATGGAAGATTTCAGAAAGCAACATGGCTGCCCGTAACATGATTAATGCGTTGCAGCGTTACAAATAAAATGAGGACGTTTTTTTTTTTTCAGTTTTCATTACATTTAACTGTAATCAGAAACTATGTTTTGTTTTATATACAAAAACTGTTCCTGTATGTATTGGGACATTTTCATCAAAACACCACATTGTTGGCAGAGACTGATAGCTTATCGGATTTCCTTCTCATACTCACAGTGATGTCATCGATGATGTACCTTCTTCCTCCAATTTCTTACACCTGATGAAGAAGTAGTGTTTGGCGTTGGATTTATATATATATATATATATATATATATATATATATATATATATATATATATGTGTGTGTGTAAAATGTGTGTGTATATATATATATGCAATTTTTTGTATATATTATTTATATATTACATATGCGCGGTACCTTGTCTGACGATCGCAAATAGCGTGAAACCCAGGATCCACAAACTCACATCAATCCAACTATATATATATATATATATATATATATATATATTTCGAGTAAAAATTGTATTAAAATCTTTTTTACACATAACAATGATTTTTCTACAATTTAACCCATATTTATGGGAGATGAATTATTACATTTCCCAAAGTAACGAATCCATGTAGAATTCGAACTCTCCAAGAAAGACACTGTTTCCCCGATATGTTCTAAAGAAGACTTATGGGTTATCGCACTTGAATTTGCCAAAAAAACCGTCGCTCCTTAAGCCTATAAAAACTATATATAAACCAGCCCGATGTGACTTAGGTTGATCTAGAAGAAAAAGTCAAAGCTAGCCCCATTCATACGAACCAAGCTCGCCTCAGTCACCCACCTTTCGCTGAAGCGTTTTCTATCAGTTCTAATCTTCGTATTGAGCTGATGCTCAAAGATTCGGATCAGATCCTGATGAGAAAGACAATTGCCTGGCAAGTCTTCCTCCTGTCGAGTCATCCAAATCCACGTATTTTCCCCACGATTCGAGAACACCAACTGTTTTTATCCGCCGAACATTTTTTCGATTCGTCGACAGATGGGAGAGGACGCTCAATTTTTGCATATCAAAATACTTTTATAGCGACTCTTGCGACGGACTTTTTTTAATTTAAATATTCCCTTTTCAGCATGTCATGCGGAATACGTGCCCTTTTTAAAGTGATTTTCTTTTTCAACACATTTTCCGTCGTAGGAACCACGCGACACGCTGTCGCTTGCTTTGATGAAATAAGTCGCCGTTTTCTTCGCTATACTTCTTTCTTTCCTTTCTTGTTTGTTTTCTTCATTTCTTTACAGTTTATGCTTTCTCTCTTTCTTTCTTTTTTCGCAAAAGAAAGAAGGAAAAAAGAAGAGCTGGAGAGGTGGAGGAAAAGAGAAAAATGAAAGAATAAGAGTAAAAGATGAATAGAAAGAAGAGTTGGAAAGAAGAAGAAAGAAATAGACAAATATTAAGAAAAAGAAAGGAAAAAACAAAGAAAGTCACGTGAAAAGAGGAAAAATAGTGCAATGACAAGAAGAAAGAAAGAAAGAAAGAAAAGAGTTGGGAAGGAAAGAGGAAAAAGGAAATAAAGAAACAGAGAAAGGGGAAAACACACATGACAAATACAAAAGGAAACCACTTTTGTGAAATACACAGAAATTTTAAGCATTAACAAACATTTGTTTGAATATACACTGCGTGCCAAATTATTATAGAGATAACTTTTTTTCTAATATTTCAAAAACCGTCCAATCAATTCACACAAAACTTTCACACAATGTTGGCGACACTGACCTACGCAATCACTGAAATTTTCGTAGTGATCTGCGCAATGTAAACAAACTGGCACCATATTTGTTATCAGCACGGTGATTTGAGAGTGCCAAATTATTAGAAAGGTTTAGTAAAATTCCCAGAATTGCGCAAACAAAACGTTTATTAATGTTGCACGTGAATATTTATGATCAAAAGAAGCTAATAAATAAGATAATCAAAAAATAATAACATATGCAAACAAATATGGCGCCAGTTTGTTTACATTGCGCAGATCAGTACAAAAATTTCAATGATTGCGCAGATCAGTGTTGCCAACATTGCGTGAAAATTTTGTGTGACTTGATTGGACGGTTTTTGAATATAAACGCAGTATATATATATATATATATATATATATATATATATATATATATGAAGAAAAATAGTTTTAAGACATGCTATATTTATAAGATAAAGTGCTTAATATTCGAGACAGTGCGTATGTAAATAGAAAAGTGAACACTGAAATCAACACTTAGAGGCGACAGACTGTTTCATGCTAAACACACTCTTCAAGCAATATGCATCAAACAAACTGTTGCCTGAGTGTTGACTTGAATGTTCGATTTTACTATTATATATATATATATGGACATTGATGTCAACACCCTCGTGTAGTGAGAGTCTGTATCATGTTTGAACGTAATTTTCAGACTGGTGTTGACCTCAGTGTCTACTTTTATATTTGCAATCGCTCTATCCCTGATTGTGAGGACTTTTAGCCATAATATAGAATACCTTCAAAGTATATATATATATATATATATATATATATATTTGTATACAATCGCTCTTTTGTATACCTACCTATGTTTACCCATTCGGTTATATATATATATATATATATATATATATATATATATAGATATATATATATACGCACACAAACAGACACACACACACACACACACATATATATATATATATATATATATATATATATATTATCAGAAATAATTTAAATCCAGAAAACTTAACGAAAGTCGACTCAGATAATAGGTAGCATTATTATTATTATCATTTTTATTTTCTTTGCTTTCTGGCGTTTACACATTTCTTTCCGGGTCCCACCCAGGGACCTAAGGTTAGAAATGGCATCATGACACTTTTCACTGACAAAAAAAAAAAAAAAAAAAAATAATAATTACATAGATAGAGCCCTTCGTAAAGTGTGGGCTGTACTTGTCAGAACAATTTTTTGTATCTCCTTGAGGCATGGGCTTCCAGGAATCCCTGCAATTAGTCTACTGCAATCTTTTCCAACCAGTCCTAGGGCTCCAACTACAACAGGGATTGTTGATGTTCCCATATGCCACATTTTCGAGACCTCTATTTCAAGGTCCTTGTATTTTGACAGCTTTTTGAATATCTTCAAAGATACATTGCAGTCAGCAGGGACTGCCATATCAATAAGGAGGCACCGTTTTTGTTTGTGGTCTTTAATAACAATATCTGGTCGGTTGGCCTTGATTGTTCTGTCAGTGTGAATTGTGTAGTCCCATAGAATTGTAACAGGTCCTATCTCCGTAACTGGGTCTGGGTGGTGTTGGTACCAGTTTCTTTCAGTTTCCTTCCCGTAGAAGTTGCAGATTTTCCAGTGCAGATATTGGCCCACTCTGTCATGTCGGGTTTTATATTCAGTGGGTGCCAACATCGTGCAACCTGATACAAGATGATCAATCGTTTCTGGATATTTATCACAGAATCTGCATTTTGGGCTGACACAATATTTTAGTATATGTGCTTGATAATTCCTAGTTAGCAAGCATTGGTCCTGCGCAGCAAGGATAAAACCTTCAGTTTCCGCTTTCAACCCTGCACTGCGTAGCCACTGATGGGTACGGGTTTTGTCTACATCAGCTTGGTTGATACGGGCAGAGTATTGGCCATGAAGCGGTTTATCTTGCCATCGCTTCTGTATCTGGTCGGTAGCATTCGTCTTTGCTGTCTTTTTCAAGTATTTTGCAGTTTCAGCCGGTGTATTGTGCTGTAGTTGCATCTCTACGCCCATTTGAAGCTCCAGTTTGAATTTGTTGGCTTCTTTCATTACGGAGTAAAGACGCTTACTACTTTCATGTTCCTTGACGCATACCATCATCCAGTCTTCTGTAGTTTCCAAGTATTTTTGGAGGCCAATTGTTGTAGTTTTGTAGGACAGTTCTAGTTGAACTAATCCTCTGCCTCCTTCGGATCTGGGCACATACAGACGATCAACATCAGCTTTGGGATGATGCATGAGATAGCAAGTGAGAAGCTTTCTCGTTTTGGCGTCCATTCGCTTAATTTCAGCTATGGTCCAGTTAAGGACATTAAAGCTGTAATGCACCACTGGGACAGCCAATGTGTTTATAGCTGATATTCTATTTTTTGAGTTTAGTTCAGTATTTAGTATCAGACGTACACGCCTGTAGTACTCTTTTCTTATTTTTTCTTTCATTTGGGGGTGTTGTATACCATCTCCTTCGCTAATTCCTAGGTACTTATAAGCTTCTTCATGCTCCAATTCCCTAATCTTTGTGACAAAATCTAAATCTATTGAGGGTGTTTCTGTAATTCTACCTTTCTTGAATGTTACTTTTGCATTATTATTATTATTATTATTATTATTATTCCATGAAATAATTAGCAAAAATCAAAAGAACAAAATGCATTATTTTCTCCCCTTTGTTTTTATTCCCTGAATATTCCAGTGTATTATACGGACATCCTGTGAAAAGTGTAGTGACATATGGTCTGAAGATCGTCGAGATGTGAAACTGAGAGTCACCTGAGAGCGTTGATTTCTAAACTCACATTATCTATCTCTATCTCTCTCTCTCTCTCTATCTATCTATCTATCTATCTATCTATGTAATAATAAAGAGAATTAAAATTTCAATTATCTTTTCTCTTCACTTACATATATATTAACTGTTTCATCACAGCATAAATGCACACTTAGATGTTTCATGAGTGTTTACGGACAAAGTGACGCAATCCATATTCAACACGTACTTCTAAAGAGACACTGTTGCCAGTTCATATAACGAGAGCTCAATGACTCACTACTTAAAATGACATTTAGGAAATGAATGGGAGCCACTCCTTTTGTCTGTCAGCAAACGTCGATCAAATTCGGTCTCAAGTGGCATTTCTTGTGGATCACCTTCACTTCTGGATGCCAACGGCTATTGGAACAAGCTGAGCATCGTGAAGTGCCTTCTCAACAATTCCTCTCGACCCTCTGAATAATCACAGGCGTCTCATCAAACTCATTCGGGTGGCCTCTTTACAGTTGTCTTTTTTCTATTTCTAAATAAGAACTTTGTTGTACACAAAAGACCCCCAGAAAAATAGAACAAGAAACTGAGAAAGAAGCCCTTCCCATTAGAGAGGCATATGCTTGACTCATGTAACACTGTTGCCGTCCAAACTCACATTGGAACGCACAATACAGCCATACAAAAGCTGACAAGATCATACAACGCCCACTATTAGCACATAAAAAAGGACAGGAAGAAATCGAGAGTATATACAAACAGATCTATCTATCTATCTATCTATCTATCTATATATATATATATATATATATATATATATATATATATATATATATCAGCGGCACGCCTCTCCGTAGAGTAATGGTTAGCGCCACTCCTACCAGACCATTAAAACGGGAACGTGTTCGATTCTCTCATCCGGTAACTAATAAATACGTCGTTGTAACAAACCAAAGCTATGAGCAAAAATAACATTTACATATTCTCGTATTTAAATGTAAACAATTTTAATATATATATATATATATATATATATATATATATATATATATATATATATATATATATATATATATATATGTATGTATTTCTTGCTTATACGTTATTTTTATAGATATAAATATTTAAGTAAACACTTTTTTCATAGAAAATATGTGTCGCCTGACAGGAACCGGCATATAGTTTGACGTGAATTGCCATTTAGCTACAGAAGAAGGGTCTGGTTAGTAAGGTCGAATTACTCCTTTTAAACTACAAATTTCCCATGATTTCTTTCGAACGCTCATATCTGCTCGAACAGTCGCATCTTCTGCAGCTAAATGGTGTGTTTCTACATGTATAGCATAACCATATCTGTATTCTATGAGCATATATAGTAATTATATTGGTAAATATATACGAATATTCCTTTGGTATATGTTCACCTTCACACACACACACACACACACACACACACACACACACACACACACACACACACATATATATATATATATATATATATATATATATATATATATATATATCGGGTACAACAGCAAAATTGTCCAAATCGTGTAGCAACATGGGATAATTGTCCATCCCACAAAACTACAAAACTAAGTTTCTTTTTCCGAGGTTTTCGGATAAGACTTTGTCGTAAGAATCCTTGAAAAGCCCTTTAGCTAGAAAGAGAACAGGTTAAAATCGTTTTGTGTCTGCCCCACTGTCTTCCCAAATGAGCAATAGTGAGAGGAAAATATTGTTCAGCCTTTCAGTAATAGTACCGACATTCTGACTTCCAACTTCAAGATAACGTTGAATAATTTTAAAAAAGAGGGAACAGTGGAGAGGAAAACTGGATCAGGAAGTCACAACAGCAAGAAGGATCATCGTATCAACTTAGACGTAAAGAGATCAATTAGAAAAGATCAAATTCAATCCTTAAGACGTGAGAGAGAAGTTTCAGCTATGACAGTCCAAAGATCAGTGAAAAAAGACTTGAAAATGAAATCATACGTGAAACGTGTGAGGCACCTTGTTACTCGAGGACAGAAAGTTAGAACGTTAGAGAGGGTGAAGATCATCTTGAATAATTTGGAAAATAATCGTGGAATAATCAATCGTTCATTAGCTTCCGATCCTTATTTATGATTATTTCATCACAATTCTTCTGTTAAACTTCAAGAGTAATTATACATTCTTATTGCCCAAAGTAGAGTCAAATAATGTCTTAAAAACCTCGGGGAATCCCAATAAGATATCTTTAATCATTTCTAAGATACAACTTGAACCGTTGTATCTTAATCTAACACATTTTGCGGTTACACTCGATATATATATATATATATATATATATATATATATATATATATATATATATATATATATATATATATATATATATATATATATATATATAAGTTTTTTGTAGTACAGAATTTAATAATAGCTAGGAAAAGGCAAAATTTATAAGGCATTTTTTTAAAAAAGAGCTAAAAAAAAAACAACAACCGGTCTCGTCTCAGGACTAATCAAGTTTATTTTTCAGTGAATAGAAAATTTATAAAAGAGTGTAAATTAAATTAACGAATGGAATGGAAAAAATATGAATTTTCAAAAATTAGATTCCAATAATAGTCAGACCCAGTAAGCATTCCCTCTGTTTACAAAGGGAAGGTCCACTGCCATGAAGAGCCAACTAACCAATAGTTCTGGCCTTGCTATTGCTGAGCATATAATAAATTGTAGGAAATGTGTGGTTAATTTTAGTGTGGAACATTTTTTGATTTTATCTTGCTCCCACTCCACATTTCACCTCAAGGTTCTAGAGTCCTTGTATATTAGATCCCGTGAGCCTTCCTTTTGTAAACAGAGGGGAATGCTTACTGGGTCTGAATATTATTGGACTCTAATTTCTTAAAAAAAAATTCATTTTTTTTCTCTTCCGTTCCATTCCATTCGTTAATTTAATTTACACGCTTTTATAAATTTTATAAATTTTCTATTTCCAGAAAAATAGATTTGACAAGTCCTGGAACGAAACCGGTTATTTTTTTTTTTAGATTTAAAAAAAAAAAAATGCCTTATGATGTTTGCCTTTTCCTAGGTGTATATATATATATATATATATATATATATATATATATATATATATATATATATATATATATATATATATATATATATAACAGGCATAATCTCACCTGGATATTTATCTCCAAAGGTACTCTATCAAGAATTAAGAGGAACAATTAAAAAAAAATCTAGTGGTATAATGACCCATTGTGGGTGGGGAAGTTAGGTTTGATTAAAAAAAAAAAAAACGATAATCACTCTCTAGTTTAATTTTTATTATATTTCCCAATTTTTGTGTCGTGTTTTGCATCAAAATTGTGGTTGAAAGAACTTCATGCATTTTCGAGAGTCTCTATCATCTTCAAGAAATTTTATGGTGTTTGTCTGGTAGGCAGAATTCCTTTGTCTGCTTCTTGGTATTCTTTGGAAAGCTGATCATTTTAAATAGTCTACGGTGACGCCACGTGTAAGGGTTGTTTGTGAGTGAGGCCGCACCCAAAAAGAATGACACAATTTTATACAAGGTGCAATGGATAAATTATCGTCTAAATTACACAAAAATGAAAATAACTCTGACATATTTTAACAAATATATTTATCAGAATTACACAAATACATCTTGAAATACTAAAGAATAGATTTATTTAATTAAATCGCCATTGGCTTCAACAACAGCCTACAGACAACTTCTGAATCTCCTGCAACTTTTCTGGACTGTCTCCTTGTTGGTGAATGCTGCCATAATCCTTGCCTTCAGTTCATCTTTGATGTTACAAGGAGTTTTGTTGGTCTCTTGCTCAATTGCACCCCACACATAATAATCAAGGAAGTTAGAGTTTTCGAAGTTATGTGGCCAGATATAAGGGGTGATGTGTTCGGACAAATTGCCTGATAGCCATGACTGGGTTCCTTTGATTGCGTGGCATCGTGCAGAGTCCAGTTGCTAGACATAGGGTCTTCCAGTAGCCACCGTCTTCACCCAGGGCAACACTACGTCCTCAAGGACTTCGTGTTGAGTCTGATGCCCTGCGGAAAGATGAATGGAACCACAACGTCGTCATCACGAGTGATCACTCCAAACACATTTGTAATCTCATTAGGCTCATCCAACTCTTTTCGCATCCTCTACAGTGTCAAACACACAAACACTCTGAAATGTCCACATTGGAGCCTCCCGGGGCGAAATTCTCTTAGTGCAGCATGCCGTTTCTAAATTTCTAGCGGAGTGGTCTTTTTCTCAGAGACGGCGCCCAGCTGACCCTACTATAAAGTTCAATCGACAAAATCAAAAACAAAAAGCGTGCACGCAGGAAATTAAAAATATAAAATGGCGACAATTTATCCATTGCACACGCGTGCGCGCGCACGCTCGTACACACACTCACACACACACATGTTTGATATTCATTAATTGATAATGATGCTCTGTCTTCGACATAGAGCACTCTTTAGGATTTTTATCCTCTAGGGAATTCCATACGGATTACTATATATATATATATATATATATATATATATATATATATATATATATATATATATATATAAATTCCCTAAATTAAATTTTCTTTTTGAATTTGTAGGTCTGATGAATTGGATCGTGATTACGATTCCAATGTTATAAATTATAACCATGAAATATTAGTGTTTGAGCCTTATATATATATATATATATATATATATATATATATATATATATATATATATATATATATATACGTCGTCTAACATTATTAGTCATTTTAATAGATGAAATGATGATATTTACACTACTTAAAACTTGTAAAATCTGTTAAAATTCATCAAATTGGCGCCGCAGCTTAAGAATAGCATGTTGTCTACTATACTTTATAAATATGCATAAAATATAGAAGCCCCTGCAACGATGAGCTGGTAGTTTTAGGATCTTTACAAGATTTAAGAATTTTCTGCTTAAGAAAGTATAATTCAAATTTATCATTACAGAATGCGTGCAATATTTTTTAAAAGAGAAATGTTTGAAATAATGGCATTTTAAGGACGACAAAATGAAAAATACATCAATGTGAAACGCACGATCCATATTTTGAAAGGAGTTTCAAAAGCCGTTCATCCATTGATTTTGGGACAGCTTGTATTTCTTCATATGAAAAACACTGTTCTGTATCCAGAAGAGAATTCCAAAGTTCAACTGGCAAATTCTCCCCCCTCCAGAATACGCCACAACATGTCCGTCAAGTTAAAGTCTGTCACTTCAAATGATTTTTCCATTTTATTCAGATCTATTTATTTCGTTGAATCTGATGGTCCGTTCGAATGCATAAAAATTATTTATTTTTCAGGTCACGTTGAACGTATGACTAGTAACTAAATACTACCAGCTGCACGGTCAGGTCATCGGTAACTAAACCGGTAACCCCTCCTGGTAAGGAGATTAACTGAACACTCCTAGCAGATTAAAAACAGGACCAGCCAAAGGGAAGATGAAAGTTTCTTATAAGGTCAACGGATATCTATCACGATGCATTAGACTATGCGCCATAAGTATATATGCAGCCAATGCCGTGAAAACAACATCGCTGGGTGGAGGGCTTCCAAAACCAATGGTCAACTTGTAGGGTTTCCCCCCCCCCCCGATGGAATCAACGGTCAAGTGACCATGACCAATGTGACCTTCAGTTTGGAGGACACCGGCTGTGGTTTGACTCAGATATGTAAAGAGAATTGGTGAAGTGCTCAGCTGCGCAGTGACCCTACGACCATATTCGGTGTTAGGACTAATGTTGATGATTTTCTCATAACGTTTGCCTTCTTAAAATGAAGCTTCACACGTCTTTGGAATGTCGATCTATGTTCCTGATGTCATCTTATATCCATCAATAACTCTTTATAAAATCACTGCTTCTCCATAGTTAATCTTATCCAAGGCGTTGGTAATCGTGTCTCTCCGCAACTTCCGATCCTTTCTAGCAGTGTTTATCTTTTTACTACCCTTACCCACTCCCTGTAAGGTAGGTTACACGCTGTTTCACTCTTGCCTTCAATATGGTCTGTGGGGGGGTCATCTTTCCTCATTACGACCCCAGAGTTTGCAGCTGTCTCCTTTTATGTACATTTGCCTTCTTAGCTCCCCTTTTTCTTAAAAGTTTCTCATTGCTTATATGCTCCGTCTGCGATATTCTCAGCATCCTTCTGTAGAACCACATATCTGTTGCCACCAATTTTCTTTTCGTCTGTGAGGAGATTGCCCAACTTTCACTGCCATATGGGTAGATTAATATTAGATAAGCAGCTTTGAGCTCTTTTGTTTGTAACGATATTTTCATGTTTCTTAATACTTTGTTTAGCTATTGGAAGGTATAAGTAGTATAATTTCTTCTATCCTTCTGTTACATCGAGTGTAAACATGAAATTTAAATCAGATTAACTTGAAAATATTTTTCAAATATGCCAAAAATATTTTTAAATATGTAAAATATTGTTTATTTAATGAAAGCTAAAATATAAATACTCTATAAACAACTGGACAAAACAGCAAATCAGGATCTCTTTGAGTCTGTCTTTTAACTTAAAAATGTTTTAATTAATTAATTGTCTGTTTGAAGAAAGTTAAAATAAAAATATTTACTGTATAAACAACTCGTATTTTTAAATCTTATTCACTTAAATCAGATTAACTTAAACTCATTATGCACCGGACAGACGGCACACCACGCAAGAACGTAAGGACTCACGCAATCACAGACTTTTAGTATTATATAGATTCTTTAAAATTTCCAGGAAATTAATTTTCCCAAATTCTCTAACTTTTATCGCCCCATCCTAAATTTTGGTTTGAAGAAGTTTCGAACGTCAACATCTAAATGATATCGTTATTTTTGAGTTACATGTGCTATCCATTTTAGTTGTTGCCGCTGTTGGTAGTCACCAAGTGATGTGGTCTCTGTTATTTGATACAGTTCTTTGTGAATGTGTAGCGCCGGTTCACAATGTTCCAAGAGGGGTGGTCCTCATTAAGACCTACATGTTTCACATGCTCGAAGACATTTTTAAACATTGATCTGAGAAAAATGCTGTATACAGCTAACAGTTTAGTTATTCCTGAACGAGTTTACCGCCATGCATGACATCCGCAGGGAAGTCTCGATTTGACGAAATTATTTAAGAACATGATTCGTAATTTTAGGCTAATGTCTTAGTTTTGTACTAATTTGCGAGTTTGTAAAATTACTTTTGGCAAATTTGTTGATTTAGATACAAACTGAGAAGTTTCCACTATTTTATCTTGAGAAATATTGCCATTGGTCAATATTATATATGCAGAAAACAAATGAAAAAATAACGACAGCTAATCAAGAAAAAGTAAGGCCATTTTCAGATTCAGCGCCCTCAAATTAGCTAAAAAAGATGTTTGGTGTTTCGACGCCATTTCTAATTATTTTTGTTGACCAGAAGAATGAAAGAGATCATGGGAAATCTCTGTGTGTAATTTTTAATTGGTTTTAATTACATGCAAGTACACTTTATAAAGTTATTAAACTTATCTCTCTCAAACACACCTAGACACACACAACAAACACACCTAGACACACACAACAAACACACGTGTGTCTGCGAGTTGGGATGAAATATATAGGCATTAGAACACATACAGTGGTAGGTACGTCGGTTTTTATTCTGAAACCGGAAGCATTTCGTAATCATGGAAATTATTTTTGTCTTTCCATACGAACCCGGATGTAACCAGCTGTTCGTAACCGAAAGGCGACCATCATTTAAAGAAACAAACAATAAAAACGAAAAGTTAAAACAAAAGTGGTGTCCCTTCGCAAAAGGGTTTGGCTTTGTGAGGCGAATCCTGCTCGCATGGGGAAATACGTAACACGCGTAGATTTCAGTCTCATCGTGTTGTCTTTCTCTTATGTTGTTTTAGCCAATCCTCACTATTGAAACCATCAAAGATCCACGTGCAGCTGCGACCTGACTCACGAAAGCGGAAATCCACATATAGCCTATTGTTCACTAAGACATTTATAATTACAAAAGCTTTTGATTTATTTTATTAATAAAATTTATTAGGAACATTATTGTCTCAAGAAATTTTTTTTCGATGAATAATGAATTTTTGAAAGAATTGTTTTTATGTATTTAAATTTTAATTATAATAATTTACAAACACTTAAATCTTTTAAATCTCAGTATTTGTTTCGTAGCGGATATTGTTCGTAAATTAAAACAGTATTTACTAATCATAAGTGGAAAAACATTCTGCATTTCAACGACTCCACAATGTTTTAAGAAGAATTTTGAATTTTTGTATGTATAAACGTGTCCATTTTCGTAAATGCGGATGTCTGTATATGGCATTATCAGACAATAAGGAGATACCTATAATAAATTTGAAAAACATGTTGGTAATTTTATAAGTTTGTCTCAAAAAGCGTTTTCGTAAGTAATGCTATAAAATCAATGTATATAAAATTCAATAAAATGTTAGAATGCTTAAAATAATTATGCATTTTAAAAGATTATTGGGTAGTTAAAAATCATATAAAAAGTCGTCCATATTGTATTCGTTAAGTAACTTCTTTCAGCTATGTCCCCCTTACTTAAATTTTCCAAACATCAAGCTGCCAAGGATGACATAATACCCAACCCAGTGTTAAAAATGCTTTTCTGCGATATTTTAAACTTAAAGTAAGTAAATATTTGTTTAATATTTTAAAAGTAAAATGCCATTATTAAAATCATTTGTGATCAAGTGTTTTAGGTCTCTCCTTTTTTGCACACTTTCTCTATGTATAGTTATACAAAGACAGGGGTTTGATGTAAAATTTTCTGGACTGGAAATGAAAATATGTTGTTCTCAGTTTAGAGCAAAACAAATACACAATCATTTTTTTGTGACAATCCAGTCACTTTTACATATATATGATGGGAACGGGCATTATATCATAGTCCGATATATCATCATGGTATAAATTCTACACATCATGCCTGTGTATTCATGTATATAAAGTGTAGCCACCCCCCCCAAAAAAAAAAAAATGTACTCATTTTTATGATAATAAATGCAGCGTTAATTGACTTACAAACAAGATTAATGGTTAGAATAAAGCAATATTAAGTTTTATTGACTCACAAAAGTTAGCGGTTTAAATTAAATATCAAATTATATGCATTTTTATCAATATTCAAACTGACGACACAGTCAAAAAGGAGGACATTTTGGGGAGTCCATATATATATATATATATATATATATATATATGTGTGTGTATGTGTGTGTGTGTGTGTGTGTGTGTGTGTGTGTTTAGGCAGCAGTCCTTCTTTCATGCACATTACATTGAATACTTTAATTTACGAATTTTGATTCATGAAGAATACCTTATTCCTTAATGGGCATTTAAATTCTTAAATAATATTTGGCCTATTTAATTTTGTTCTAGGAGGTGAATTATTATTTTTAACTACAAGGTTAGAGGTTTTAAAATTTTTGTAATAAATAATCTAATTTTTTTTATTATTGTCAACTTGTGTTATGCATTTTTTAAAAATGTTCTTAATTCTACTTTCGTCTTGTTTATAATTTTCGTTGATTTGAATTTTATAAAAAATATTAATGTTGTTGTTTATGTTTCTATTCTCGTCGTTGTAATTAGCAACCTTAGACAGAAAACGCATAATAATTTAAATGCCCCTTAAGGAATTGTATTCCTGATCAATCAAATTTCGTAAATAATTATATAGGCCACACTACAACATGTTTGACACGCAGACTCACTCTACACCTTTCTGATCATAGCTCAATTAGATCTCATTTAAATATTCATGGAGACCTACCGGACACTAATCGTAATATACTTGTTGACAACACTAATATAATAGCATCATCTACATGCAAAAAAGGCGAAAAATATATATTATTTTATTAATAAAAACATAAACAAAAATAACAATACGTAATAATATCGACTATGAACATGGCCACAATAACTTGACCGTGTTTTGAAAAATGAAAACATTATATAAATACATACATGTAACAAACTATTTCTCATTTACCAGTTAAAATATTTAATCCTTGAAAATGGCTAAATGTATAGCCGAGAGCTCTCGGAAAAAAAAGAATATTCGGACAGTTTTTATATAATTTATCATCTGAAAAGAAAAAAATATTAGATCGCATGAGAAATTGTATAAAAAACTAAAAGCACCTTTTCTGTCGTATTCAATGATATATATATATATATATATATATATATATATATATATATATATATATATAAAAGAAGATCCTAATAATAAAGCATAAAGATCCTAATAATAAAGTATAAAGATCCTGATGAGTTACTAAACCAACACAATGAGATGTTTTTTAAATGCAGACATAAAAATCATCTCAGTATAACTCACTACACCTAAAAAATGTCACTATCAGTTATAATATAATATATATTCAGTTGTATATGGGCATAAGCACATTGATATACATTCTAACCTTAGGCTATGATTTACTGTTGGTATATATATATGTAGATATCTATATACGATGGTAAATATTAGCGCGTATTTAGATGTGAGGATGTTTGTATGCACACATGTGTGCGGATACATATTTGTATGTATAAAAATGTGTATAACTGCTTGTATATGGATATGTGGATATATTTGTATATGCAGATACATCTGTATATGTTTATATAGATATGTGATACGTGTGTAAATATGTATATATGTGTGTGTATTTGTAAATTTAGGAGGTATATATATATATATATCGATTCATGTGTATGGGGTTGCATATATATTTGTATATATATGTGTATATATATATTTACGGAATTATATATGTGGTGTATATGAATATGTGTATAAGATATAGTTGTATGCATATATATGTATGTATTCATGCATGTTTGTATAAATAGAGACTTAATATAAAGACAGAAATTTAGTTCTTACCTTCAAATTCTTGTATTACTTTCTAATCTTACTTTCTCTTGAAATAATTTCTAATTAGACTTGAAAGATTAGAAATTTTACTCATCTGGAGATAATTTCAATTTAAATTGATCATTTAGATTTAAATTAAAAAAATATTACTCCTTAACCATTATTCACGATATTAAAAATATTAAAATTAAAAATAATTTTTTTTGAAATTTAAACACTTAATTCACTATCTAACGTTAACTGTAAAATTTAAGAAAAGATTTAAATATGTATAAAGATGGATGCGTGTGGAAATATATATATGTAAATATTTGTGTATGTATGTGCGTGTATACCGATGTGTATCGATACATGTGTATGTGGTTATATATGTAATTTTACATGTATACGAATATATGTGTATGTGTATTTACGTAAATATGTATGTGGTGTGTATGTAAAAACAGTAAATTCTTTTATTATTACCTTCAAATCTTGCTTCATCTTGATTTGAAATTCAAACTTTAAGAAATATTACTCATCTAAAAATAGCTTAAGATTAAATTGATGAATTAGACTCTAACTAAAAAAGATTTTACCTTAACAATCATCCACAATATTAAAATATTACTATTAGTAAATTTTTATTTTTATATTTGTTTATTATATAATATTCAGTTTATATTAAATCCCTAATTTATTTGTGGAGAAATTAAATATTTAAATTGCTATCAAGCATTAAATCTAGTTTAACTGTGGAGTTTTTAAAACATTTAAATTACTATCAAACGTTAAGATCCGTGTTTGTCTAAATTGCCCAGACATCAAGCTATACCACCCTTCTCCTTACTTCAAAACCCTAAGTCCATCTTTTATTTCTTATCTCTTTACTTCCCCCTTTTTTCTTCTTTTCTTTGTTTCTTTTCTCCTTTTTTTCCCATACCATTTCCGGTGAGTTAACCGATTAAATAGGTCTGATTCTTACCCACCTCCTACTCAATATTAAGTATTGTAATAAAAATGTTAAAACTCTCCCTTCCCTCTCTAATTTCGACCATGTCTCACACCCTATCCCTTACCACTCTCTATGTCACCTTATATAAGTCTAATACTGCCCTTCAAAAGTGAAAATTTTGAATGTATTTTTTCACTCTTGAAAGTGAAGTCTGAAGATCCAGAGAAAAATGAAATCTCTGGTGAAATAAATTATAACAATGGAGCCTTAAAGTGGTCTATTTTTCTTTAAATAATAATAATAATAATAATAATAATAATAATATATATATATATATATATATATATATATATATATATATATATATATATATATATATATATATATATCATAGCTGGCCACTCGTATTCGAGAGCCGTAACCGATTGGTACGTGAGAGAATCATGGAAGATTGTAGTTTAAAGACAGTAAAATCGACCTTGCTAACCGAATCCTTCTCTGTGGCCCGATCGGTTAAAGGCACGTCAGGTTATATGACGGTTTTGTATAGGATACAGGTTTGATTCCTGTCGGAGGACGAATATTTTCGATGAAAATTTCTCGGACATTCAGGCCGGTAAATGTTGTTTAATACTGTTTATTATAAACAGAGCATTTACTTAAATATTTGTATCTATAAAAAGAATGTATAAACATAAAAATGTCTTTATATATATATATATATATATATATATATATATATATATATATATATATATGAGTGAGTGAGTGAGATAGATATAATATATAGGGAGTTTCATTAAGACGGATCAAAATCAGCAATAAATAAATCAGTGTTATTGGTGAAAATTTATTTAATTATTTATTAGATCATGTTATTTAAGTCATGGTAATTATGTGTGAAAAAAAATATCGCCCAAATATCCGCCAAATCTGAAAGAAAAAAAGAAAAAAAATCATTAGACGGTTAAACTTAATTCACATTTAAAATCGGTCCAAGTTATTGGAACACTCTTTAGAATAGAATTACACACACACACACACACACACACAGAGAGAGAGAGAGAGAGAGAGAGAGAGAGAGAGAGAGAGAGGACAGTAAAAATAAGTGAGAGTGAAATAAGAGTGTTTCAATGTGGAATAATGGTTAACGAGCTGGTCCATTAGATAATTAATTCATAATATTTGGCAACTGACTTATACTTTTGGCTTTGTGCTAAGTATTGTAAGTGTAAGTGTCGTGTCCACTAAAATATTAAATAGAATATATATAAACCAATCACAGTCAAGAAAATACTTACATCTTAAAACACACCAATAAAATCATAGAATACAAATCAAAAAGTTTGTTGTATTACTCATCATTATTTTTAGGTAGATACCGCGCAAATATCGTGCGGACGTAGTAGTAGACATACCATGTGGCTTTTTAGGGTTAATTAGAAATAAATAAATAATTTAATTCTGAAGCCGATTTTGTTACGAAAAAGTGTCTAAAAACATACGAAATCCGTTCCTAAATAGGATACACACAGGTGTCACCAAACTCCACGCAACTCTTATGATTTTCACGACCCAATGCTAAAAGCGACAGCATTGACGAAACTTCAGACTACGGCAACGCCGCCAACAGTAAGAAACAATTTCTAACTATCTCTTGTATCCACTTTACTATGAATCACGCACACACGTGTTGAGTTTTTCATACAAATACACATATAACAACTTTTCATTGATTCTCACATACGTACACACAAAGACAATTTATATTTTATTTCAGAACTTTATTAACCCAAACAAAAAGATATTACTCTCCAATCTATCATCAACTGCTTGTATTCTTGTCGTTATATTAAATGAATGTTTATTTGTTGAAACTACGTTGTCTTTTCTACTAAATTTTATTCCTTCAATGAAAATGGTGTGATTATTCTAGACGGCCAAATTACGAGCGATCCTGTAACGATATTTTGTTAATGTATCGAATCCCGACACTCCAAACTTTAGCACTGAACGAAAAACCGAGTAGAAGGATTCCTACATGAGCACACATACACACAGGTCGAATAAACACACATATAAACAAGACGGAAGATCATTTTTAAGAGATTTATACACGCACGTCTGATGATTTCCATGTTTTTATAACTGATGATTTATATGCAATAGTGCAAGAACAATTATATTTCTCAACTTTATATGTTGAACATTACATCGGTTGAGTCAAAACAAAGCACATTCTTCTTCCAATGCCCAGTTCATTTCCCATCAACGACCCAATAACTTAAGTTGACTCAATCAAATCACTTCGGACAACCCCGTTGCGAACGGAGATACGCGCTGTTGCATAGCAGCTAAACAAGTCGACGGGAAGAAAACTTTCATTTTTCGTTTAATTTAATCAAATACAATAACTGGATTTGAGTTTCACTTGACTCTATTTTTTTATCATCGGTTTTGTTTACTGTCAAACGCAGTCTTTTGTGACGGCCATAAAGTACACAGTTTGTTTGTTGCTTGTCGAGTGTCGAGATTGACCGGATGTGAGATTTTAGCGGTATATCCACTCACCATTATCAACAACGAAACTCTTTTTACTCTTTAAAAAGGTTTTCTTTGTAAGCAGAACATTCATTTAATGTGTCGTTGGACATTTATAAACTTTAAATGTTTATTATGGAAAATCACTATAGAAGAAAATGAGCAATTTTCATTATTACTATTATCGTTATCATAACACTTATACGAACATAAGAAAAATTAAATAAAAAGCTTAATCTTAGTACCCTGTAGTTAATCAGATATGTGCCATGATGCATGATACACGCTAAGGCGATCATGGATTTTACGATACATGACTGACGAGGCAGATTTTCTCTTGCAGTCGGTTGCCATTTCTTTCTGTGGTAGAAACCAAGGCTGTCCTGCTATTTTCCCATAGCTGAGGGACAAGATGAGGATACATACATTTCCTAAGAGTATTACCACCTCAGTGAATGTAATGGATCTGACTGGAATTCGAACTCGGCTCTCCGATTTCCTAGGAACTGGGCTGTTTGACTCTCATACTTTGAATATTTTGAGTCGAATATATGTATATATATATATATATATATATATATATATATATATATATATATATATATATATATATATATATATTTGAATAAAAACAGACCACGTTAAGGTTCCATGTAATAAATTATTTCACCATAAACCCCTTATATCTGTATATATATATATATATATATATATATATATATATATATAAAAGACAGGATATGTGTGTAACGAATGCACGGCCGCAATTTTCGACGGATTTGCACCAAAATTTACATGCACATGCTCCAAGTTAGCGGGAAGGCCAAGACCGACTTTGCATTTCCAGACTCCCATCGATAGTGGAAATAATCGATTTTTTCATGCTTCTACGGCAGTTTTCATGTAGTTTGTGGCCATTTTCTACTGGCCAGAGTGAGAGCCACGAATATGCAGGAAGATTCTATTGGCCAGCGTGAGAGCCAACAGCTGACTGACACGAATGTTAACTAGCATACTAACATGCAAAAAAAAAAATCGACAGCTGCATTCGTCACAAGTGGGAAAAATTTAAATCTGCATGACACTTTACTCCAATTGGCTCATTCGCTTGCTTAAACTCAATGTTGATTCTGATTCCGCAGAACTGGGCTCGGTGTCAAAAAGTATTTGTTGTTAACATTCTTTTTTCATTCGTTTTTTCCAGTCCTTTTTTAAAGCTGATCGTTTTGTGTTCATTTTGTTTAGTTCTTTTTTCGTAACAGATTTAATGTTTAGTATAGAGCTTAGAAAAAATTCGCAGTGTCAGATAGGCAAGAAGTAAGGCATGTAGCAACATCAGCACGGCAAAGGGCACACATTTAAAGGTAAGGAAGGGCAAAAATATTTTAAGTCAAGTGATAGCGATTGCTGTATGAGTCGTACGATTTTTTAATCAAGCACGGGCAACGCCGGGCCATGCTGCTAGTATATATATATACACACACACACACACACACACACACACACACACACACACACACATATATATATATATATATATATATATATAAGCATATTTTAATCATTCACTTTAAAACTGCATTTAAAAAAAATGAATAGCTGAAAGCGCTCGGATGTGCAGAAGTTTTGGACAGTTTTTACACAGACTTTGTGTCCAGAAAATAAATAAAAAAGTTAATTGCAGTACCTTTTCAGTCGTCCTTAACGAAACGCACAAAAACAAGCATATATATATATATGTATAATTATTATATCTTGATATATATATATATATATATATATATATATATATATATATATATATATATATATATATAATGTATAATTATTATATCTTGATATATATATATATATCTTGATATATATATATATATATATATATATATATATATATATATATAAAGTTTTAAGGTAAAAGGTACTAAATATCCGAGATAGAGCGTGTGTAAATATAAGAAGTGTGGACACTGATAATTCAATAGCAAGTGGCGACAGTTCATTTCATACTTGAACGCAGTCTTCAAGCCTTAGAAAATCAGATTTTTACTTCTCTTAGACGAGTTACCATCCAAGGCTAGAGAGTCCAGTTTAAACAAGATTCCTTATTTTACTAGAGGATAACAATTAACACAATCAACAAAAAATGCAAATTCCTTACTAAAAATGAAATACAGTTAGAAATGGAAAATTATTTAATGAGTCACTCATTTTTGCTTATTGTTTGATAATTTCTTCACATCAGGTGAAATATTTGTCGATGGCAGGAGCAAAACATCATCGGAGGGGGGGGGTCATCACCCAACCTTGTTCTTAAACGACTTTTAGTAGATTTCATTTTCGAAAAAAAATTGTTCACAAGCATATGTAGTTCCAAATAAAGATACCATCATTTTCGCATTGTGTAATAGACTTTTCTATTTTCCGCTTGGCAACACATATTTCTTGTACAAGGCAGTAATGGATTCGGAATGAAATTTTGATTTAAAAAATTCGTCGCATTGTAAGTCAGTTAACTCCAAATGATAATTTTTCTGAAACTTGCTCCACAAATTAATTACATGATTAGTGTTTAGGTATTAAGCTAGCGTCACGGACAAAAAACCTTCGCGGGCCAGATGTGGCCCCGGGGGCCGGATGTGGCCCCGAGGCCCTGTTTTAATACGTGAGAATAAATGAGACTGGAATCTGTCGAATAGTTGAATTCCCGTTCACATTTTCCAGAAGGGAAAACACCAAAAATTCAGAGATTCTAGTCTAAAACATCTTAGCAGGCGAGTCACGGCTTTGTAACTTTGCAGACATTTTCAGAACAGAAGTTACCTAGAGGACAGATTCAAAATTCGTTTTCACTCTGAGTCACGCAATGATTTTGTTGAACAGATCACTACTTTATCGGTATTACGATGGCAAATGTTCAAACGAGATCCATATCTTCGTTCCGCCAGTAATAATCCGTTGGTCTATAATTCAAGTGCGTCTTAATAATATAAAATATAAAAAATGATCCACAAAAAGAGCTTAATGTATTTATTATAACAGAGCATAAAAGTTACATAATAGAGAAATTCAAAATTACCTCATAAGAATAGCTATTTCGACCAACACGTTACTATGTTGGCATTTTTCACTATCTGAGATGAGAAATGCCAACATCGTAACGTTGTTTGAAATAGCTATTCTTATGAGGTAATTTTGAATTTAGCTCTCTCTTTTTTTTCTCTCTCTCTCTATAATAATAATAATAATAATAATAATAATATAAGTAATTATACTCGTCTGGAAAAACCTTAGGTGTTTTGGCTTGTAAATGAACAAACCAATTCCCAAGGAAAAATAAGGGATAAAAAAAGAAACTAAGAACGTGTAAATGAGGCGAAAATAATCGTCCAGAATCAAATCTCAGAGTCCAAAGAAAAAAACCTCCAAAACGACCAAAGCAAAAGTAACTACGTAAAGTGCTCAATACACAAAGTAGAGCAAACCTAACTATGAACCTAAAGAGCCAGGCAAACCTATCTAGGTTTCACGTACGCGGTTCGTCAGGGTACACTTTCTGTCCTGGTGCCTCACACGTGAAACGTGTGATTTCATTTTCAAGTTTTTTTCACTGTTCTTTGCACTGTCATCGATGAAACTTCTCTCTCCCGTGCCAAACGTTTTATGGATTGACTTTGATCTTTTCTAATTGATCTCTTCACGTCTAAGTTGATATGATGATCCCTCTTGTTGTTTTGACCTCCTGGCCCAGTTTTCCTCCCCTGCTGTTCCCTGTTTGTTAAACTTATTCATAGTTCTCTTGAATGGACTTTGAAAATAGAAGCAAGTGTATGAATGTTGGTATCATTATGGAAGTCCTGAATGATCTTTTTCCTCTCACCATTGCTCATTTAGGAAGACAATGAAGTTGAAACAAAACGATTTTAACCTGTTCTCTTTCAAGCTGAATAAGACAATGCGTTTTTCAGGGATTCTTTCGACAAATGACATCAAGATGGCTAAACATTTTATCTGAAAACCTGGAGAAAAGAAACTCAATTAGTTTAGTGTTTTTTATATATGACATATTTTCTGGGATGGACAATTATACTGTAACCGATTTGGACAATTTTCCTGTAGCACCCGGTATATATATATATATATATATATATATATATATATATATATATATATATATATATGTATATGTGTGTGTGCGTGTGTTATTTTAATGGATACTGGTATTTGAGTAGACGCTCCATTTATTATTAAACACTATATTTATTTATTTAAGAAATGTTATTAAAGGAAAATTTGCCCTCTCCAGCAAGATTCGAAACTGCGCCCCCTTCTAGGGGATCATCATTAAATCTGACGTGCTTTGTCCTCTCAGCTACGGATCGCGGTTTCCCTTAGGGGAAAGCAGGTTCAAATCCTGCTGGAGAGCGCAATTTTTCTTTAATAAGATTCAAGCCGCTAGACGAAAATAAATAAATATACGGTTTAATAAATAAACGGAGCGTCTACTCAAATATGGGCATCCACTAAAAATAATGTTTATAGTGATAAAAATCTGTCATATAAAATAATAAAAGATCCATTGTAAAAATTTTTTTTCAGTTAAGAACCGTAAAAAAGGAAACCTTGTGTTGCAAATAAAAATATGCGTATGACGAAATTACTTCCTTTCATTTACTCATCTTTGTATGAAGTTTATTTAATACGGTACACTTACTATTTTTAAAACATTTGCCGACGCCATTACCCGAAACAGTACGTTTAATAAACTTATTTCTGGCGGAACGGTTATTCGAATCTGCATACTTATAAGTTGAAAAATTCTATCGTCTATTTCAGATGGTACTTGCATGTGTACACACGAATACTGTGGCACCATTTAACGAGGCAGAAAGGGAAAAGAAAGAAAAGAAGAAAAGGAAAGGCTAAGGACCGAATCGGATATTTTGATAAGTAACAAATGGCGAAAGAGTGTCATTACAATGACAGGGAAATTCTGAGTAAAAAGAAAGGGAACGAAGGAAAGAATCAGATATGTTTTGGCATCGGCTGTGTTATCTAAGGATATGAAAACAAACTATTGGTACGGGAAGACATCTTATTATCAACTACAGACCGGCTGGCCAAAGAAAAAAAATTCAAATGAAAATGTTAATTCGATAAGTGACGAAAAACAGGCAACTAAAGGGACTTTGGACAGATATAAAATTATGTTATCAGAAATATGTACCGAAGGAAAATGAATGGGAACCTAGAAGTGTTTGTTTTTCTTTCTTCGAGGCGACAGACTGACTGGAACTTTGGAGATGTTTCTTTTTGAGACCGTGTTAGGAAGACCACACATTCAGATAATTAGCGATAAAATACCTGACGTAAACCACGTGTAGAACAAGAGTTATGACCGCCATTGTCATATTGTCCCGTTCGCGGCCAGAGAAATGATAACACCGTTAAGAGGAAGAAAAGGGAAAGAGAAGAGATAATAACACCAATTTCTTAGAGAGCAGACGACTTGAAGTGTTAAAACTTGCCTAGCGGAAAACGACGTGTCACAATCCATAGAACGGGTCGGGAGATGGATGCAGTCCTATGTATCGAACAACTAGACATAAAGTTTGTTACCTTTTTCTTTCATACTTTGAACTTTTGAGTTTTCATTTTATTGTCTTTTATGCATATTTGTGTGGTATCACCCCCGTTGAACTCGGTTTGCAGTACGGCCCCGACGACTGATTGATTTCCTCTGCCTAGATCAATTCACAACGTGGGTAGGCAGACTGGGAATCAAAGTAGTTACTTCGGTAACCAGGCGTTGGAAGCGAGTTGGGAACGACGAGGCTGATATCAAATCTAACCAGATTCCCACCCGAATCACCAAAAGGTTAGAACGTCACATTTGGAGCAGCGACACCCGAACGGAGCAGCGAGGAGCGAACGGCTGGCGCCGTGGCGAGGACGTCACAATTGGTGCTGTTTAGGGACGTCACAGTTGGTGCCGTGGTAGACTAGGATAGAACGTCACGGTTGGCGCTGCGACCAGGGGACGACGTCACAATACTACAAGAAACATTTTTATATTACTATTGACTTAGCCAAGGCTCGAAGGCCACTCAAGGTAGAGGGTTACGGTTGAAATGCTTATGATGAATGGTGTGTGATAAGATTTAAAACAGAGGTTGTAAAAAGCAAAAGTTACAAGGATAAGGAAGGTAGATGCCGATTAAGCTTCGACTTGAAGAGGTTACGACTGTAGTGTTCAGGAAAGCATCCCCGATTGTGTTATGCAGCATTTCCCTCTATCTAGAGCTCAAATACAACACCTGAAATAGGCAGAAGAAAAGATTAAGCAAAATATTGTGACTTATAACAATAAAGAAGAAACTAGTCCCAGAAATGTAGCTGTAAAAGAGATTTTACGGCTTCAGGAAACTCACCATGCATTGTGCCAAACTAGTTCAGAAGTGTCTAAGCGGTCAGCTGTACACAATCACTTTCTCATATAAGTAGTTAAAGATGCTCACGAGTGAATGAAGCCTGTGAGGACCATCCTTTTCGAATCTTGTAGACTGGCGCTACATAATCACAAACAAAGAAGTGTACCAAATAACAGAAACCGCATCACCTGACGACATCCAACAGCAGCAACAACTAAAATGGAGAGGACATGTATCTCGAATAAAAAATAATGACAAAGTCAAAATGTTGACGTGACACGCCGAGAAGGGCCGACTCAGTGCCGCCAACTCAACGCCGCTGACTCAACGCCGCCGACTCAACACCGCCGACTCAACGCCGACGACTCAACACCTAATCCTTAATAAATTACTTTTATTCGGTTATAAAAAAAAAAAAAAAAGTTGTTTTTTCTGGTGCTGAGTTGTCTCGGTCCTGAGTTGTCTCAATCCTTAGTTGTCCTGGCGTTCAGTCGGCGGTTTTGAGTTGGTGGTGTTGTGTTATCCAGCAACATTCCATACTACTTCAAACAAAAGTTTAAGAAAGAAACACTCATCAATAAGTCGAACGAGCGATAACAGATACTGGGCTTTATTTTTCTGAAAAGTTGCTTTAATAAAAAGATTTTATAATTTTCAACCGACAGTAGCCCTGATTGCTAGGTCAATGGATACCGAATGTTTCCTGATAAGGAAACGACTAATATTACTATCAGTTTTACCATTTGTTTGTTTCACATCTCAGGATATAAATGTTCCGCAATTGTATTTTTATTGCGATGCGCCGTTCCCCTTTATAAGGGTGTTTGTCATTCTGACGTTTTTTCAGGGTATTTAAGGACAATTGGCCTTTTTTTAGGGGTTGTAAGAGAGAAATTGGAGCTCTTCCGTTTCCGATTACCGCTTTAGAATTCTTCAATTGTTACGCTTCCATCTTCCAAGTGAACAATTTTAGAATCCGTACGGCATTAATGAAACGAATAATTTAAAGTCCTTTTTTCATTTTTAAAGACAGACGTGGCTATTATGCTGATACCGTGACACATGACCAGATTTTTGTTCAGCTTATGACCGAAATCCGTATCTTTATAGCCTTGCACTTTTGTCGCCGATGATGTCAACCGATGCATGCTTCCGGTCGGAACGAATGACGTCAGTCAACCGGAAGGAGATTTATCCTCTCGTCTGTTTTTCAGTCAATGTTGATCGAAAGAGCATCAGAAGGTGTTTATTATAGATTTATTTATAAATAGCATTTATATAAAACTATATATTTTTTTTACATGTAAGTCCTTTTTAATACTTTATAAGAATGTAATAAGTATTTAAATGTTTAGCAAATCCTGTGATTAATCCTTATTAACTTGAAGTTAATAAACTGTATTCAAGAAAAACTCATTAGACAGACAACAAGACTTAAGATTTTAATGCTAATAACCAGTCTTATAGATAAAAAAATTATAATATTATGAGACAAGGTCTTTTAATTAATACGCATCATCTGAGCAATTATTTCGTTTGATAATCACGGCTTTTTATATCAATCTATATTTTAGCTTAGGGAGGCACGGTGGAGTAATGGATAGCGGCTCAGATTGAGGAATCTGAGGTCCGAGTTCGAATTCCAGTCAAATCCATTACATTCACTTAGGTACAAGTACCCTTAGGAAAGGTAAGAATCATCTTTTTCTCCTCCAGCTATGGATAAATAGCAGGACAGACCGGGTTCTGTAGCCTTGGATACCAACTGGTTTACTGCAGAAAGAAATGGCAACCTACTGTTGGAAAAAAATCTGCCTCGTCAGTCATGTATCGAAATATAGATTATCGCATAAGCGTGTATCACGCATGCCACATAACTCACTGACTGATTTTTCACTTGAATCCATTACATTCACTTACGTGATAATACCCTTTGGAAAGGTATGAATCCTCTTCTCCTCCCAGGGTAAATAGCAGGACAGACCGGGTTCTACAGCGTTTAATGGAAACTAGTCTACTGCAGAGAGAAATGGCAACCCAGTGCGGGAAAATAATCTGCCTCGTCAGTCATGTATCTTTCGATACATGATCGTCTAAGCGTGTATCACGCATGGCACATAACTGACCTAGCTTTGACCTAGAATTCTCAACCTGTAAGTGACAGAAAGGATAACGATGGGAAACAATTTCGATTACCAGCTTTGGTAATGGAATTCGGTCATGCTTTCATGATATTAGATTCCAACGACAATTTGAAAAACAATCAAAAGAATGAACAACTACATTGGAGAACCCTTTCACGGCAATAGAGGAGAGAAACCCTCAATGCAAAAATATATGGAATTGCCTGCACTATTAAAACCATAGATAATGTCGACACTAGCCAAGATGAACATATTTTCAACATAAGCAGATTGGATTGCAATCGATAAGCTCTCTTATGGCCTTAGACGATTTAGGGATCGACAACATTTTTCTTCTGTATGCTGTGTCCCTCCAGGATGTAGGTAATCACGACTCTCCATAACTTCCTATCCTTTTCAGATCTTAGCGATGATTTTCTTTTCGCTGTCACTTCCAATACCTGTACTGACATCCACTTACACGAACTCATTGAGTTGGTTACTCACAGATTATCTATCTATCTGTCTATTGCATTCAATATGTCCTGTGAGTGCCAAATTCTCCAAGCCCTCTGTCTTCATTATGTATCTTAGAAATTTCTATTGTCTTTTTCTAATTCTAAGTATCCTTTTTGCTTCAATTTCCATTAAATCTTCCTCATTAATCACATGTTCAGTCTATGGCATTCTCAGCAACGTTCTATAGCACTACGAGAGTGTTGGCTCAAGTCATTTTATCTGTGACAGAGATTGTCCAATCACCGAAATAATAAACGTTATATACGACAGTAGTTATATGCTGGAAGACAACAATAGTCGTGGAGAGCCATGATCAAGCACGTCCTGACGGGCCATCACATATAAGATTAGATTATAATATCTTTAGGTTGTTACTTTTTAATTATTAAACATTGGCTCGTTATTTACTTAAAACTGGATGTTTTGTTAAATGATACTTTAGCAGACTATTATTTGAGGAGGAAGTGCATCTCATCTCCGACTTCCGGAGGTTGACCTTCAGGGTCACATGTAAGACATAATAAGAAAGTCGATCTTTATGGGCTGAGCAAGCGTGGGAATGATAGAGAAATGTTTCTTCTGTGAGTTGTTTCTTGACCGTAACGATGTAGACGTGTTCTCCTTTGTGACCGAAACGGCTCCCTACGTTAGGAGAACGACTCTCCCATTCGATAGTTAGATAGTAATGTAGACATGATTAATAAAAAATAGTTAAGTTAACATTCTCTGTGTTTAAGTCTCTCATTGCTGAACCGAAACGCTTGGAAATCGCCGGTCGAGAGAAAGGTCGAGATGAGATCGTTCAATGCTGCCAAAATGCAATAGTTTATCAATGTTCATAAACAAGAGTAAGTAACTCTAATATTATGACATTTTATCCATTAGAGTGCTAAAATATCACTTTTTCTGTTTTATAATAGTTTTGCAAAATCCCCAAATGTATATTGCATTTCTGATAAGCATTTGTATCTCAATTCATCATCGTCATTCTAGTAGCTTTCTTATTTTCTATTCTAAACACATATACACACAAGCGTATACGTAGTTATACCATCATTTTTATTTATAATAGTTAATTCTGGCGTGGATTTTGGGATAACTGAGATGTTAGAATATTTTACTAGTATTTTAAAAAGCCTCCGTCTAGTGTTGAGTTGCTAAGAGGTGACGATCCTAAAATAAAGCTATCTCGAAGATGAAAAATAACATTTGATTTCAGGCGGCAATCAGATGGGTTGGAAGAAGGGCTGTAAATGCATAAAACACAAGTGAAAAGAGAACCGGAGCTTTCACCTGAAATCACGGCTCATTGCTTAATTTACTAAAGGTCAAATTTATGGTTCAGTCAACATGGCGATCAAATATCGCACGGCAGTTCGATACTGAATAGGTTCAAATTTCAGGAGTGTTTGCTTAATCATATGGTGAAGAAGAGGTAATCAAGTCAGTTTCCGGTGTGAGAGGTAAACATGCAACGCTTTCTCTGTCTGTCTGTCTCTGTGTGTCTATTTGCTTCTCTCTTTCTCTCTAATATATATATATATATATATATATATATATGAGAAGAAAAAGAAGAAAGATTGTAATTGTACAAGAAAATATCGGCCTGAATAATTCAGGAATATAACTTTTTTAGGCAAGCAGACTTTGTAATTATAGTGCTGGTTAACAAGGGATGGAGCATTAATAATAATATATAAAATAAATTAGATATATGCTTATAAAACGCGTAAACCTCAGAAATAAGTTATTCCAAAAAAATTTCGCTTGGAGATGGAACAGAGCTTAGTACTTTAATTCAATTTAATTCAGATAATTATATTGAAGTTTTCGGCTCTTGTTTTGAAACATGAGAACTCTTATGTAGCGTGTTGGAATCATATTTTTAAATAAATAATTATATTTATGCTCTACTTTTGTATCGAGCACTATTTTTAAAAAATAACAAAAACACTAAAGAACTTTGGATTATTTACCTAACGAGTTCTTTCCTATTTTCTATATATTTTCACACACACACACACACACACACACACACACACACACACACACACACACACACACACACACACACACACACACATATATATATATATATATTCACGTTTCTGATGAAAAAGGGCATAAGAAATCTGAAGAATTTATTTGACATATGTAGGGTTTCCGGACTATACATGCTGTGATTAACAACTGAAAACCAAATCACGCTATTGCTCTTTGGTATGATACGTTCAAGTTAATCTATCATCTACTCTATTACGCACACACACATTATATATATATATATATATATATATATATATATATATATATATATATATATATATGTTTGTGTGTGTTTGTATGTGTGAGAGAGAGAGAAAGAAAGAGAGAGTGTGTGTGTATTGTGTATATATAACTATATATATATATATATATATATATATATATATATTCATGAATCATTCACACAAAAACAAATATAGAGTTTAATGATTTAAATGGCGAGAATACATCGTCGCAAACAATATAAATAAGATACATCAACCGCGAACCTGTATATGAATGATATGATCCCCGTTTATAAATTCCCGTTGCATAAGGTCTTTTTAATTTTTTACAAGCTTTCGTCTGTTCTCACAGACATCATCAGGTATGGAAGTAGATTTTGTTCTTGTTTTTACTTCTCAAAACGCACAACCATAAAATTCAAAATTCAAACTCAGCGTTGCGAACGCTCGTTCCAAAACAACAACACATTTCTTATAGCATTTCGGATTACATCTCTTTTTTCGTTGTCCTCTTATTACTGAGGAGCTCTAAATATATAAACAGAGACAGAGAGGGAAAGAGTGAGAGAGATTAAATTTAATATTTCCAATCAGCAAAATGCTTTACTCTATTTCAAAACTAATTTAAAACCAATGTAAATTGACTGGAAGGAGTTTTTCTTTTTCTAAAATATTTCATTTACGACCGTTTTTGTTGTCATTGATCGTAATGTAATTCTCTCTTAATTAAACAAATCTTCCAAAAATAAAATATAATTTTCTGAAACTACATTCGAGGAATATTAGCTGATTTAAAGCATGATTAATCTGAAGAAGTCACATGTGCTGGAATCATTAACAAGGAATGTGAATGATTCAAATTAAACGATCTGACTCCGGATATGTTTAAAGGGTTAATTTTCGTTGATGGTTTAACGGTGAAAAAAGACACAGATTACGTCATAGAATTCTAACGAAACTTGAACAGATTCAAAAGGTAACTACAATAAATTTCGAACGAATGTCAGACAATCCTAAATCTGAGACGTAATACGGAAGAAACTGAAAAAAAAAGAATGCGCCTACGTACAAACTAAAGAAAAATGTAGAAAAAGAAAATGGATCCATGTTTCAGATGTGGAAGGTTATATCACGGCGACAACTGTTCCTTTAAGAATTCAAAATGTTACAAGTGTGGAAAAGCGTACATAAAAAGTCACGCCCTAAAACTAAATCAAGGGAATAATCAACGAAGCCACATGAAAAGCAAACAGAAAATCTACATAAAAAGAACTTCGAAAATCGCACGTGGCATGTCAGGTGAGAAATTATTTTTATTGGTCACTTCTAACATTTCATTTCGTAACAATTGTGTAAAAGATAAGACTTATGTGATAAAAAAAATGCTACAACCATATTCAGTACTGACTGGTTGGAATTATTTGAATTGTGGGATTTATTTATAAATATTTGTAGCAAAATATAAGTGGACAAGCTACCAGTTTTAAAAAATGTGAAAATTTAAAGGAAGAATTGCGAAAATGTTTTCTAGATGTTCTGTCGGATGAGTTGGGTCGGTGTTGCAAAGTCAAAGCGAAATTTCAAGTGAAAACAGGGTCGACACCAGTGTTTAAACTGAAACATAATGAACCATTAACAGCATTGGATCAAGTCAACGAAGAATTAGACAGTCTTGAATTGACTATTTAAAATAGTCAGCACCAGCAGGGTATGTAAAGAAAAAAAATCGTGTTTGTGCTGATTTTTCAACAGGGTTAAACAAATGTTTAGAATCCCATAACTACCCATTACCAAGTCTAGAGGAATGTTTTGCGAATTTAAACGGTGAAAATTTTTTTCGAAGCTGAAGCTTACTGAAGCGTATTTGCAAATACAGGTTGAAGAATAATGTTCAGAGTCATATAAATATGCACAAGGGATTGCATGAGTTCAACCGACTTCCTTTTGGGATAAAATGGCTCCAGCTATATTTCAAGAAGCTATAGATAGTTTCCTTGCAGACTGTGATTTCGCAGTTGCTTATCTGGATGATATATTAATTAAAAGTGAATCTAAGGAATAAAATTTTGGGCATGTGAAAAGAGTTTTTGGAAATTACAAGAATACGGGTTCAAACTCAGTGAGGAAAAAGCAAATTGTTTTTGCCTAAGATTAAATAACTAGGAAAAAATCATTGAAAAAATTTTTCTTCAACCAGATCCGTCGAGGGCGAGTGCAATTAAGAATATGCCTCCTCCAACAAACGTTACTAGGTGATAAGCATTTCTGGAACTGATAAGCTATTATCAAATCTATATACCTAATATGCAGAATTTGAGAGCTCCACTGAACAATTTGCTTAAAAAAAACGTAAAGTGGAACTGGACTGATAAGTGTCAGAAGACGTTTAAAGAAATATAGGAATTATTAATGTAAGACATATCCTTAGTCCACTAAGATCCAAATGCTAGTGACTATGGTGTAGGAATGGTAATTCTACATAAATATGATGACAGTAACATGAAAGCCGTTGCACATACTTCACTTTTGCTGCTGCTAAAAGAAAAAAAAGACTACATCCTTATCGAAAAAGAGGAGTTAGCAATAATATTTTCCCTGAAAATTTTCCCAAATTTATACACGGAAGGAGTTTTCGTTGACAGACGGACCACCGATATCTATTATCAATTTATAGTTCGATAAAGGGAATTCCTACGATTACGAATAAATTACAATTTTGGGGTACCATCTTATTAAATTAAGATTTCGAAATGGAATATCAACCGTCAAAAAAATTAGAACATACTGATGGTTTATCAAGATTGATACCAAAAAATACTGAACTGTTTGAAGACAAAAAAAAGTGAAATAGAAATTTAAAAAATATTATGCAATGTAGTTACGTGAAATACCATTTACCTTGGAAGAAATAAAAATAAAAGCAGAACAAGACACGTTTATTTTGAAAATAAAAAAAATCCGACGAAATGAAAGTAAGATTTTTAGAATGCGATCCAGGCTTGAACCCTTACCTACTATGTGACAGAGTACTGATGTTTGCATGTTTTTTTTTATATTACACAAGCGGATATTAAATCAATTTCATAGTAGATCCCCTGGAATGTTAAGAAAGAAATCTCTTTTGAGAATCTATGTATACTGGACGAAAATGGACCAAGACATTGAAAAAATAGTAAAAACCTGCAGAGGTTGAGCTCTGGCAGCAAAATCACCTACCACAAAATTAAAACATTGGCCAAAGACATTCACCATTGTCCAGACTGCACCTAGATTTGGCAGGTTCAATAAATGGATGAGAATATCATGTGGTAGGGGTTAGCTTTACTAAGTGGCCTGAAAATTTGTAAGTGCAAACAACTTCCATCTTTACAGTGATTCTATTACACAAGATGTTTGCAAGAAATGGCATTCTGGATACCATATTCTTGGATAATGGTACACAATTCCCTGTTTACGAATTTAAAGAATTTTGTAAAATGTTCTCGATTTAACATATTACTACTCCGTCTTATCCCCTAAAGTCAAACAGACAAGCTGAATGGTATGTGGGTTCTTTTAATAGAGCTTTGAAAGGAGCAAGTAATGAAAAAGTGAGCAAAGAATTACTACAAATTTCTTGAGAGTATACCAGACAAAGCTGAATCCCAATACACCCTCAGATATGGCACTGGCAGAATTGATATTCGCAGGAAAAATTGAATCGACAAATTGTTACGAGGTCCAAAAAGAATTAGAACGGATAACAAAAAGGACACAAAACTTTTCAAAATTGACAAAAAAGGGCTTTTTAGAATATATGAAAATGGAAAAGAAATATGGGAAGGCAGCGTGATAAAATAGGAATAGAAAAGGCATTGGAATCAGTTAAAGAAAAGATTTACTGAAGAAAATTCCACAAGAAAGGAAGAACCTATTCAAGTACTGTATAATATCTTTGACATATCAACACTCTAAGAATTCATTGAACATAGGATGGATATTTACTTGACCCCCACCCATTGAGTCAGGTTTTGACACAAGGTCAGTTTTTAACGTGGGGACCCGAGTGTTTTCACTCAGGCCGTTGGTCTAAGCTGGTCTTAGCTGGTCATAGCTTGTCCAAGCTGGTCATAGCTGGTCTCAGCTAGTCATAGCTGGTCTTGGCTTGTCATAGCTGGTCCAAACTGGCCAGAGCCTGTCCAAGCTAGTTGTAGCCGTGATACCACCAGCCCAGGGACGGATCCCTGGGGCAGGGAAGTATCCATTGAACATAGTATGATTACTAGAAAAAGGAAACGTACGGACAAAACTGGAGGTTGGCCCAAAATGAAAGAAATACAAAATTCAGAACTCGCCAGAAAAAAGGAGTGGGGAGTGAAGAAATAAAATAAAATATTTACTGGTAGAAAAACATCTCAAAAGGGTGGGGATGCTGTGCAGTTAATAAGAAACCCCAGGTGACACAATTGAACTAAGCCAGTCTCATGAAATAAAGTCAGTAAGTAGAAGGCCGTTGGAATCAGTGAGGTAAATTCTAATGCCGTTACTCTGAGTCGTCTAAGCGTGACATAATATTATAACCGCTAGGAGTGATTTATAACAGAGTCCTGAATTTAACTAATAAGTATGAAGAGGCTGAAATTGTAATTTTATGAAATTAAGTGACTGTAAAAGAAGTAAAAAAAAAAATATTTTATCAAGATTTACTTAAAAAAAAATTCAAAAGTAATTTCATTCATTTGTGAATAAGTCTTGAAATTTTTTTCTTCAGCAACCATTTTTTTACCAATGCTCAAATTGCAATTTTTGCTGTTATCAATTCAATATGGGAACCAGTAATAAGGAGTGCCAGAGAAAAGCGATAATAACAACAAAAATTGCAATATGAGCTCAGGTAAAAACATGATATAATATTAGGTTGGTGTAAAAATAATGACGTAATAATGTCGTTTTTTGACGTATTTTTAACGTCAAAAAACGACATTATTATGTCATTATTTTTGCACCAACCTAATAATAGCAAAAATTGCAATATGAGCACTGGTAAAAAATGATGTTGAAGACAATAGCTTTATAATACCCAGAAATTCATACACAGATGTCCTCAAGGACACATGGTACAGTGGATAAAGGCATTAGTTAGATACAGTGACAGGACCCAAAGATTGTGAGTTCAATACCCGTTTAAGGCAGTGGAGAACTTTTAGAGGGGAATTAACAGGAGATAACTGATAGCTGGCATCTATTAAATGTGGACCTAGAACCGTCTTCCCCAGTGAGCCAAATAAAGGGTTCAGTTCTTCATTCCAACAAACTGGAGAAGGCCGGAGCGTACAACGGCCGAAACATTGTAATAAATATGGCAACAACGATGAGGACAATAGTAATGTAAATAATGTACATACCTCATCTCAGAAATATAGACAGATACTAAATTAATAGTGTTTATTTTTGTTGTCAATTCTCAAGAAAATGTATAAATTTACTTTCATCATATGTTCAGGTTTTATCACAATTCTAATCGTCACTGTTTAAAAGAATAAATATTTCCGAGGAGTGAAGATAGTTAAAATAATAGCGGTTTCATTGGAAAGACCGTCTTTTTCACACTATATTTTTTTGCGGGTTCAAAGATCCATGTTTTCCCAATCTTTTCTACTGTAACCCTTTATCAACACCTCTAGTCGGTGCCAATTCTACCCGAAATAATCAAATATTGTTGTCGTTATAAGTGTTTGAAATGGGTCAGGAGATAACGTATTTTGTGACATATTAGATGTAGCGGTATATACGAGACTTTAGTAAAGTTGAAAAAATATACGATATGTATTCATTTTAAAGGTGAATGGGTCGTTAAACTAGAGTGATTCAGAGATATCAAGTTTGCACCCATGCCCAACATTCACCGTGGAGAGGGGACGCAGGTTGAAAGAAGAGGAAATTTCTCGCGAGATATCTCGTCAACCACTCTAGAACAATCGTTGCTTTCACTGCCGTCTCCATTGTCTGTGAAGTGTCTCAAATCCCTCTTTGATTCATTGCCAAACATGACGCACGACATAGTAATATCTCGCGAGATATCTCGTCAGCGGTGTCACGTGAATGAATAGGAAATATCATCTATCAGTTTCTTTTTTTAACAAAACATCCTTTCACATAGCGCACCTGTTTGATGGGATATTAATTAACAAGAAATCTATTGTTAGTCCAATTAATACAATCCCAAACTGTACAGACTAAACTGTACAGTCCTGTTATTGGTCTGTTCATATCTATCTATCTATGTATCTATCTATCTGATTCTGTTCAAATCTATTTATCACATCCAGATTATCTATCTATCTATCTATCTATCTATCTATCTATCTATCTATCTATCTATCTATCTATCTATCTGAATCTGTTCAAATTTCGTATGTTTTAGTGGGCAACGACTGGTCATGTGTATTTGTAATTGTGTGCGTTTTTTGTGTCTAATAGGTTTATTTTTATCTTCCCCTTTCTGCGACTAACCACGTTGAATCGCGGGAATCTGATTTTATGGCTCGCCTTTTTTTAGGAATGTATTCTTTGTATTAGATACATATAAGTTAGATTCTTTACGAATGTGTTCAAAAAAAGATGGCGATGTAATGTATTGTTTTAGGCATGTGTTTATAGTTGGTAATAATGTTATTATTAAATTTTCAATTTATCTTCTCTTGAAAGAATTATGTTCTATTTTAATTAGGCTGGCATTAGTGAAATCAAAAGTTATGCGCAGCATCGTTTCGATGTAAAACGAGAGAGCTTGTCCAAACGCAAGTCTCTCTTGTGTTCGTAGATACGGATTTTTAGATCACGTGATGTCTCCCTCACTTAAACATTTTTGCATTTACACAAGGCAAAGAAATGATGTGTGTCTCCGTGAAAAAAGGTTGCTCATTCCAGTTCTAGACACTTGACCCCACGACCATATCAACCGCATATTTAAGTTTAAGAATTTGATTAAAAGATTGGAAATCTCTTTCAAAATATTTAATTTGTAAACAGATTTATAAAAGATTGTTTCACGATAGACCTATTAAGAAGTAAATCCACTAACAATGGATTTCGAGGTCGAACGCTTTCCATTCGCTAGATATTTCATGTTATATGAGATAGACGCAAATCGCCAAGTGTGAAGCAGCTGGGAAGGATTGAACTTACTATAGCGGTAACTGGAATTTGTTTGCTTAAAGGGGGGCGCTCCTCTTGCGTATGTATTAGATTGGTGCAAAAATAATGACGTAATAATGTCGTTTTTTGACGTTAGAAATAAGTAAAAAAACGACATTATTACGTCATTATTTTTGCACCAACCTAATAGCTTGTATATAGCCCTGAATCTACTGTGTGCTCCAAACGGGCACGTGCGTGCGTGTATGGACATTTGGAGCGACTGTTGTGTGTTCAGGAAACTCCGTGCGTGTGAAAGTTTTGCGGTAAGGAAATCGGTGTGTAGAAGGTGCGTGAGAAAGGT
>OZ010596.1:6467009-6484509 GCA_963932145.1 Acanthosepion lycidas
GCACGTGGAACTAGAACAATCTACTCCGTTAGACGAAATAAAGGGTCTTTAATAATATAAGTAATGTAAGTAATCATAATACCTCATCTCAGAGATATAGACAATTCATATTTGTTGATTTTAGGTAATGTTTTTCTTCCTTTGACATCGCTATTATTGTCGAATCCCTCGACAATTTCCTTTGTTTTAAAAAGTTATTTTTGGAATGTTGATAAAATATAAACATAGGTAACTAGAGTTATGCATTCTTTTTATCTCAAGAATTGACAACAAAATAATTAAAGAATATTCTTGCAAAAAAATTGTTTTATATATAGTGTTTAATATGTTTGTTGTAATTTCTCGGCAAAAAAAAATCCAGATCGTCGTAAACTATTTTAGTGAATTTATATTGTGAGAGCAAATGAAAAATACCAGGAAAATACATTTATTTAAAATTTATAATTAGTTACTCGCCGTTATGTGTTCTTTTGTTGACAGATTTTTTTTTTGTAAATTTATGAAAAAAAAAACTGTTTTCATAGTTATTTCTTTATAGGATGGTAAATAATGAATATTGCATTATAATTGGTTGGCATATTTTTATAAACTTGTAAATGAGCTAACGATATATAGATTAATATGTGGTCAACCAGTGACAGGACCCAAAGAGTGCGAGTTCAATACCCGGTTATGGCAGTGCAGAACTTTCAGAGGAGAATTAACAGGCGATAACTGATAACTAACATCCATTAAATATGGCACGTGGAACTAGAACAGTCTACCCCAGTGAGCGAAATAAAGGGTTCAGTTTGACATTCTAACCACCTGAAGAAGGCCGGAGCGTACAACGGTCGAAACGTAATAAATATGGCGACAAAAATGAGGTCAATAGTCCGAATAATGTAAATAATGTGCATAATACTTCATTTCAGAAATATAGATATTTATATATTAGGAACAATACTGGGGAAATTCATGAGAAACGTAACGAGACTGAGCACAATTTTGATATAAAAAAATGCTACTCTGATCAAAGAAGAAAAACAATTCACTAGGACGTAAATGTTTAGAGAGTGACTCGATCGCAAAGGTCATCTACAGTAAATTTGTGCCCTGACTCTTAAAACATTTCACCATTCCTGGCAAAACTTCTATTATCACAGTGTGGGACATCTACTTACAAAAGTGACTGAAAGAAAAAGAATCTTAACAAATTTGGCGATATTTAAAAAAAAAGAATTAAATTTTAAATTCCCAGCATTCCTCGTTCATGCGCATGCGTAGTCGCACCAACATAACATAAAGGAAGATAAAGCTCTAAAGGACGAAACATGTCACAAGTAAACTTTTTCCCTTTGTCAGACATTTTTCCACAAACTTATAACTACAGTGTAAACCGGATATAAGAGAGTTGTCGGGACCGGAGAAGAAGTCTCGTATATCCAGGTTTCTCTTATATCCGGTTTTCTCTAATATCCGCGTTTGGTCTATTATATATATATTAACACAGGCTCTAATTTGGGACCCGAGAAAATCTCTCTTATATCCGGGTTTCTCTTATATCCTGGTCTCTTATATCCGGGTTACACCGTATAAAATCATTCTTGTAAATAAACAATCTGATAAAATAAAAAGTGTTTCATTCTTTTGTTGTCAATTCTCAAGAAAAGAAAAAAATAAAGGAAAATGTTTCATGTTTGGGTTTTATTAAAATTCTAAAAAATGTCTTTTGGAAACAATCAAAATTGCCAAGTGAGTATTACAGCAATAGCTGTGTCAAGGAATGAAAAGGACCCCCCCCAAAAAAAAACACCCTCCTTTTGACACTATTTTTTTGCAGGTATAAATTTTAAACTTTGCTGAAAGCTGATTGTCTGGGATTTCAAAAACAATTTTAATTCAACAATTTATCAGCAATCATATATCATAGTTAATATTAAGAGACAATGAATATCTATAAGGGTCATTGGGATGTAGCTCAGCTGGTCTGGCGTCAAGGTTTATATTTATTGGCCAACTTGAATATAAATAAAATACATCAGAACTAAAATGAATAACAAATTACTACTGAGCATGTATATATATTATTTTATATGCGCAGTACTTAGTGGAAAGCGCTCAATATCAGTGATAGAGCTAACATATTCAGTTGTATGGATATGAATTTGCGACCCTGCAATAAACACTGATGATCGCAAAAGCGTGAAAGCGAGGGTCACAAACTCATATCCATACAACTGAATATATATATATATATATATATATATATATATATATACAATTGAATATATATATATATATATATATATATATATACATACATACATACATATATATATATATATATCCATACAATTGAAAATATATATATATATATATATATGATAGATATTGCATTGTAGTTGGTTTAGATATTTTTGTAAACTTGTAAATATAATATAATTCTTGTAAATAAAGAATCTAATAAAATAAATAATGTTTAATTCTTTTGTTGTCAATTCTCAAGAAAAAGAAAATTCACAAGGCCATCTTCTTATGTTGGTGTTTTATCAAAATACCTTTTTATAACATTAAAATTACCGAGTGAGTAGACAGTAACAGCGGTCTGAAGAGAAAAACCACCTTTTGACACGCCTTTTTGCGGGTACAAAGATTAAACTTTACCCTTTCTTTGGGAGTATGTTACATCCGGCGCTCTTAAGAAAACATTTTTTTCCTTTTCCTTTTGTTTAATTTTTATTTCATAAATAATAAATAAATAAAAACAAATATAAATATATGAATATATAAACAGACAAAAAAAAAAGAAAAAAAAAAAAGAAGCTCTACAGTTTAATAAGATGAAAAGCAACAAAGATTAAGATACTCGGTTGCAAAACTACATCTCGGAATGTCAGACAAAAGCTGAAGAATGTATCGGCCGAGATATTGTCAAAAACAATTAAGAAAATAATGTGTAGAATATTTTTCTCCAAAGCTTTAAGAAAAAAAGGCTGAAGAATATATCGGCTGAAATGTTGTGCTAAAAACAAAAATGATAAAGACACGCGATAGATAAATATACTGAATAAGAGAAATATGTAATCATATGTATAGTTGTTAATTTGTCGTTAAGAAGCATTTAAAGCAAACCTCAGCCTTCAATCTTTCTCAATTTCGTATATCTTGAGAATCTCTAGTCGCTGCTAGTGCCATATTTAAATAGCAATGACAATAGGGACAACATGAATCAAGTAACCATTTGCCAAAAAAAAGAAAAAAAAAAAAAAAGGAAAAAATTGTCAGTGTCACCATAGAAAAACGCACGCACACACACACCCAGATATCGCACGGGTGGCCAGGCGCTCAAGGAGATTTCAACGTCAGCAACGAATGTTTGCTTTTTATTCTCTTCTTTTTTTTTTTTTTTTTTTTTTTTTTTTTCAATGAAGATGGCGATGAACTAGCAAGGGTCGAAGAAAAAAAACGTTGCCTGGCCAACGAAACTAAAGGAAAATGGAAACTGCATTTCATTGGCTGGCCTCGATGGTCATACGCGGGCGGGTGTGAGGGGAGAGGTGCGATTTTTGTTTGCGGGTAGATCTGGGTGAACAAAGATAGCATTACTGCGTAATCCAAAATTAATGGGTATAGAATAACGTCAACTGTAAAAACTAACATTTTTCAAATAATTCACTTGCTTTATCTTCTCTGCGCCCAACTTGATTTATATCTGCTCCCCACTTTTCCAAATCTACCAACTCTCTCTCTCTCTCTCATTCTCTGTCGCCTTCTTTATTTCGCTTTCAATCTCTCTCTCCCCCATTTCTCTATATCACGGCCTCTCATTCTTCTTATTTCACTCATGCTCACTTTCTCATTCTCTCTCTCATTCTCAGCTTCTCTCTATATTCTCTTTCCTTCTCTATCTATCTCATTCTCTCTTCTCCTTCATCTCATTAACACATATATCTCTCTTTCTCTTTCAATGTCTCTCTCTTCTGCACAAGCATTCATTACATTAGATCCTCATTATATATATATATATATATATATATATATATATATATATATATATATATATATATATATATATAGTGGTACTCGCTTGGAAAAACCTTGAGTATTTCGGCTTGTAATTGAACAAATCAATGCCCAACGAAAAATGAGGGATAAACAAAGAAAGAACTAAGAACATGTAAGTGAGGCGAAAACAATCGTCCATTACCCAAGCTCAGAGTCCCTCCCCCCCCAAAAAAAACTTCCAAAACGGGTAAAAGCAACTACGTAAAGTGCTCATTACACGAAGTAGAGCAAACCTAAATATAAACCTAAAGAGCCAGGGAAACCTACCTAGGTTTCACCTAAACGGATCGTCAGGGTGAACTGGCCCTGACGATCCGTTTAGGGGAAAGCTAGGTAGGTTTACCTGACAAAATTGTCCAAATCGTGTTACATCACAACTGTTAATATCTATAACAAAAACACTAAAGTATTCCAGTTTCTTTCTTCAAAGTTTTCAGATAAAACGTTTAGCCATCTTGATACCATTTGCTGTAAGAATCACTGAAAAAACCAATTGAGTTAATCAGCTAAAAAGAGATCAGGTTAAAATCATTTTGTGTCAGACCCACTGCCCTCCCAACTGAGCAATGGTGAGTGGAAAAAGATCATTAAGGTCATCATTAATGTTACCAACATTCATACTTTGGCTTCCATCTTCCAAGTCTGTTTAAGTACCATCAAGAGAACGGTGAATATGTTTTAAAAAGAAGGAACAGTTGAGAGGAAAACTAGCTAAGCAGGTCACAACAGTAAGAGGAATCATCACTTCAACTTAGAGCAAAAGAGATCAATTAGAAAAGATCCAACTCAATTCATAAGACGTTTGGCACGTGAGAGAGGAGTGTCAGTTATAACAGTCCAAAGGGCAGTGAAAAAATACTTGAAAATGAAATCATAAATGAACCCTGTTAGGCACCTTGTTACATCTGAACAGAAAGTTAGAAGGTTAGAGAGGGCGAACATCATCTTAAATAAGTTGGAAAATGATCCTGGAATAATATACATATATTTGAACTTTAGTTCAATCCTTCATTAGCTTTCGATCATTAGCTATAATTAATTAATGATGAACATGTCATTTTCGTTTATGATCGATTTCATCACGATTCTTCTGCTAAACTTGGGGAGTAATTATACATTCTTTATTGCTCAATGTAGTGCCCAGTAGTGTTTTAAAAATCTCGGAGAACTCCCGTAAGATATCTTTAATCATTTCTAAGTTACAACGATTCAAAGCTTAATCTAACAATTGGACACGGTTTGTACAATTTTGCTGTTACACCTAGCACATATATATACATATTAAATATGTTTCACTATTTAACCCATACATGGGGGAAAGAGATAGTTCCATACATTTAACATCGGTATTTGCGTGTGAGTGAAAAATGTATGGATCTATCTCTTCGCCCAGTTATGGGTTAAATAGTGGAACATATGAAAATGACAGATGCAACACTCTTGGTAAAGAGTGAATGTTCTAAAAGTGACGGCAGTGTGGAGTTATTGCATCGAGTTCTCGTGAATCTTGCAAAGCGCATCAACTTTTGCATCGCAAATGATGGAAATCATACTGAAGATGTTATTTGTTAATATTCCAATTCAATCAATGTTGTTGATAAGATGCATTTTCTGTTTATGTGTCAAAACTTTAAGTGCATCCTGTATTTAATACACCAGTTCGGACGTTGAATGAACGAATCTCTAGTTTTTTTTTAGATTATGGCTTTAATTATTTGAATTCTTTTCTTTTTTTGTTCGCTATTTATATTATATATCATTTGTGTTGTGTACATTTGTACCGTATTTCAAATGTAAGGAGAATGTGCCACTGAGACAACTTTATTTTTCCCAAGCACTGCTACATTGTGAAAGAAATTCCCGTAAGACTGCTTCCCCGAAGACTTTAATATTAACCTCTTCAAGTCAAAAGTCAATCGCTAAATGCCCATCTTCTTTACTCACATAATCTTCACTTCCTAACAGCCCCTCTACTTTGAGTGGCTCTCTAACTTATTACACACATTATTCAATATTACCATCTTGATTGTAACTCTCTGCCCTGAGTGGCTCTCGGGCGTTGCCTGGGGTGAAATGCTTGTATTAAAATAAGTATTAAAATTGTGCTGTATTGGATAACGGCTTGGAATGGGAAATCGGGGTTCGAATTTACCAAGAGTGTTGCATCTGTGATTTTCACTTTCTTTAGTATACCCCAGAAAAAGAAGTCAATTCTTTCTTCTTTCAACAAAAACATGTTTAATCTGTCGAGGTAAAAAAAAGAAAACATATAATTAATGAGATTTCTTATGTATACAAACGTTAGGGAAACCCTGTATATATAATGAAAATGATTGAATATATACATATTTAATTTTGAGGCGTTCTAGAACGAAACATCCGCTATTCTGTATGAAAACAAGAAAAAATATTAAAATGTTATTAAAAGAAACTTTGGGTGTCGTATAAAGTAAAAACTAAGAATTAAAAAACAGAGACTTTACTTAAATGGATTATATCTATAAAAAATAACGTATAGACAGAAAATATTAGCTCTTGAAAAAATAATTTAATCGGTCGAGCACTTTGGGGGTAACGAATTTGTTGACAGTCACTACGACTGCTAATAATGCAAGACTCTCCTATCAATTGAGTTCTCTGAATGACTGGTATGTTTATGAAAAAATAAAAACGCAAAAATTCGCCTTTCTCCTTGCCGGGCGTCGATGGGCAAGGGGTTGCAATCTTCGACTGAAGCAAATCGGTCAGTGGTCACAGCACGACAGGCTATATATCGGTTCCAATAAGATTTATCGGTTCGATTCCTGTCGGAGATTTCTATACGAAGTATAGCGTTTAAAATATAAAATATGAATTAAAATATATGTGTACACTATTTACATTATTCGGAATATTGTCCTCATCTTTGTCGCCATATTTATTACAACGTTTCGGCCGTTGTACGCTCCGGCCTTCATCAGGTGGTTGGAATGTCGAACTGAACCCTGGCGTAGACTGTTCTAGTTCCACAGGCCATGTTTAATGGATGTCAGTTATCAGTTATCTCCTGTTAATTCCTCTCTGAAAGTTCTCCACTGCTTTAACCGGGTATTGAACTCACACTCTTTGTGTCCTGCCACTGGATCTAACACATTTATCTACTGTGCCATGTGTCCTTGAGGCCTGAAGAAGGCCGGAGCGTACAACGGCCGAAACGTTGTAATAAACATGGCGACAAAGATGAGGACAATAGTAATGTAAATAATTTACATAATACCTCATCTCAGAAATATAGACAAATATATGTGCATATATAAAATAAAAATACACTTTTGCGGTATGCTATATATCTATTAGTAAAAGTGCTCAACATCAGGTGCAGAGCGTGTGTTAAAATTGAGGTCAACACCGAGTGGCGATAGACTATTTTATGATAGAACACAACCTTCAGCCCATATTTAATTGGTAGTTGCCCGACTATTTATGCATGTTATTTAATGGGGCCGTTATGTGTAGCAAAGTCAGGTATTTTCCGGTTAATTGCATTAACCTAACGGTGATTAGATAGGAGGGAACGGCTACATTTTAAATTATTTTCAATGCTGTTGAATCAGTCAGTTATGTGCCACAGGTGATACACGCTTGGCCGATCATGTATTTTTCGATACATGACTGACGAGGCAGAAAATTTTTCCCGTAGTAGGTTGCCATTTCTTTCTGCGGTAGACCAGTTGCCATCCAAGGCTATAGAATCCAGTCTTTCCTGCTATTCGACCCATAGCTCCTGGCAGAAGAGATGGATTCAAAACTTTCCCAATAGTATTTGTGCGTAAGTGAATTTAATGAACTCCATTCGAACTCAGCTCTCCGAGTTGACACTCCAAGACGATATCCATTACACTACAACGCCCATCCACCTGAGTAGGGTAGAAATAATTATAAGGCGAAACGCGGTTATTTTGTAGTGATTGTCTTATTATTTTAAATTTATTCGGTCGAGCTATAGCTCGGACATTGTTGAGTCTATCACGCCAACCATCTCGGTCCTGCATGAAAGTCGGAAGATCACCAGGGAGGCATTATGTCTCATAACATATCTGGTCGATTATTTTAGGGCGTCTTGCTCTATAACAAGGTGTCCAGAAACTCGCAAGTTCTTGTTTTGCTCACCAGCAGTGTCCTGCAAAATGCGGTCTGCGTTCACGTATGATTGTAGAAATATCAAGGATAGTTCCATAGATATGTGATTTAGTTGGATAATGGGTCCATAGAGCTGTGGGTTAGTTGGATATCGTCTCCATGAGATGTAAAGTGTAGCTCTCAGCATCTGCGTATAGGTGCCATCCTGCTTAGATTGTAGGGTTATTATTCGCATCATACATTAATACTTCATCTACAGGAGCTCGAAAGAATCTCCTCTTGACGTTGTCTGGTAGATCAGATTTCCAGAAAGGAAAACTTTAATAAAACCAGGAGTAAGTGTTAATACAAACTGAGGATCGCTTAAGGAGTCAAACTGACAGTCATCATGCAGTGTTGCACTTTATCTAAACGGATTCTCCTCCAGCTCCTATCCCACGAACGCAGGTGTTCCCCAAGGCTCTATCCTAGGCCCTACTCTGTTCCTTATCTTCATTAACGTTCTTTCTGATGCCAGAGGTTCCCAAGTAGGCATCTAAGCGGACGACGCTACTATTTACTCCTGCCTCAAAAACAAATCTAGTGTCACTGACAAAACTAACCTGGCCGTTTTTCTCGAAAAGGGCCTCCAATCGGTTGTGGACTGGAGCAGGAATTGGCTAGTTAACTTTAATGCCTCAAAAACAAAAATTCTCTCTATTACTCACCAGAGAGAACCATCCCTGCTCCCATTAGAATGTCTGACACTTAACTCCACGGGAGCACCTCTTTGCAACTGCTCGGTCTCACATTGACTGCTGACCTGAGATGGAACAAATACATTGAGTCAATAGCTCTGTCCATCGTAAAGAAAGTTGGCTCCCTGTGCCGCGCCAGGAATTTTTTCTTCCCGGAATCGACCCTTCAAATCTACAAATCAACCATTCGCCCTTGCATAGAGTATTGCTGACATATATGGTCCGGTGTCCCTTCTAATTGTCTCAAGGTCCTTGATAAAATCTAGAGATGGATATGCAATGTAATTGGCCCTGATCTGGCATCTCGTCTGCAGTCGCTTTCTCACAGACACTGCCGTCGCCTCCATCTGTCTTTTTTACAAATACTTTCATGGTAACTGCTCCGATGAGCTGCTTTCGCTGGTTCCCAGTCTTCATGAATTTAAGCGTTCTACTAGGCTGGCATCCCGCTTTCATCTTTTCACTGTCGAAACTGTTAAATGTAGTCGACTCTTCTACTCCAATAGCTTCATATCTCGTACCTTTCGCCTGTGGAACTCCCTCCCCTTTTTCTGTTCCCCTGATAGCTATAATCTCCAGCTATTCAAATGTAATGTCAATCGACGTCTCCAGATGCCTTGATCTATCCCCTAACCTTCTCTTCCTCATTTCCTCTATCACTCCCCTTTGCTCTCGTTCCAACTCTCTGTAACCCTTGCGTGCTAGTGGCTTCTCGCCTTCCATGGGGTGAAACGCTGACTATATATATATATATATATATATATATATATATATAAGTGGAATATTTGCTCACGGACAGAAAGGCGTTTTAAAGATGTTAAACACATGCTAACCGTAGAAAAAGGTGTAATTTGTAAAGGAGACTTCGTGGTTCCCGCAGCAACGCAAAAGGGCAAAATAATAAAACGTATACATGACGATATTCATTGCAGTATAATATCTACGCAATGTTGATTAAGGCTAGAGGCATGGTGGCCAGGCTATTCTACAGATGGAGAAGAATACATAAAAAGATGTAAAATGTGTAATGTAAGAAGAAACTTTAGACAGACAAGAACACATCCATGGCCTAAAATGTCCCAATCTTTGGACAAAGTACACAGACCACGCCCATGTTAATGGAGTGGGATTATTAGTAATACTGGAAAATTCATATTCAGGATGGCCAGAAGTAATACAGGTTTCCAACAAAAGAAGTTTGACCATGAAACAAGCATTGAGGATCATATTTTCAAGACATGGAATTCCGAAAACTCTAGTATCTGACAATGTCCCAGAGTTCTGTGATGATGAATTATGGCAGCGGTTGATCAAAATTGTATGTAAACCATATAAAAACTTACCGTATCATCAGCAATCGTACGGATAAGCATAAAGAATAGTGCAAACTATAAAAATGGATTGGAAATATGAGTTACGGAAAGAAAAGATAGAATCGTTTCTTCCAAACCTGTTGCTAAACTACAGGTCTATACCACATACTGCTACATCGAAAATCCCGTCCGCCATCAAAAGTAGACAAATTAGAGCCTCATTGACCCTGTCCTATGCGCTACCAACTAAAAACTGTTGTATAGAAAGAATCAGTTCAGTTATGTGCCATGCGTGATATACATCTATATTTCGATACATGAGTGACGAGGCAGATTTTTTCCCCTGCAGTAGGTTGCCATTTCTTTCTGCGGTAGACCAGTTACCATCGAAGGCTATAGAACCCAGTCCATTCTGCTATTTACTCATAGCTGGAGGAGAAGAAGATTCATACCTTTCCCAAGGGTATTAACACGTAAGTGAATGTAATGGATTCCACTGGAATTCGAACTCGGCTCTCTCTGATTCCTCAATCCCAGCCGCTATCCATTACCCCAGTGTGCCACCTATAGTGAATCTAATCTACAAGAGGCAAGATTTCATAATGCAAAGTGGACAGAACACTATGATAATAAAAGAAAATGGAAATTGCATATTAGCGCATGCGCATCAACTTAGATTGCAACAAGATAGTGATGAAGAAATATACAGTGAACCAGAAAGTAATAACGAAAGTGTCACGTCAAAGCAAGACAAACTAGACTGTGAAATTGTAATATAAACTCTGATAATGACCAATCATTGGAGGAACACTCCTATGAAAAAAGAAAAACTTCAAGATCTCCCATATGTAGACAATGTCTTAGAGAAAGGGTACAAGATAATGAGGAGACAAAAGTTCCCATAAGAAGTACCAGGGAAAATAAGGGGATAAAACCTCTTTGGTACAGAGAGATGAGATGACTCATTTATATATGAAGTCACAAAAACTATAAATAGCAACAGCTATTACCCATGAGGCAGTTGAGTGCATACTACTTTCTGTGAGTCGGTAGCACTACACTATAATTATGTTGAAGTTATTTTTGGTGGGGGTATGGGTGGACTGCATTTCGGTAGCACCATGTATTTTTATAAACATACTGGCTTTACCAATAAAACGTCTTCCCTATTATGCTGCCTCAACTTGCCTTAATCAGCCTGTGCCTAATAGTGGCAATGTCGAATTGGTACGTGATAATCTAGAAGTTCATTGGTTTAGGCAACGTCTCTGTTTCACGCCAGTCTTTGCTGAGAGCCGAGAGCTTCATATGACTCTTGCCAGATCAGTTCTTTTTGTTATGGGGAGCTAACTCCCAGGCCCCAAGGTTTTCTTTCTTATTCCTTGTTTTATCAATTAATTGTTTTTATTTTATTTTTGCTATGCCATAAGTTAAACGAGAGACAATCTAGAAGAAATACAACTAAATTGCAATTCGAATGCATGAACTGAAAGAATCTTGGATCCCTGGTGATGTTCGATATCAAACATTCCAAAGATTACCTCTCCGCTAACAGATGAATATTAAGAATAATTTGCTGTTATAAAGACAAATAAGCTTCGAAGTCTATTTCAAAGTAGCGTACGCTGCAATATATATATATATATATATATATATATATATATATATATATATTATTCGGACGGACTATTGTCCTCATCTTTGTCGTCATATTTATCACAACGTTTCGGCCGTTTACGCTCCGGCCTTCTCCAGGTGGTTGGAATGTCGAACTGAACCCTTTATTTCGCTCACTGGGGTAGACTGTTCTAATTCCACGTGCCATGTTTAATGGATGTCAAGTATCAGTTATCCCCTACTAATTTCCTTCTGAAAGTTCTCCACTGCCTTCACCGGGTATTCAACTCACACTCCTGTCACTGGAACTAACCAACGCCTTTATCTACTGTGCCATGTGTCCTTGGGGACACATGGCATGTGGAACTAGGATAGTCTACCCCAGTGAGCGAAATAAAGGGTTCAGTTCGAAATTCCAACCGGAGCGTACAACAACCGAAACGTTGTGATAAATATGACGACAAAGATGAGGACAAAAGTCTGAATAATGTAAATAATATACATAATACCTCATCTCAGAAATATAGACAGACTCTGAATAAAAATAGTTCTATATTTTACAGTCTGGTTTGGTTTGGTTTATTTTGTTTATCAACCTCAATTGGTTATTTAATGCCGACAAAATTTTTTATTGCTGGTAATATATTTTTCTTCAAAAATCTATTTCTGGCAATATTTTTCCTTGAAGAAATTTTTAGCTGGTCATATTTTTTGACAGAGAATGTATAACTTTGTATTGATGTTTTTTTTTTTTTAATTATTGTTGAAAATAATTTTTCCTTCAAAAATTATTGCTGGTAATAATTTTTTTTATTACAAAGCATTTCTGGTATTAAAACCTATTTTTACACAAGTTTGGGTGTCAACTATTTACTCATAGCTGGGACCCTAACAGGTGCTACCACCCCGGGTTAAGGTGGACCTGGGAACACCAGCAATTAAGAGGTGGTTCCATGCTCTTCAAAATCTCCTGATCAGAGGCCTTGCTGTTGGACGTAGTTTATCGTCTTACCCAGGACGCGGATGTAGTTTATCGTCATACCCAGGTCGGAACACTGTCTGATTATTAAGTGCAAAATATGAGAAAATTCAATAAAAGCTGAAGTTATTCATTGCAATAAATCGACTTCAGCATTATCGGCAATTGGAATATCGGTTCAGTTCGGTCTTTATGTAATCAATCGTTAAAAGCATGACAGTAAAGATCACGCTGACGTCAAAACAGTATTATCCTTTCATTTTTGTCTATTTTCTTCTTTACTCCCACGTATAACTCTTTATGAATCATATTGTAGAAGGCACGCCAGTAACTAATAATTGTTATTAAAATCCACTTTACACCTGCAAATAACTGATAACACTAAGTTAGCATACAACTAAACGTAATGTGTCGCGTAAGCGGATTCACTTGTTGAAAATTCTTGTTGTATCAAGTTGTTTCTTACAGAATTTACCTACGTCTATATCTCTGAGATAAGGTATTATGATTACTTGCATTATTCAGACTTTTATCCTCATCTTCATTATCATATTGTAAACGTTTCGGCCTCTATGTCTCTGAAATGAGGTATTATGATTACTTGTATTATTTACATTGTTTGGACTGTTATCCTCATCTTCATTGCCATATTCACAACGTTTCGGCCTCTATATCTCAGAGAGGAGGTATTATGATTACTTGCATGATTTACATTATTCAGACTGTTATCCTCATCTTCCTTGCCATATTTACAACGTTTCGACCTCTATATCTCAGAGATGAGGTATTATGATTACTTGCATTATTTACATTATTCGGACTGTTATCCTCATCTTCATTGCCATATTCACAACGTTTCGATCTCTATATCTCAGAGAGGAGTTATTATGATTACTTGTATTATTTACTTTATTCACACTGTTATCTTCATCTTCATTGCCATATTCACAACGTTTCGGCCTCTATATCTCTGAGATGAGGTATTATGATTACTTGCATTATTTAAATTATTCGGATTGTTATTCTCATCGTCATTGCCATACTGAGTCCAAGCCGCTATCCACCGTTACTCCGTTCTATGCAATGTCGTAAAGTCGATGTGTTTGATTGGGGGATATTTCGGATGTGTTCGAAGAATTGTAGTTCTGCTGTGGAGAATCTGTAAGGAAATATTTTGTGAAGGTGAGCAATGTTCTTGGGGAATCTAAACAAAGCATGCTAAGGTAATGTTACAAGGGAACGTATCGGCAATGTTGCTCAGTTTCCGTAAGATCACCGAACTATCTAGATGGCTGACCGCTTGGGAATACCAGATGCTGTAAGCCTGGATGTGTGGGTGGGGTAATCCATAATGACTCGTAATTGTTAATTGGAGAGCCGAGTTCCAATTCCAGTTGAGTTTGTTATATTCGTTTACGTGCAAATACCATTGGGAAAGGCATAAATCCACTCCTCTCAGCTATGGGTTAATTAGTAAGACTTGTCTCACTAAAAACATTAATATCTCCAAAAATAAAATAAAAATGCGTACAAAATATTTAGATTTCTCGTTTAAATAACCCATAGAAGTGTTGATATGCCGCTAAACAAAACTAACTAAAGAACCACAACGTTGCAAGTTAACGTTACGGGCACGTTGTTGGGAGTCTACAGAAACTCAATATAAAGTTCCAAGGCAACGTTTTTGTAACGTCGATGTAATGTTACAGAATCTTTGTAGCAATGGCATTTTATTGGCTTTGTGAAACGGTGCCTTTAATGAGTTACTATTACCGAAACAGTAAAAGCTTTTCTTTTTCACATTTTAAAATCACGCAGAAAAATAACTAATCATCAATGATGTAATGCAATGTTCTAACAAGTAAATTCCAAATTAATAACTTTTGTGACGTAAGGTGGCCGTTAATAATTAAGTATAACCCAATACTTCAATGTTGAAATAAAACAGTATTTAATTACAACCGCAAATAAATACTTAACAAGAACAAAGAAGTCAACCACAGATAATTAACCATTTCAGTGAATACCTTATTAGTAGAGCGGCTCGGCTTAGCTTCCAGTAAATTCTAAAACAAAACCGAAATCATCGACGTACAATAATTCACACTAATTCGACTGGATAGTTCCACTCAATAATCACCACAGTCAGTAGCCTGACACCGCTATTTATACACCTGGCCGAAGACATTTATTCATAAGCCCAGAATGTCACGCCTAAACTTCGATGTCGGTAGTTACTCATTTTCTTCCTATATGACAATAACCATTCATAAATTCAAGACATTTAAAATAAGAAAGCACTGACAAGCTATAGTTGTAAGGAAAAATATTTAAGTTTGTTTAGTTTGTCGTTAAGGAATCCTATTGTTGTAACTTGTAATGTTTTATGTGCGCAGTTTCTTTCTTGTGAGAATTTTGGAGATAAATGATAATGGAATGAAAGTAAAAATGTTATGCGTTTTTATTTTTATTCATTGCATTTCTTTCATTCAAACCCAATTTAAATATCAGTATTTTTCTAAAATAAAGTAATTAAATTTGAATATTTAGAGAAATACTAGATGAAGTGATGTAAAGTTATTTATATATAAAATTCTATGACGTTCGTTAGTTTGTCCGTCTGTCCATCACACCTAGAATAATGATACATCGACCGATCAAAAGCCAATTTGTGGGAGAAGTACAAAAACGTAAGTGGGTACAAAGTACAGTTGGTTTTACTAGGGTGCGTAGCTTAGTCCAATAAATTTTCATTAATGTTTTTGAAAAAAATTAAAGTTTTATTATTGATGTAGGGCCAAAGTTGGACCACAGAAGTAAAACACGGAACACGGATTAGATGTAAGAAAGATATATTAACAACAGGTTACAGAGATAGTGTAAGCGGAGCTTACTATATGTTAGTGTCCAATACTGGTAGTCGTACGCAGCTCTCTTTGTCCCTCTGTCTCTCTCTAGAGTGTTGTGTCGCATACTTAATATAGACCTGGAAGAGTCTATTGTGTAGGTAGTTCATATCTCACAATAATTATTTAAGATACAAAATACTCCCATGATTTTCAAAACAATTCAATAATTAAGATAACAAATATTTATTTAATAAAAATGCAATATTGTTTTTTGTATATATTTTCTTTAAGTTTTTATATATACAAGAATCCAGTTTCCAGTTCACCTTGCGTTTGCAAGATCTATAAACAAACCACAAGGCCAAATGCTTGAAAAAGCTGGATTTTGGCTCCAGATAGAAATATTTATCCATGGTCGGTTTCAAGTTGTATGCTCAAGAGTAAGAAATCTTAAAAAATTATTCTTCGCTGTTAAAAAGGAAAAAAAGATTGTTTAACAGGATGCCCTATAAAATTAAAGAAATTAATAAACCGCGAAGTAGGGGTTTTGTCTTTTCCAAACAAATCAGCTTTATTCAAATCTCATCGATTGGTTTGCTAAATTGAACGAAACGTAGAGTTTGTAAATCTCGACATAAAATGTCAGCGACAACTTCAACAATACTAAATACTGTGAAGATTTCAACAGGCATCAGGGTGTTCAAAAGAATTCTGGTATATAATAGTGTTTAATGCTAGACTTGATATTAGCTTGCCTAAGTGATCATTATAAGAAGGAAATTTTAAAATACATTATATTTTGTTTTATAATTCATCTTTATCTAATCATTGTGTCGGATTCCGACCCATATTTGATCTGCATTTGATCCCAATTCCGATCCATATTTGACCTTCATTTGATACCAAATCCGATCCATAATTGATCTGCATTTGATCCCAGTTCCGATTCATATTTGATCTGCATTTGATCCCAGTTCCGATCTATTTTTGACATGCATTTGATCCCAGTTCCGATCCATATTTGATCTACATTTCATCCCAATTCCGATCTATATTTGATCTGCATCTGATCCCAATTATGATCCATATTTGATCTACATTTGATCCCAATTCAGATCTATATTAGATCTACATTGGATCCCAATTCTGATTCATATTTGATCTGCATCTGATCCCAATTATGATCCATATTTGATCTACATTTGATCCCAATTCAGATCTATATTAGATCTACATTGGATCCCAATTCTGATTCATATTTGATCTACATTTGATCCCAATTCCGATCCATATTTGATGTGCAATTGATCCCAATTCTGACCCATATTTGATCTCAATTCTGATCCATATTTGATCTGCATTTGATCCCAATTCAGACATTTTAATATAAAATTTATTTTAATGCATTGAGTGTAAAAACAAACATTGTGATGCATTTTCCTTTATATTCTTTGCATTTCTGGCATTTACAACCAATTGAAATAACATTATTTTTTTTAAAAATAAAGCAATTAAATTTGAAATCTTAGAGAAATACTAGAAGAAGGAATTAAAATAGACATAATCTTTGATTGAAAAAAAAAGGCTACTCTGTCTCGATGTAATGCACTTTTACTGGGATAATTAACATAAGGATTTAATTTTTCTTTTCTTTTTAAACATTTCAACCCAAGTAAGGCAATAAAGCCACTATGATGCAAAGAGTTACTGTTTGTGAGAGAATATGAGACAAAAACGATATTAAAGAGACAGAAGAAGAAAAGAACAGAAATTAAGAAAACAGAAGATAACGATGGACATTGCATTTAAATTTTTGAAGTTCAAAGATGACGAGAAAGC
>OZ010596.1:6492009-6517009 GCA_963932145.1 Acanthosepion lycidas
AGAAAGATATGTTCCACACATACTCCTAATTATCTTAGAGATAGGTGTGACTTATGTTTAGAAGTAAAATTAGACTACTAAAATACAATAATCAAGGCCGACTATTAAATCAGAGGAATGAATAAGTGTTAAAATGTCAACATAAAAGTAAATTCAAATTTCCATCATATAGATTTAATTAATGAGCGAAATAAAGGGTTCAGTTCGATATTCCAACGACCTGAGGAAGGCCGGAGAGTACAACTGTTGAAACGTTGTAATAAATATGGCAACAAAGATGAGGATAATAGTTCGAATAATGTAAATTGTGTACACAATACTTCATCTCAGATATATAGACAGATGTGAAAACAACATTAAATTATGGAAGAATGGTAGACTTATAAATATGTAACACATATATTGGAAATTGTCTAACTTGAATTAGAACTGCAGTGATGTAACTAGCCTTTTCTCATCTAATTAGTCATAACCCTTTAGTAGGATTCTTAATTTGAGTTTTTCTTTTACTGCCAGCATCCATTAATAACTCAGTCGGCGCTACTAATTCATTTGATACTAATTCATTTGATACTAATTCATTTGATACCAATCCGTAAAAAAAGGAAGAAAAAAAGAAGGAAATGTGATATCTAAAGAGATCGTTGAATACAGTGAATGGTGTAAGTCTAGGTTTGATATTCAGTAAAACTTACGCCCCCCCCCAGCTTGATCATCTCGAGTAGTTGGTGCATTGAAACGGTGGCTAATTGGACGCGAGGTCAAGTTTCAGGCTGACTTTATTCTTTATTTTTGATGCACACTATTCACTGCTGTAAATCGACAACGTCAGTAAAATTTAGATCTTTGCCACCAGGGGGCGAATAGCAACCAATAATTCTCTTATATTCATATTTTTTTATCTCTTCCTTGCGATCACCATTTTCGTGGTCGATTCAGCGTTCGTGCGATTGGTACACAAACAGAAGGAAGATTTAAATGGGGATGCATTCAAAATAATAAGAAGAATCAAGCACTCCTTTTGGTTTACAACATTTGGTGACACATTACCGCCTCTACATGATTAGAGATCAGACGCATAAAAACGGGTGTGTTTGAAACGGTTGTTAATAAATTTGTCCACACACACACACACACGCACACACATACAATATATAATTCATCCACAAAACAGATTTTTACAGTGAACTAAGGAATATAAAACAAACACTTATTAATAATAGCTTTCCAAACTATATAGTTGATGAACAAATAAGATGCTTTCTTAGAAATTTCAATACTAAGCAAATAGAACATAATAATGCTTCTACTAATCTCAAACATATTAATCTCCTATATCGTAATCAAATGCATACTAATTATAAACAAGATGAAAATATACTAAAAAAATTAGTAAATACTAATATATCTACAACAGATCCTAGCAAAAAAATTAAGTTAATCATATGCTACACTAAATCTAGTATATCCAACTTAATTATTCGCAATGATTCTTCTACCCCGGTTAGCGATTTACAAAAAAAAACAACATAGTTTGCAAATTCAAGTGCCCTTTGTGAGATTGTATCTCCAACGAATTAAATAATATTTATGTTGGTCACACCACAAACTCGCTTTCACGACGCTTGACACTACATTTGAATGAAAATTCTAACATTTTTAGGCATTTAAAACAACATGCCTGGCCGCATACACAATTCGTGAAAATCTTTGTTGAAAACACAACTATACTTAAACATGAAAACAATAAACAAAAACTAAAAATTCTTGAAGCTATATACATAAAACAGTTGAAACCTAACCTGAACAAACTATGAAATCTCCACAAATATTCTTAAATGCTTATAATTGATAACAGAAGCCATCTCGTGTATATATATATATATATATATATATATATATATATATATATATATATATATATATATATATATATATATATATGTATATATATATATATATATATATATATATATATATGTGGTATAAAATGACAACTGGAAAAAAAATCTTAGATTTTGCCGACGCTTTTCGTCTTCCGACATTTTCAAGGCAAAAATGAAATCGAAATGTTTTTGTTGTTATAGTTACATTAAAAATCCAAATCTAAAAAGATAGATGCTTCTGTCTAAGCCTTTTTCTATCTTTTTCCAAGTGTCATTTTATACCAATTTGTCTTGTCAACAGAATTGATCTGGGAATTTAACTATATATATATATATATATATATATATATATATATATATATATATATATATATATATGTGTGTGTGTGTGTGTGTATTCTGGCAGCAATCCTTCTTCCATGCACATTTCACTGAATACGACAAAGTGTTTTTATTTAGTTTTTTTTTATACAATTTCTCATGCGATCTAATAATTTTTTTCTTTTCGGGTGATAATTTATATAAAAACTGTCCGAATGTTTTTTTCCGAGAGCTTTCGGCTATACATTTAGCCATTTTCAAGGTTTAAATATTTTAACTGCTAAATAAGAAATACATACAACAAATTATTTCACATTTTCACATAATTTTATATACTGGAAGTAATTATATTACATTTATTAGGTTAGTGCATAAATAATGTCGTTTTCTCACATGTGTTACTTTTATATATGATTTCTGAATTAATTCATTGATATATATAGCCATGTTATATATCATTTTGAAGCGCGTTTTTCGCTCTATCGAATCATGTTATTCGTTACCGTTCTCAATCTCTTCATTCATTTTTTGCAGGATTTCGACAGCATGGACAAAATTCAAATCCGCACGATTTTCTTGTTCCAGTTCAAACTAGGCCGAAAAGCTGTCGAGACAGCTCGTGATATTAATGATGCGTTTGGCCCAGGAACCACTAACGAACGTGTGGCACAACGGTGGTTCAAGAAATTTCGCAATGGTGACGAGAGCCTCGAAGATGAAGACGGTCGCGGCCGGCCTATTGCGGTTGATAACGAACATTTGAAAGCCTTAATTGAAGCCGATCCTCGCAAAACCACACGAGAAGTTGCTGTTGAACTCGAGGTCGACCACTCAACAGTCGTTCGCCATTTAAATCAAATAGGGAAGTTAAAAAAAGTTGGATAAATGGGTGAACGATAATCAAAAAAATCGTCAAAAAATGACATTATTTTTGCACCAACCTAATACTTGTTTTAAAAAGAAATATAATCTATTAAAATTAAAAAGATTCGAACCTGTATCCTATACGGAACCGTCATTTAGCTTGACGTGCCTTTACCGATCTGTCGGAGGACGAAAATTCAGACCGGTAAATGTTGTTTAATACTGTTTATTATAAACAGAGCATTTAATTAAATATTCGTATCTATAAAAAGAATGTATAACATAAAAATGCCTTAATATATATATTCTGTTTATACGTTATTTTTATAGATAGAATTTATTTAAGTAAATGCTCTGGTTTTTAATTAAACATTATTAATTACATTTACTGAATGAATTTTCGAGAAATTTCGTAGAAATTATTCATTCTCCGACAGAAATCGAACCTGTATTTCTGTAGCTAAATGCTATTGCAATTCAGATCAGTCTATATTTCTGAGATGAGGTATTATGTCTAGGTACCTCCACTTTTTCGCGGGAAAACAGCATAGCGTAATAAAAAAATGCCACAAACTTAACGAAAATAAAGTTTTATCGTCAAAATGTTTATGTTATTATTAAGATGAAAGACCAAAGTATTTTTTAATTATTTTTTGAAATTTTTTAATATTTTCTAAGACGCTCGAAATTTTGGTTAAAATCTTTTTTTTACGTCATCGCGGTGCTGTTAAAATAACATTGTTTTTTTTTTGCGCTTTTTTCCCGTTGAAAACACATTGATTTGGAAATTCTTGTAAAATTAAAGTAATTGTCCGATTTTAATGAAATTTTCGGGACTTATTCACAAATGAATGAAATTATTTTTGAAATATTTCTTTTTAGTAAATTTTGGTAACAAATATTTTTTTTTTAAATATGTTACACCCCACTTACTTATTATCCTGAAATTTCCTTCAAAACCTTTTTATTTCCTTACATTTTTTTTTGTTTAAAGTAAGTCATTAGAGATGGTAAATCACCTACTTTTTTTTTTTCAACTTTGTGCTAACTAACTGAAAATCTGCTCTGAACTGAAAAATAATGAATCCAATAAAACTATGATATTACTTAATTAGAAAAGCTTTTAATTGCTTTTGTAAATAAGTAATATTAAGGTCATTATTGCCTGAAGAAATAAATTTTTTCTGATGAATAATTAAATTTTACAAGAATTTTTTATTTGTTTTACATTTTAATTATAATAATTTATAATACTTTAAAAATCGTGCAAAATTCTGTATTAACCCATTTCCTTGTGATAATTAGTAATTAAGTAGAAACAAAATTTACGAGTTCAAAATTGCAAAGTTTAATAAATTTAGTGATTCCAATTTTTTTTCAAATAATTTTTTATGTTGTATTTTTCTACTTAATACGTTCCTTATTTCTGTGTACGGTAGACTGAAATTGCCATTATCACAAAAAGAGTTTTGTCCCTTTATTCTATTAAATAAACATAACAGTAAAACTAAAAATAAAAGGGTTCACTCAGATTTCTAGTAATTTTCATTTATGGTCATCCGTAGTAGCTGTCATCACTTGTCTATCAACACATAGATCAAATATTGGATCAAAATTACGGTACCAATCGTTAATAATTCGTTGTATATTACTTTTTTATGCTATAAGTAAGTAATATTTTTTTTAAATCAGATTAATTTAACATTAAATTTTCTAATTTTACTAAAATAACGTGTCAGAAATTTTTTTAAATATTTTTAAAATCGATAAATTTGTGTTTGTTTACAAATTTCTTAAAATTAAGAAAATGGCGGTTTTTAAGAAAATTTAAAAATTTGAAATTAAATTTGACATTCCAATGTATATAGTTTCTATCCGAAATATACCAGAATTGTTTACTTAATGGAAATAATAAATTTAGTGATTCAACTTTCAATTAAAGCTAAAATGAAATCTTCAAGCATGTTTTTTCATTTTAAAAAATGCATTTTAAACTTAGGTATCGAAAATTTATGCCGAAAAAGTGGAGGTACCTAATTTACATTATTCGGTCTATTGTCCTCATCTTTGTCGCTATATTTATTACTAAATAAATATGGCGACAAAGATGAGGACAATAGACCGAATAATGTAAATAGTGTACAATTCAGATCAAATGACAGTCTCCGTTTAGGAATACAGCTTGGATTCGTGTATCAAAAATATGAAAAATAAAGTATAATATATATTTTTAAAATTCACATTATAACCAAAACGTTTGCGTATCTCTCTTCTCTTTAATATATATATATATATATATATCATCGGCAAATGCAACTAAACTTGGAAATGTAATCACATCTCCCTGAATTTCCGTGTGCGTTTTGACTTTGTCTACTTAGAAGATGATCGCACCAATATTTGAGAATGCAGGTGGGGTTTTTCTCTCCTACATCAAGCGTTTCAACTTGCTTTTTGTTCTCCGACCGGCTATCGTTTCTCCCAGGTGCTATATATCAAGTATCTCCTCTAACCTGAAGCTGTAGCCATTCGTCTTATAGAGGTCAGTAAAAAGGACAGTCACTTTTGGAGAAGGTCGCTTATAAAAGAGAAAGAAAAATGCTGTGAAGTAAAAAAAAAAAAAAAAAAAAAAAAAAAAAAGCTAACGAAAATGATGACTGGCAGCATTTTGCTAGGAAAATAGCAGAAGAAAAAAAAAATTAAACTGAAGTTGTCTGATTACTCACAGACATTTTAAACCCACCCTTTATATCGTGAGATGTTTGAACACCACATAAATGTTTTCCTTAATATTTTGCAAATGGGAAATCTAATTTTCATAATTAGCTTGCAGAATCCCTTCTATATAATAAATGGGAATGCCAGTGTGTCACTTTTTTCAATTTTACTCCTAGAGACCATAACCCAACATATCATATCATTTTGGAATCAGACCGACTCCGTGAGCAAATTCCAGGCCGAATCCGGACCCACAATCTTGAAATTCTGTCGCTAAACAAAATCAAACAAACCAACCAACATGAAAGAATTCTGTCATGGCACGTATCCATATAATAGCGTACAATTCAAAAATATCACTTCAACAAAACTACAACATATAACACGCATATCACCGCCTTTAGTAATCATATCCACACAAATATATATATACACACAATCTGAATATTATCTACTATGTATTCAATTGTGAAAACAAAATAATTTATATAATTTTTGTTACTTCAAAGCTCTCAAGAAAATTAAATCTCGGCATTAAATGACCCATGAAGAGTTGATGTGTCGTTAAACAAATCAAAACAAGCTCAAAAAAAAAAAAATGATATCTAATGCTTCCCATTAGTATAGAAACCTCTAAAAAAAAGTAATACCTAAGATTTAAAAATTAATCTTTCTTGAAAAGTTAATTTTAGTTTTCCTTTTAAACTAATTAAATACATTTCGCATTTTCAATAAGCAAAATACTTTGCTGCATTTCAAATTAAATTTAAATTTACTGGAATTAATTTTTTGTTATCAATATAAACGCTAAAATCGTTCATATTGTCAAATATTATAAGTCAACACAACATAATTCGATTTATTAAAAACTCTTTCAAAAATAAAACATACTTTTCTAAAACTTTGAGGAAGATTAGCTGATTTAAAGTTTAATTAATCTCATTTGAAACAATTATTTCTTGCTTTTAGTTTATAATATCGCAGGAAAGCATTTTTAAATTATTTTTTAACACTGAAGTGGAGGCTTTTGTGAGGTTTCTCAACAGATATTTTTTTTTCTAAGGGGAACGTAACTGAAACAATTATATAACGTGAACGCCTTTTTATATTTTTTTTAACTACCCAGTAATCTTTATATTTATAAAATTTATATTTTATTGATTTTTAGGTACTTTATAGTCTAAAATACGAAGAGGCTTGTTGCGGACGTATTGAAAAATTACCAATAAATATTAATTTGACTCGTTACTACTCTTATTTTCTGATAATGTCGCGTTTGGACATCAGTATTTACAAAAACTGACACGTTTATACACACATTAAATAAATTCAAAATTATTTCCAGAATATTGGGGATTGTTGAATTGTAGTGAACTTTTCTATTTATGATTAGTAAAGTCTTAATTTAGTAACAATATCACTTGAGTGCTACAAATGAATAGACAATTTTAAAAGATTTAAAAGTTTATAAATTATTCGAATTAAAATAAAAAATGAAAACAATTCTTATAAAAATGTATTATTCATTCAACTTTTTCTTAAAAATTAGTGCCCACAACATATTTTATTCATAAAAACAATTAATAGCTTTTTTAATTAGATAATGTCTTGGTTTTATTGTATTTTTCTTTTACGATTCAGAGCCGATTTTAGATAATTTCCTGATTTAAATTCTAGAAGGACTTTTTCTTATGAATAATATAAACACAAAAAAAAACTACAAAAAAAAAGAAAAAAGAATTTAATGTTAATAATAAAGACTTAATGTTTATATTAGTTATAAGAAAAAATCCTTTTAGAATTTAAAACATTTAAAACATGATTCAATTCATTTGTGAATAAGTCCTGAAAGTGTCATTAAAATCCGACAATTATCTGATTTTTGCAAGAATTTCCAAAATCAGTTTGTTTTGCATTCCAAATAGATGCAAAAATTTCCCATACTAATTTATGGTCACCAGCTGATGCAAGAAAAACAAAAATTTTAACCAAATTTTCGAAAGTTCTAAAGAGGATTAATTTAATAATCTCAAAATTCTTTCCTCAAAAGTATTTCCTCAATAACATAAAAATTGTGAAGATAAAACTGTATTTTTATTAAGTTTGGGGCATTTTTTCATTATATATGCTGCTTTTTAGCGAATCTTTGGAGGTACCTACATTAGTATGTTCACAGTTTATAAAATCCAAAGCAGCTGACCATTATACATACCCAGACGACGATTCAATTTTGAAATAATCATTTTGACGGCGATATCATTGCGCATCCAATCAGAATCAAAAGACAGTAGACGACTGTCTGTTTAACTTGGAACACACCCAGAATAACATGTTGTTTGTTTTTCATCTCGCAAATGAAGTTACTTTTCCGGCCAATATCAATTTTAATAACGCGATGTTATTTATTCTAGAGCTTCCTATTTAACACAATGGTTCACGCCATGTTTTCGTTTAATCTCCCACGATTAATTATCGTCTGCAATTGATTAAAGAGATGAGTCTTCTGCGCATGCGGGTTCACCTTAGCGTCCATGTTGACAGCCACGTCAATTTTTGTGATCATCTACTGTTATCGTAAGCAATTTTTAATAGTCTTAGAGAGCTTCTATTTGCTTTGACGCAGGCCACTCAGCGTTGACAAAGCAAATAGAGCTGACTTGATTAAAATGCAAAGGACCGTCAGCAAAAACAATGGCTACTTACGAACATAATGTGGTAGAAGTGCAGAAAAAGACAAATTAGGTGCGTCAGGTAGCGTTTCGTTGATTTCCATATTCTCACTCAATGACAAATACGAAAAGTGCTTTGTGATCTGCGCTGTCTTATCAATCTACATTTATATACCTTGCAAATTAAACTAAGCACAATTGACTATTAAATGATGATAAATTTTCACGGATTTTGACGTCATTTTGGGGAGTTTTCATTTTGGAGTTGGGGGCAAATAGATGAATTTATTTTGCTCATGCTAAGTCTCGAAAAAACATTATATAAGATTCGTTTTTTTTTTATCCCTAATGTTAAATGTGTTAAAATTATCCAACTTCTTAACAAGAAAAATCTTAAGTTGATGTTAAAAATTACCGCAAAACATTGTTGATTTATTTAAGATGGAATGATCTATTATGACATGTCTCTAATTTGGATTTAGATACATTGTATTAGATTGTCACACATGAAATGGCGCATTTTTTGGTTGGTTGTTGATTCGCTCGTCTAACGAAGTAACCTCCTTTAGTATATTAAAAAAAAAATCTTGACTTATTCATTACTTTTTCTTTTCAGAAAATGGTTCTTCCAATATATTGTTAATTATAAGTCCAATGAAAATGATTACAATGCAACAATGTCGAGTAATCATACTGTCTGAGTACAAACTGGCTCATTCTACCTCTGAAACATTTTGGAATATCAAGGCGGCCTTTGGAAATGGTATTGTTGAAATTAGAACTGTACAGAAATGGTTTCAGAAGCTTTGTTTGGGATATTATAGTCTTGAAAATAAACCAAAGAGAAGATCATGATCGGTTATCGGACATGATCAATTGAATGCTTTGGTTGATCAAAATCTAAGAACTACAGCCCGAACACTTATATGGGATCTCGAAACATTTCACACAACTGTTTTTATATAAATTAAAGAAACTGGATAGGTTTGTTTCATATGAACTAAATGAGACTAATAAAAACCGTCGCTTTGAGGTGTGTTTTCTGTTGCTTTCCCGACTGGAAAAAGAATCATTTTTTCACGGAATCATTATATGCGATGAGAAATGGATACTTTTTGACAACAGTAAGAGAGTAGGCCAGTAGTTAGATGTAAGTGAATTACCAAAACAATACCCAAAATGTAAACTGCATCCTAAAATGTTAATGGTTACTGTATGGTGGTCTTTCAAAATGGTTATTCATTATTCATTCTTGCCTCAAGGGAAAATAATAACATCGACCTCATATTGTAGAGAAATTAAGTGTATGCATGAAAAATTGAAAAAAGAAGCATCCTAGTCTTGAGAATAGGGATGGCCCAATTTTGCTGCACGACAAATCACAACCGCATGCTTCTCAATCAACTGTCCAAAAGCTGAATATCCTGAATTGTGAAATTTTGCTTCATCCTCCATATTCACTTGATATCACTCCTACTGATTATTATTTTTTTAAGCATTTTGATCTTTTCATACGGAATAAAACATTCTCCAATAAGGAAGAGGTAATCGAAGCATTTGAACAGTTTATCACGTCAAAGGACGAGAATTTTTTTTTAAAGATGGGATCAAGAATTTAGAGGTTCATCGCAGAACATTCATCAACATGGTGTCTATTTTAACTTAATAAATTAGTTATTTAACATTTCAGAAGTATTTTACTCATTTTCTATAACGTGAGAGTCATTTTATGTGTGACAACCTAATATATATATATATATATATATATATATATATATATATATATATATATATATGATAAAAATATAGTTTTAAATTGGGTGTATGTACGAAAATATCCTAGTCTTGTGATTAGGGATGGCCCAATTTTGCTGCACGACAATGCACGTCCGCATGCTTCTCAATCAACTGTCCAAAAGCTGCATATCCTGAATTATGAAATTTTGCTTCATCCTCCATATTCCCTTGATATCACTCCTACTGATTATTATTTATTTAAGCATTTTGAGCTTTTTATACGGAATAAAACAATTCTTCAATAAGGAAGGGCGTAAATCGAAGCATTTGAACTTGTTTATTACATCAAAGGATAAGAATATTTTTCAAAGATGGGATCAAGAATTTAGAGCTACATTGGAGAACAGTCATTAATCAATATGGTACCTATTTCAACTAAATAAATTAGTTATTTAACATTTCAGAAGCATTTTACTCATTTGCTATAAAGTGCGTCATTTCCTGTGGGACGACCTAATATTTATTTTCAATTTTTTCTACTTAAATTGTTCACCTATATTGCATATCCTCCATTATTGTATATAATTAGGTCGCAATAAAATTTATATTTTATAGGAAACCTACCTGATGAAAATTGAGATGTATTACAGTGGGGTGGTGTATCATAGATTGAGGGTCGATCATAGATTCGTGTTGGACATGAAACCTCTGCACCTCCGTGCACCCAGGCAGCTATTCTCAACCGATTTTAGCCTAACTGAATGGAATTGCTCATAAAACTAAGAGGACTTTGATCGTAAAAAGTAAGAGGAAATTTCACATGAAAGTAAGCGGATCTCGCTAATAAATCTTTTAGGTCATTAACCATAAAACTGAGATGACCTTGTTCATGAATCGAAGAGGAAGTTGCTCATCTCAAAAGGACCTTTCTCATAAAATAGAGACGTTACTCGTCAAAGTAAGAGGACATCATTTTGAGCGAAATTTATTCATCTGCTTAAGATTGATTGATTTGTTCATTTTTTACGGTTTATCAACCCTTTTCAAGTTATTTAAAGCCATAAAAATAATTTTAGATCGCAAAAATTTTGTTTTTTGAGATAATAATGATTTAATGATACAAGTATTACTAATTAACCCATAGCTGAGGGAGAAGAGGTGAATTCAGTATTTGGTTGGTAGATTGATCTTGTTCAGCGGAATATCAATCTCTATGGGTTATTATTGCCGACATCTAAATATTTTGAATGCAACTGCATACCTTCAACTAGAGATAAAATCTATTGTTGGTAATTTTGCTATAAAATCTATTGTTAGAAGTTTTACTATAAATATGTATTGTTGGTAATTTTTATATATAAATGTATTGCTGTTAGTTTTACGATAAAAATGTATTTTTATAGTATTGTTTTTTTTTATTTGAAGATTCACTATTTGCCTATAGCTGGGACCCTAACAGGTGTTACAACGCAGGGTCAGAGTGAACCTGGGAACATCTGCAATTAAGAAGTGGTTTCACCCTCTTTCAAAAGCGCCAATCACCCGATGCCTAATTAAGAAATTATATTGTGGCTATAAAGTGAGGGATCAATTTTATATTACAATCAATATATAAAATGTTCTCATTTTGTGGCCTCCGTAGAGTCTATTCATTTATATTCCAGAGAACGTAATTAAATCTACAATACATGTCTGTATAGCTAATCAATATTTCATTGATTGATTGATTCGTTTTACACGGCTTATCAATTCTTTGCAGGTTATTTAAAGCCAGAAAAGGTTTTTGGGTTTTAACAATGTTTTTTGTGAAGTGGGGAGAGATAATAATGCTTTACTGATATAAGTCTTATGAATTAACCCATAGCAAGAGGAGAAGAGGTGGATTTGCGCTTAAGTGAATATAACGAATCTAACGGGTTATTGGAACTCGCTTCCCCGATTAACAATTCCGAGTCATTATCCATTACACCACCCTCACATCCAAGCTTACAGCAATAGGTATTGCCAAGCGGTTACCCATCTAGGTACTGATTGACCAAGCTTGACGTTGCTTAACTTCGGTGACCGTAGGGGAACCGGTGATTCACCGTAAGCCTTCATAAGAGGAATTTGCTCATAAAAGTAAGATCGTTTTACTCATAAAAAGTAGAGGACTTGCTAATAACTTCGTTCATAAAACCGAAAGAACCTTGTTCATATAATTGGGAGGACCTTGCTAAAAAAAAAAAAAAAAAAAAAAAACTGTTGTGGTGTCCTCCCTCTAAAGAGTCTATTGTGGACTCTTCCACTTACTATAAAGTTAGTAGGAAAGTAAGCCACGGGGGATGTAGACTGTTCAACTGTCGAACACCCTGATTTTGGCAGAGAGGAACCCAGACGAGGCTTTGCCGAAGGTCAAAGTTTCGTTCGGGGAGGTAAACAGATCCCGAAACCGCTTATGCGGGTTTTGGCCGAGCCTACGGGTTTGGAGAACACACGGTAAACTCGGCCTTGTGCCACATATATCCCTTGTGGGTGGGGGCTGTTAAATATTGACAGTGATGTAGACTATCCAACTGTCGAACTCTCTGCCATGATAAGAGTGGAACCTGGACGAAGCTTTGTCGAAGGGCAAAGTTTCATCAGGGGAAGATATCCAGGCCCGGACCCGTTTATGCGGGTTCTAAAGGAATATTTTTGGCTGAGCCTACGGGTTTGGAGAACCCACGGTAAACACAGCCTTGTGCCACATACATTCCTCGTGGTGAGGCTGTTAAATATTAACAGTGATACAAACTGAACGTTGGTCCAACCGATACATATTCCCAAGTCGTGCTGTATTCACTGTTCAATACACGAATTATCTGCAACCTCTTGTTTTGCTATTTCTTAACCATTTACTTGGTCCCCCCCCCAAAAAAAAAAACTTGCCAAAAAAGGTGTGAATCATTCTGATAATCAAAGTTTACGGAAGAATATTTTCAAAGATGCCGCTTCAAAAGTAATTTGCTAGGCATTCAAGTGGTGCAAGGGTTTATCTGCCTTGAAAACCAGAGTTTGAACCATTGTTTTTTTTTATTATCTCAGATTGAATCCTAGCTTCTAGTGAAAAAAGAATGCAATTATCTCCATCAAATGGAATGACTCTAGTCAGAATAGAAATCAGAGAATAGAGCATATGGAGACTAGGAAGATTGTATTGCGTCAGCCTGAAAAATGCAGAGTGTTTGCCTTCAAGATCAGCATTATAAACCTTTATATTTTTATCTGTGCTGAAACACTAAGCACTGGTGGCAATGTCAATAAATAAGCAGTTGCAGACAATGTAGATATAGACAGATATGAGCAGATAGATAGATAGATAGATAGATAGATAGATAGATAGATAGATAGGAAGCAAGAAACAGATTGAGATAGATAGATAGATAGATAGATAGGAAGCAAGAAACAGATTGAGATAGATAGATAGATAGATAGATAGGAAGCAAGAAACAGATTGAGATAGATAGATAGATAGATAGATAGATAGATAGATAGATAGATAGATAGATAGATAGGAAGCAAGAAACTATCTATCTATCTCAATCTTAGATAGATAGATAGGAAGCAAGAAACAGATTGAGATAGATAGATAGATAGATAGATAGATAGATAGATAGATAGTCTTCTAGAAAGAATCAATGAAAGAAAAACGTATATAAAAAAGAGAAAGATATAATATTATTTTTAGTAAGAAAGTTTAGAAAGCCGACCATTAAACGCAGGATAGAAAGAAAAAGATAGAATGAAAATCCGAAAAAGTTTGAAATTAAAAGAACAAGAGAAAGGAAGAAAAAATTAACATTAACGAAAGCAAGTCTTAAAATTAAAAGGGCAATGCTTTACAGAAGAAGGGGAAAAAATAACGCTTAAAAATGAAAAGAAAAAAGAGCAGAGACAGAAAAAGAGGAAGGTTTCAAATCAAAAGAGAAATAAATAAAAACCCAACATAGAATAGAGTAAGAAAATAGGATAACATTAGGGAAGGAATGAATTGAATAAAGAAAAGAAACAATAAAAAGTTTAACATTAAAAGGAAGAAAGAAAGGAAAAAAAAACGTCCTGGGTAAGACGATAAACTACGTCCAACAGCAAGGCCTCTGATCTGGAGGTTTTGAGGAGCGTGGAACCACCACTTAATTGCTGGTGTTACCAGGTTCACCTTAACTCGGGGTGGTAGCACTTGTTACGGGTCCCAGCTATGAGAAAATAGTTACCCCCTCGAAAAGGGGGGTCAAAACACTATGAAAAGGTAAAAATAGGTTTTGATACCAACAATACATTGTTGAAAAAAATATTTCCAGCAATAATTTTTTTATGAAAATATTATTACCAGCAATACATTTAAAAAAAATATTACCAGCAATACCTTATTACCAGCAATACATTATTACCAGCAATACCTTATTACCAGCAATACATTTTTTAAGAAAAAATATTACAAGCATTACATTATTACCAGCAATACATTTTTGGAAAAAAAAAATTACCAGCAATACATTTTTGGAAAAAAATATTAGCAGCCATAAAAAAATTGTCGGCATTAAATAACCCATTGAGGTTGATATACAGTAAAACAAAACAAGCTAAACTAAAGAAAGGAAAAATTAACATTAGAGAGAGGACGAGGGAACGAAAGAAAAGATTAAACAAAAAAGAAAGAGTGAAAGCAGAGAATAAAATATGTAAAAAAAGTTAGTAATCTAAAAGAGAGTAACTGGTAGATAGGGATAGGGATAGAGAGAGAGAGAGAGAGGAGAAGGAGGAGAAATAGAGGGAGAGAGGAAATCAGAAGATTTGTGTTGTTGTGACATGGCCATATTTATTTCTAGATTTACGGCCTGGAATTGTGTCGAAGCCGGCGCAATGTTACTCTGATAGTGTCTCGTATGTCCTGGAGTCGAACCGACGATCCAGCCCGCCCACCCGGTAAGACCTTAGCTATCAAATACCACAGAGAGGGACACAGTTTCGTGCAGTCTCGTGTATTCTCCTGAAATGACGCCTTTAGCCTACATTGCAAGGCACGAGGAGAGTATCAGACAATTCCCAATATGTCGAAGCAGCTATTATGAGAGAAATACAATCCGTCAATAGACAATTCATGACATTTTCGCCAACGACTTAGATTTAATCTCACTTACTCACTCTCTCTTCACCCACCTCTCTCTCTATCTATCTATCTATCTATCTATCTATCTATCTATCTATCTATCTATCTATATATATATATATATATATATATATATATATATATATATATATATATATGCATGCGGTTGCATGGTTAGTGGCTTTTAACCCCGGGTTTCACGCTTAGCTCTATCACAGATATTGAGCACTTTCTACTAAATACCGCATATATATATATATATATATATATATATATATATATATATATATATAATAAAAAGGCTTAAGCACTAATATTCCATGGTCATAATTTATATATAAATTATGACCATGGAATTTTAGTGTTTAAGCCTTTTTATTATATCCTTACTCTGTCCTGGACATTGAGTTCTACCTGGATTCTATCCTCTTAGGAATTTATATATATATATATATATATATATATATATATATATATATATATATATTAAGACCATGGAATATTAGTGTTTAAGCCTTTTTATTATATCCTTACTTTGTCCTGGACATTGAGTTCTACCTGGATTCTATGCTCTCGCAAATATTTTTTTCTTATACAAATATATATGTATGTATATGTATGCATGTATATATATTTATATATCTTGCATATGTATGTGTATATTTACCACTAATATTATCTATCTATCTATCTATCTATATATATATATATATATATATATATATATATATATATATATACCGTAAAGAGTTAATTATACAAAGAATTAATTAGCAATGTTAATGTAATTAATGGCGAAATCTTTTCGCTAACAACACTTAATAAGACATTAACTTATAAATAATTCATTGAATTACGCGATAATTATTTTTAAATTGTTGTCAGATAGATTTGATGTTGCTAGCCCGAATATTTTCTCTAATTTCCCATTTTCATCCTCAGGCTGTAATTTTTCCATTCCAGGACGAAATAAATGGATTATATACCGAAACATTATTTACATTCAAGTGCCAGAGAAAAGCGATAATAACAACGAAAATTGCAATATGAGCTCTGGTAAAAACATGTAATAACAGCAAAAACTGCAATATGAGCACTGTTAAAAATTGTTGCTGAAGACATTAGGCTTATAATACCTAGAAATTCATACAGAGTCGCCATCAAGGACGCGTAAAGTTAGATCCAATGACAAGACCCAAAGAGTGTGCGTTCAATACCTGGTTAAGGCGGTGGAGAACTTGGAGAGAGGAATTAACAGGGGATAACTGACATCCATTAGACGTGGAACCAGAACAGTCTACCCCAGCGAGCGAAATAAAGGATTCAGTTCGACATTCCAAACACCTGAACTAGGCCGGAGCGTACAACGGCCAAAACGTTGTGATAATTATGGCGACAAAGATGAGGACAATAGTCCGAATAGTGTACATAGCACCTCATCCCAGAAATATAGACAAATACCGAAGCATGTTTTTTAAAAATATGTTATTTATTGACAGTGTTGATATATATTAGGGCAGCAACATTTCTTTTAAACAGTTTTCGTTAAATATGACGGGCAAGGAAAATTGGATTAATTTTTTTATTTAGTTTTTCCAGCGTTCTTAAATCTTTCCGTTTAGTCGGCTATCCTGGGTAAGACGACAAACTACATCCGTGTCCTGTGTAAGACGATAAACTACGTCCAACAGCAAGGCCTCTGATCAATAGGTTTTGAGGAGCGTGGAACCACCTCTTAATTTCTAGTGTTCCCGGTCCACCCAGACCCGGGGTGGTAGCACCTGTTAGGGTCCCAGCTATGGGTAAATAGTTAACCCCGAAACTGAGTTAAAAAGCATTATAAAGTGTAAAAATAGGTTTTAATACCAGAAATACTTTGCAAAAAATTTATTACCAGAAATAAATTTTTGAAGAAAAATAAATATTACAAACGATACATTTTTGAGGAAAAAAATATTACCAGAAATAGATTTTTAACAAAACAAAATATTACCAGGAAAAAAGTTGTCGGTCTTAAATAACCCATCGAGGTGTTGATATGCCGTAAAACACAACGAACCAAACCAAACCGTTTAGTGGGAGTGAGGGAGTAGTAAACTGCTGATTGTTCCAAGCGCATTCGAGCATTCTTTACTCATTTTCAAGGGGGGGGGGTGTTGTTATATTATTTTCATGATTTTGTATTCGCTCACTCCCGGAAAAAAATGAAAGTAAGTTTGGAAGACTAAATAAAAATTAATAAAATATTCCTTATTTCAAATCAAATTGATTAGACTTCAAATCAGCAAATCTTCCTGAAATATCGAAAGTTCTCTCTCTCTCTTTCTTTCTCTCTCTCTCTCTCAATCTATCTATCTATCTATCTATCTATCTATCTATCTATCTATCTATCTATCTATCTCAGTCCGTTCATATCTATCTATCTATCTATCTATCTATCTATCTATCTATCTATCTTCGTCCTGGGTAAGACGATAAACTAATAATTAGACGATAAATTAAAATTAGACAGTATCACAAATTTTTTTTGTCACATGGTCATGTTTTTATGTTGTAGGCTATTTATATTCTGTTCTAATGTTACCTCTTTGGCCTGCGTACCCTGACGATCCGAGCAGGTGAAACCTAGGTGGTTCATTGTTAGATTTGCTCTACTTAGTGTATTGAGCACTTTGTTTAGTTACTTTTGCTTTACTCGTGTTGAAGGTTTTATTCTTTGAACTCTGAGCTTGAATTCTGGACGATTGTTTTCCCCTGAATTAAATGTCCTTTCTTTTTTTATTCTTTATTTTTCCTTGGGTATTAGTTTTTTCATTCACAAGCCAAAACACCTAAGGTTTTTCCAGACGAGTATACTTACTTTATATATATAAGATTATTATGATATATATATATATATATATATATATATATATATATATATAAAACCTAGAGAGCCAGACAAACCTACCAAGGTTTCACCTAAGCGGATCGTCAGGGAAGGCTGGCTCCCTGACGAACCCCCTAGGTGAGACCTTGGTAGGCTTGTCTGGCTCTCTAGGTTTAACTAGGTGTGCTCTACTTACTGTATTGAGCACTTTATTTAGTTGTTTTGTAATCACGATCCAATTCATCAGGCCTACAAATTCAAATATATATATATATATATATATATATATATATATATATATAGAGAGAGAGAGAGAGAGAGAGAGATGAATTGTCGCTTCCGTTGGGATTGAACTAGTCATTGCTCTAACAGTTCCTCATAGATGTAAAACAGTTAGAATTTTGATTTCCTTGTCAGACAGACCCCCCTCCCCCGATTTGAGTGATTGGCGAAACCCAATCTTTTTCTTGATTTAGCTTTGTGTCGCGCTAAGTTGAAGTTATAATATCTTTCATGTGTGAAGGCTTTATTGGTTGTCTCACAACTTTATGCAACACCTTATTCGACTCGTTAGCGGAAAATCCCACGTACTTGATTAGACCATCTTTCTTAATGAGGTGCGGGTCTCTCTCCCCCCCCCCATCTCTCTCCCTGACTTACCAAGAATAGAAACGGTTCCGGCTAAATAGTTTCACGCTTCATGGGTCAATTTCAAAAGAGATCCAGTAAATAGCGAGAGAAACAGTCGAGTAAATCTGACTTGATTCTGGTTGTTATTGAATCAGTTCACTGACGATTGCTGGTCTTTTCTCGTGGGATAAGATTCTGAGTTTGCCGGGGGAGAAGAAAAAAAAAGTACGTATCTTGATAAATAACAATATTCCTTGAATGACAAAGCATAATAGTAAATGGATAAATTATAAGACTTAGTGACGCACCAGCTGTGCCTAAGAATGATACTAGCAAATGCTAATGGTTAGATAACCGTTTCCATTCAGGAAACAGTCGACATTTATCGACCGGACAGTTACTGCTACTGTCAATTGTAATTTATAAAATCTTTTTCGTAAAACTGTTTATCAGGAAATTATACTTCTTAAGTTCACTAACTAAATGGTGTTTCATTAAGCCGGATCAATATCAGTAGTAAATAAATCATTGTTATTAGTGAAAATTTCTTTATTTCTTTATTGGATCATGTTATTTAAGACGTGGCAATTATGTGTGAAAAATAACATCGCTCAAATGTCCGCCAAGGCTTCACCGGCACACCTCCACTCGATCGTCAACATTTTTGATGACGTCTCTGCATAGTTGCTCCCCGATCTCATCAATATGCCTTATTATCTCATGGTCAGTACTTAGATGGATGACCGCTTGGATGTGCGGGTGGTGTAATGGATAATGACTCGGAATTGTTAATCGTTCAGATTCCTGTTGTGTTCGTTATATTCACTTAGGTACAAATATCCTTGAGAAAGATATGAATCTAGATCTTCTCTCCCATCTATGGGTTAATTAGTAAAACTTGTATCAGTAAATTATAAATATCTAAAAAAATGACAATCTAAAAGTATTTCCTGGCATTAAATAACTTGCAAAGGGTTGATAAACCGTTAAAAACGAGCCAATCTAATTATATGAGCTACCCGTTTCTGTTGTAAATTTCTCTGACGTTGTAGCGCAGTCTGTCGGGTTTGATTAAGGATTTATAGATTAGAAGCTAATACCCTTAGGAAAGGTACGAAACCTCTTATTCTCCCACCGGCTATGGGCAAATAACAGGACAGACCAGGTTCTCTAGCCTTGGATGGCAATTGGTCTACTGCAGAAAGTAATGGCAACCTACTGCGAGGAAAAAATCTGCCTCGTCAGTCATGTATCGAAAGATACATGATCGCTTACGCGTGTATCACGCATGACACATAACTGATTGAGGTTAGAAGCCATCATGTACCTGATGCAGCATTCACCCGGTCGGTTGAGCCGGCTTCATCAAACCAACCTTACGCATCCGAATGAAAGCTGACCAAGTATAGCAGATGTCGTGTTCATTTTGACGCGCAAATCCATAATAGTAGGAGTTTCAGTTGGAATTTGGATTCACATGCAGTCCCCAGCCGCATATATATCTACTTTTAGGATAGTGTATTCAGAGTATCCTTCTACTAGACCGGTTGCTAGGTTTTTAATATAAGTACTATATAGTACTTATACTCGTCTCATGCTATTACTTATACTAGTTTCTAAGTTTTATACTGTTTTCTCTCTAGTACTTATACTAGTTTCTTTTTAGTACTTACACTAGTTTCTTTCTAGTGCTTATACTAGTTTCTCGTATTTATACTAGTTTCTTTCTAGCACTTACACTAGTTTCTTTCTTGTACTTATACTAGTTTCTCTTTAGTATTTATACTAGTTTCTTCTACTTATACTTTTTTCTTTCTAGTACTTATACTAGTTGTTAGTACTCATACTCGTTTCATTCTAGTACATATACTAGTTTCTAGGATTTATACTATTTTCCCTCTAGTACTTATACTAGTTTCTTTTTAGTACTTACACTAGATTCTTTCTAGTGCTTATACTAGTTTGTATTTCTTATACTAGTTTCCTTCTAGTACATATACTAATTTTTTTCTAGCACTTACACCAGTTTCTTTCTTGTACTTATACTAGTTTCTCTTTAGTATTTATACTAGTTTTTTTCTAGTACTTATACTAGTTTCTTTTTATTACTTATAATAGTTTCTAATAATTATACTAGTTTCTTTATCTTTCTGGCACTTACACTAGTTTCTTTGTTGTACTTATACTAGTTTTTCTCAAGTATTTATACTAGCTTTTTGAACTTATACTAGTTTCTTTCTAGTATATATACTAGTTTTTTCTAGTACTTATACTAGTTTCTTTTTAGTACTTATACTAGTTTCTAGTACCTATACTAGTTTCTAGTACTTATACTAGTTTCTTTTTAGTACATATAATAGTTTCTTTTTAGTACATATACTAGTTTCTTTTTAGTATTTATACTAGTTGCTTTCTAATACTTATACTAGTTTCTTTCATCTTTCCTGTCAATCTTTTTTTTATTTTTTGTAGTGAAAAGAAACAAAAATCTCACTTTTTACTTAAAATCCGAAAGAAATTGAAAGATGAAATTTCTGGAATACATAATAAAGAAAATGGGCTGGCAGAATTTGACCCTCACAGGACATACTGGAGAGAAGAGCAGTAGGGAGAAACAGCGAGTGACCCTACCAAACAAGCTTTTGTAAATTGACGTCAGATCTGAGAGTAGGAAGAACAATAAAAAAAGTAAGTATTGTTAAGAACTACAAAGCACAAGATGTTGTGGAGAGCCCTCACCGCCCATGTTTAGAAGACATATAAAAGAATACATTATATTATCTTTGCTTTGTAGATACAGAAGGCAAGAAAGACCGAGGAAAATAGGGAAATCCTACCTAACGACGTTGGTAGAACAGCGAGGTTTAATAAAAGGATATATCTTGTTTAGTGCTACAAAGAATAGGAAGTTGTGGAGAACTATGATTGCTCACGTCATGAAGGAATACGGCATATATAAGAAGATTGAAATCATATTATATTTTAATGGTTACGCGACTGGAATTCCGCTGTCCCATCCGATGAGATTAGAGCGGTGTCTCAAGTCACGTTTTCCCGATCAAATCTCGCCAAGATAATGGCATACCAATGGACAGTAAAACTAAATAAATAAATAAACATTGCACGTGTTAAGTTCAATTTACCCGATCAGATATCTGACACTGTCCGATCTTTGGGGGTGTCACCAATACAACCAAATCGAATACGTTAGGTGATACAGTCAAGTAAACCTGCCACACCCGACACTCTGAAATATCCTTTTTAATGCGACTATCGGCCATTATATAATTTGTATCTGTGGTTCTTTAATAAACGTCAAACAATCGATAGTCCCTTTTTGATAGGGGCCATAGTCGAAAGGACGTCACTCTGCATTGATGCCAGTAATCGGAATTAGATTGACTTCAGAGCTATCTTTCTCCTAGACTGGCTGCCATCCATAGCTAGAGACCCCATACTTCCCTGTTATTTAAAACATAGTCGGAACAAAAATATACATCTAATCATTCCTTTACAGGCACATCAGTTCGAAGTGAACACAACATATACGCACTGAATATGAACACAGCTCGCTGGTTTCAATTTCCGGAGCGATAACTATTTCACTATACAAACATCAATACCCGAGAGCCACTCAATGTAGAGAGTTACTGAATGAGGCAATTCTAAGGGCGTAAAAGTAAATATTATGAGGATAGATAACAGCTGAACTTAAACTTGAAGGTGTTAAGATCATAATAATCGGAGAAGTATCCTCTCTTCGGTCACTTTCGCAAAGTAACATTTATGGGGAAGAGGTTGTCTGAGTATAAATTCCTCCTTACAAATGGAATACGAATGGAATGAGTCGACCCTGAGTATACAGTATGGCGATTTTTTAAGCGTAGCTTAGATGTGGTTCAAAGTATGGTGCACCCATTGAGGATCGAACTCACTTTTCAGTCGTAACTGATCTAGCGAGACAAGCTTGCTAACTATTATTTCGCATCGATGTGACCACTGTGTCTGCAGGTCTAAGCAGTGAAGGTCTAGATTTGGTGGAATTAAGGAATATTACTCCTAGGAACATCCGTCATAAAAATAGGGAATGTTCTCGTTCTACAGATTGAATAAAGTGTTATTCGAACTTCCTTGAAGGTTAGCTGGATCGACAAGCACTTAATGAAGGCAGGAGAACACAATGGCCGAAATATTCCGATAACAATAAATATAAAGATAATAATCACAGTAAAATAAATAAATAATCTGATCCCAGAAATTCAGACAGAAATATCAAAGCTCCTATGTATTTGAGAAATTAATTCGGATATTTGCTTATTATATAATCATCTAATAACCTTAACTTAATTTGGCACAAGGCTACAAATGAGGAGCACCTATTGGAAATCCAGCTTATTAAAATATAATAGTCTACGAGACAAGCTTCTTAATCTTAGAACACTAACCATCAATTAAAGTTACACCACTACTAACCACGGGTATATTATACCCGATTTTCAAAATATCAACAAAATATTAAATATAAATTTTTATTTTAAATATTTTACACAGGCACTTCAAACTTTGTACTTTGAGTTAACATTAACAGGAACTGAAAAACATTATTTAGATAAGAAAATCAGGTACTGAAACTTGTAATTAAAAATAGGAAAATTTGCGCTGGGTTCTATGGGTACCCGTGGTTAGTGTTCTAGGGTTAATCACAATTTCGATATGGTTCTCAGAACAGTTAATGCTTTTGTATCGTACTTCAGGAAATGTTTGACCGAAAAATATATATCTAGTAAAAAAAAAAAATGTTAAATAGTTGGATGGTCATCAGGCTAAAAAAAAAAAACTGTTTATTTTTTTTACTTATTATTCTTATTCTTAGTGTGCGCAGGTGGCCGAATGGTTAGAACGTCCGCATTCTGGACCATGAGGGCCCGGGTTCGATTTTTCAGGAAGGTTACTGCCTGATGTTATTGGACTGGAGGGTTCGATTGGAAAAAAAAACAACAAAAAAACAAACTGAAAAATGCGTGAAAACCATATCACGGGTTGACCAAAGCGTTGTGAGTGAAACTGGGCCGGCGATAGGAGGACAGCTCATTACGGAGAGAACTGATTAGGAGGAGAGCTCATTATGGAGAGAACTGATTAGGAAGAGAGATCATTAAGGAGAGAGCTGATTAGGAGGAAAGCTCTTTACGGAGAGAGCTGATTAGGAGGAAAGCTCATTAAGGATAGAGCTGATTAGGAGGACAGCTCATTACGGAGAGAGCTCATTACGGAGAGAACTGATTAGGAGGAGAGCTCATTAAGGAGAGAGCTGATTAGGAGGAGAGCTGATTAGAAGGTGAGCTCATTACGAAGAGAGCTGATTAGGAGGAGTGCTCATTACATTGAGAGCTGATTAGGAGGAGAGCTCATTACGGAGAGAGCTGATTAGGAGGAGAGCTCATTACGGAGAGGGCTGATTAGGAGGAAAGCTCATTACGGAGAGAGCTCATTACGGAGAGAACTGATGAGGAGGAGAGCTCATTAAGGAGAGAGCTGATTAGGAGGAGAGCTGATTAGGAGGAGAGCTCATTACGAAGAGAGCTCATTAGGAGGAGAGCTCATTACGGAGAGAGCTGATTAGGATGAGAGTTCATTTTGGAGAGAATGTATTAGGAGGAGAACTCATTACGGAGAGAGCTGATTAGGAGGAGAGCTCATTACGGAGAGAGCTGATTAGGAGGAAATCTCATTACGGATAGAGCTCATTACGGAGAGAACTGATTAGGAGGAGAGATCATTAAGGAGAGAGCTGATTAGGAGGAGAGCTCATTACGGAGAGAGCTGATTAGGACGAGAGCTGATTAGGAGGAGAGCTCATTACGGATAGAGCTTATTAGAAGAAGATATTATTTTGATGATAGCTAATTAGGAGGTGATATCTGTGTTAGCACGAAGTCACAAGTCATCGTGGCCGAGGGCTTGAGCGTACTGGCCTTGTTCAAATTGTTGATCAGGCTAGATATCAAACTGTTTCCCAAGGTAGGTCTGCTCAGCATAGTTTCAATATAAACCACAACAGGGCTCTGTGGGTGTTGAATAAACGCAAAAATGCACCTGATCAAGCATCTGCAATACGGTTTGGCTAGCCTAGACTCGAATACGAGTGGCCAACTATAATAAAATTATTATTCTT
>OZ010596.1:6522009-6609509 GCA_963932145.1 Acanthosepion lycidas
AAGCCGAATACCTGTGACTAGTACATTGATAAATATACGACAACCTCAGTTATGTATAATGATATCTTAGATGAGGCGCAAGGCTGAAAGTATGGGGCATCTAGTGAACTCACTACTCAGTCGTAATTGTTCTAACGAGACAAGCTTGTCAACTACTACAACACACTGAGAGGCTCTACCTCATATATATATATATATATATATATATATATATATATCTATAAACATAAAAATGTCTTAAAATAATTGTCGGACTTTGTTCATTTCATAACGTGTGACGTCATATATATATATATATATATATATATATATATATATATAAGCCTCGAACACTTACACTCCATGATTATATTTCATTACATTGGAATCGTAATCACGATCCAATTCATCAGACCTACACATTATATATATATATATATATATATATATATATATATTTATATTATATAATGTGGTATATATACTATATGTATCTTATATATATAATATATAATCTAAATATATATTATATATAGTATATATATATATCTATAAATATATTATATATATATAAAATGTATATATATATATATATATATATATATATATATACACACTACTATATTATATTATACATATACACAATATATATATATATGTGTGTGTGTATGTGTGTGTGTGTGTACACTCTACAGGTGTAACTGAAAATTTTGTAATTTCTAATAATTTTATTGTAGACCCACAGTTCAACTAGTTTAAGTACGGGTTGAATAATCGGAGTGTCGGGTTCGATTTCAAGTCGATATCATTACATTCACTTACGTGCTAATACTCTTGAGAAAGGCATAAATCCATATTGTCTCCCTCTAGCTATAGGTTAAATAGCAAGACAGATTGGATCCTATAGTCGTGGGTGACAACGGCTCAAACACTTATATTCCATGATTATATTTTATTACATTGGGATCGTAGTCACGATCCAATTCATACGACCTACACATTATATATATATATATATATATATATATATATATATATATATATATATATATATATATATATATATATATATATATATTATATAGTATATGTATATTATATATATCATATAATATATATATATACATATATATATTATATAATATAGTATATGTATATTATATATATCATATAATATATATATATATATATATATATATATATATATATATATATATATATATATATATATAGGATGTCCATAAAGTCTCTTTACTTTACAACGGCTCAAACTCTTATATTCCATGATTATATTTTATTACATTGGGATCGTAGTCACGATCCAATTCATACGACCTACACATATATATATATATATATATATATATATATATATATATATATATATATATATATATATATATATTATATAATATAGTATATGTATATTATATATATCATATAACATATATATATATAATATATATATATATATGTATATATATATATATATATTATATAATATAGTATATGTATATTATATATATCATATATATATATATATATATATATATATATATATATATATATATATATATATATATATAGGATGTCCATAAAGTCTCTTTACTATTTAAAGATAATATTACAAAGGCAACTGATGTGGCACCACAAATAAATGACCTTTAACCAACCATCATTTTGCAGCAGGATGGTGTGCCACCACATTGGCGACTACATGTTCGTGGGTTCCTAAATCAAACATTTCCATACCGGTGCATTGGAAAGGATGACCCAATTCACTTGCCACTTCGTTCACCAGATATCACTCTGCTTGGTCTCTTTCTATTAAAGATATTGTGTATTGAACAAAGATACTGCACATCACTGATTTAAAGCAAAAGATCACTGATGCCACTGTCACCATTGATAAGGCTATGCTACAGCGAACATGGCAAGAAATCGAATACCGTCTTGATGTGCTTCGTGCAACTAATAATGCTCATATTAGTTTTTAAAAATCTTCAATACCTACTCCTCTTTTTGTAGCAAATGCTTTTATTAAGGCGCTGTGTCTAGATAGATATTTGCTATAAAAATTGGTCAATCCCAAAAAGGATTCTCATTGTTTTTTATATTGATTTTTTTTTTGGGTGTAGTTATTTCCGATATTTTATTTATCAGTTTATTGTCTGGTGAAATTCCTTCTTTAGATATTTGGGATCCCAAATACGATATTTCGTCGCAATTTCACTCACATTTATCGCTATTTTCACCATACCAGCATTTTTTAATTTCTTTAAAACTTGTTCAGTTTTTTTGTATTCTTCTTTACCGGAAGCACCTAATTAATGGAACGACAAATACCGTCTTCTCTGAATTGCAATTTCGAAGACACTGTTCCGCTTGTCTGGGTAAAATAAATCTACTGAATGTGACGTGTCTCCTATTGACTTAGACGATCATGGCTCTCCACAACTTTCTGTCTCTTTTAGTACTTAATAAATATTGTCTTTGAATTATTTCTCCTTAGTCCTGTTCCGCCATCCATTTACTCAAGCTCACCAATCATGTTATGATTTGTTTTTTTTTCTGTCCCTCTTGCCCTCAATCTGCTCCATGAGTATCAAATTTTCCAAGCCCTCCTTTCTCATTACGCGCCGCAGAAACCTTAACTATCTATTCTCGATTTTAAATATTAGTTTCCTTTTCGTTTCCATTTCTCCAACACCTTCGTTGTTACTTACATGTTCGGTCTACGGCATCCTCAGCATCCTTCTGCAGAACCACGTTTCTCTTGCTTCAAGTCTCCTCTTCATCTTTGAGGAGATCGTTCATCACTCAGTGCTATGCAGGAGGACAGATATCACGCAGTAGTTTAGTACCCTTTTCCTTGTTTCTAGTGAAAATTTCCGATTTCTCAGTATTCTGGATAGCTTTTGGAATATTTCATTGACTATCTCAATACGCCTACAGATTTCAGTGCCACACTGTCTTCTGTTAAAACACTTCCCAGATATTTAAATGTCCGCATTTGTTTGATTTTGTTAGCCTCCAATTTGCAATTCTCTCTTTACGTTCATCCTCTTGTTAATAACCATATATTATGTCTTCTTGCAGTTGTCGGTTCAATTTTATTCGCCTTCACAGAAATGGTGCCTTCAACGTCCTGATAAATATTTCTGCAAATTAAGCGTAGACCTAAACGAGAGAAAACACAATAATTACTGACGACTTGTTGACATTATGCTCACCCCAAAAGAAAAAAGTAAACTGAATCTATTTGATGTGAAGCTATCATCCCACCTGTTTCACTTAAAGATGACAGCTTAATTGGTCGGAAGGATGGGTTTGTTCTTACCAATTTTTTCCAAGGGTACGTACTATTCAAAGAAACTAGGACAGTGTTTTTGGAACAGGATAGTAGGCAAACTGATGTTGAAAAAATAATAAAAATATTAAATCATAATTTGACCAATAATATACGTAGTATGCGACACAATGTCTCAGGTGTGTGTAAAGAACTCATGAAAGAACTCTCGTATTTATTGTACATCATATGTACTGTTATGGGGTGCACCCCTTTTACATACAAATGGACTCGACCAGTGTGTACTTGGACTGCTGCCGTTAAATACCCAGAGTTAGTCAGAGTAGAGAGTGATTGAGATTGTGATTGAGTTGGAGGTAGAGTAATAGTGTGAGGTAACCGCTTGTAGAAGTCACAGTTACAAGCACGTAGACTCTAAGGAAGTCTTACTTCGAGATTGGATTTACCAGACTATATATATATTATTGCTACTAACCGTGTTTCTGAATTTACTAACCGTATTACCAATTGTATTATTGTGTAAATACATTTATTTGCTATATTTCATTCCTGCGTTTGTCATTCATTGGAGACCGAATTTCATCCCGGAATCCACAACATGTATTTATATGTCTAAATAAAAATATTTTTGATTGATGTTTAGAAAGGTATTGTTGTTTGTGCATTTATTATTTGTTAAGGATGTTTTGTGTGCCTAGTTTCTGATTTTCTATAATGCATAAGGTTTGCCATTGATCAGCTCTCTTCTGTTTAATATGCGATACGTTGGACTGGACATCATCACACCAACAACGGGAGATAAGTTGTTGGGAGTCGGAGCTTTAAGCCTTTCTCAAGGGCATTCAAATACTAACTACCTTAAGCCGAAATTTGCACTCCGATTACCAATGTTATATAACTGTTGTTTAGGTAGGTGTGGAGAACTGGTCTAAATGTTCTCCCCACCTGCCTACATTTATTTTAACCATAAAAAAAAACTCCAACGTATTGGTAAAAGCAACAGAAAGCCTGCCAGATGACAAAAAAAAATTAATAAAAAAAACAAACAAACAAATAATCAATATGTCAAAAACCAAGAAAAATGATAGAAGGGGGAAATAAAACAAATTAAGGAAAATGACCAAAAGATCGAAACCTAACTGAACAGTAACAAAGAGACCTCTACATAAGTTTCTTTTTGCCGCAATCACCAGGCACGCAGAAATACATTTATTTTAATATATATACAACAAAACTGTTCAAATCGTGTAAAGGTAAAATTATGCATCCCACAAAATGTTTAATATCGAAAAGACCACTAAACTAATACAGTTTCTTTTTTCCAGCTTTTCAGATAAGACATTTAGCCATCTTGACACCATTTCTCGAAAAAATCGCTGAAAAACCCTTTGACTTATTCAGCTAGAAGAAGAACAGGTGAAAATCGTTTTGTGTCAGCACCACTGTCTTCCCAAGTGATCAATGCTGAGAGGAAAAAATCTTTCAGGCTTTCAGTAATGGTACCGACATTCACATTCTGGTTTCCATCTTCAAGATCCAACAACATAACGGTGAATAAATTTTAAAAAGATGGAACAGCAGAGAGAAAACCGGGATCAGAAGTTCACAACAGGAAGAGGGATCATCATTTCAACTTTGAACTAAAGAGATCAATTAGAAAAAATCCAACTAAATCCGTTTGGTACGTGAGAGAGAAGTTTCTGTTATAACAGTCTAAAGAGCAGTGAAAAAAAATTGAAAATGAAATCGTAGGTGAAACTCCAAGACAGAAAGTTAAAAGGTAAGAGACGGCGAAAATTATCTTGAATAGGTTGGAAAATGGAATTATATATATATATATTAAGCATTTCACCCCTGGCAAGGCAGGAAGCCACTAGTACGCAAGGGGTTACAGAGAATTTGGAGCGAGAGCAGATAGTAATCATAGCGGAGAGGATGAGGAGAAGGATAGTGGATAGATCAAGGCAACTGGAGATGTCGATTGACATTACATTTGAATAGTTGAAGATTAAAGCTATCAGGGAAACAGTAGGGAAGGGAGTTCCACAGGCGAGAGGTATGAGATATGAAGCTATTGAAGTAGAAGAGACGGCTACATTTAAAAGTTTCTACAGTGTAAGGGTGAGAGCAGGATTCCAGCCTCGTAGGACGCTTGAATTCGCGAAGTCTTGTAACCAGCGAAAACAGCTCATCGGAGCAATTACCATGAAAGTATTTGCAAAAAAGACAGAGAGAGGCGACGGCACGTCTGTGAGAGAGCGACTGCAGACGAGATGCCAGATCAGGGCCAATTACATTCCATATCCGTCTCTGGATCTTATCAAGGACCCCGAGGCAAACAGAAGGGGCTCCAGACCATATATGGCAGCAATACTCCATGCAAGGGCGAATGGTTGATTTGTAGATTTGAAGGATCGATTCCGGGGAGAAAAATTTCCTGGCGCGGCACAGGGAGCCAACTTTCCTTGCGGTGGACGAAGCAATTGACTCAATGCATTTGTTCCATCTCAGGTCAGCCGTCAACGTGAGACCGAGCAGCCGCAGAGAGGCGCTTTCGGGAAGTTGAGCGTCAGACATTCTAATGGGGTGCAGGGAAGATTCTCTGTGGTGATTAATAGAGAGCAGTTTTGTTTTGGTGGCGTTAAAGTTAAACCATCCAATTACGGCCCCAGTTCACAACCGATTGGAGGTCCTTTTCGAGACGAACGACCACGTTAGTTTTTTCTATGACACTAGATTTGTTTTTGAAACAGGAGTTAATTGTAGTGTCGTCCGCGTAGATGTCCACCTGGGAGTCAATGGCGTCAGGAAGGCGTTCTTTAGCTATGATTAATTAATAATGAACATGTCACTTTCATTTATGATCGATTCCATCGCCATTCTTCTGTTAAACTGAGAGATTAATTATACATTTTTATTGCTTAAAGTAGAGTCCAATAGTGTTCTATAAACATCGGAGAATTCCAGTAAGATATTTTTAATCATTTAACGGCTCAAAACTTAATCTAACAATTGGACAATGTTGCTGACATGTATGTGTGTTGTAGTTTCCAAGTATTTATTTTCAAGACTTGATTGAGTTCAAAATCTTTTACCCGGCTTTGTTTGTAATGAATTATTTTCCATTTTACAACCGCCTTCCGACAAACGAAACGCTGCTAGCCTCTCCTTACTCTATCGCTGTTTTCATGACAAATGTTCATACCAGTTCCATTCGTTAGTTCCGCCATTTCGGAGCTTTACATTTAGGATCCGCAATGCTACGTACACAGGGTCGAATCCCTTCGTATTCCATTTGTAAGGAGGAAATTCCAGCTTCTTCTCCAGAACTGTTACTTTATGGACTCCCGAATGGATGCTTCTTCGATCGCTCCGATCATTGTGTCTTGGGTCATTTATTATCTATCCTACATAACCTTATAAGATACACATTTTTACTTCCTTCCTTTATATTAGGTTGGTGCAAAAATAATGACGTATTATGTCGTTTTTTGACGTTAAAAAATACGTCAAAAAACGACATTAGTACGTCATTATTTTTGCACCAACCTAATAACAATCTTATTAAATAACCCTCTACCTTGAATGACACTTGGGCTGTTTATTGGGTGAACAATAATATAAAAGATTATTTATTTTCATTGATTGCATGTGTTGCATTTTACCAACCATTTTTTAATCATTTTTAATCATGTCAACCCAAGGCGATAAAGCCGCTAAGACGCAATGTGTTATTGAGAATGAAGGAAACTGAGTAAACGTTACTGAGGTGAAAGGGCAATAATAGAGGAGGAATCAAGGAGACAGAAGATGGGGATTGCCGTTAAATTCGAATCTTTAGAACAAGAAGCTGGAAAAGAGTTCCACAGGAGATAAATGAAAGAAGAAATGATTAGAATAGAACTTACGCTTATACTTTGCAGCTTCAACAGTCAAATGATGTGAGCTCCCCTGCCAAGAAAGTCGATATTGGTTGTTTTGTTTTATGGCATATCAACCTCAGTGGGTCATTTAATGCCAACAAAATTTTTGAAATAGATTCATACCGATAGTTTGGTAAAAAAGGTGTGTATATATGCATACATCTTTGAACCATTTTTCAATTACTCATATTTTTGAGTACAATCCAACTTCTTTTAGGGAATTTACAATCTTGGATGATTTTATTTCCGTAAAAACTTTTTTTTTTTAAATTACTCACTTGGTAATATTTTGTTCGTACTAGAACAAAATCTACACACTCTAACAGTATATGTTTCCCTGTAAATTTTAATTATTGCTGATAATTTTTCCTTTAAAATTATTGCTGGTAATAATGTTTTCTATTACAAAGTATTTCTGGTATTAAAACCTATTTTTACACAAGTTTGGGTGTTATCTATTTGCCCATAGCTGGGACCCTAACACGTTCTACCTCTGGGTCAGGGTGGACCTGGGAACAGCAGCAATTAAGAGGTGATTCCACGCTCTTCAAAACCTCCTGATCAGAGGACTTACTGTCGGACGGGAACGTTGATGTATCAAAGAAGAAAGAACAATTGCTATGAAAATATTTATAGAAAAGGCTACGTTACGAGGAGAAATTGATTGAGGCCAAGATGCCAGGTCAGTACAGATAATGTTGCAGATTCTTCTTTGGATTTTAGTCTAGAATCTTAAGATAAAAGCACCTTACCTGATGTGGCAACAATATGCGATGCAAGACTGATTCGGTAGTGGATCAACATTCTTAGCAAATTTAGATAATCCATCTCTTTATATTTCTGAGATGAGATATTTTAACTATTTACCATTTACTTGCTTTTGAAATCAGCATTAACATTTTTGTCATTTTGTTTTGCGGTGGGTGGGTGGTTGGTGGGTATTTGAATCCCGAAGCTCTACGAAACGGACTTCAAATAAGGACTCTGGTTAATTCTGACATATCAGACTAAAAACAACCAATTACATTCATTTTTCATTTTTTTAAAAATCCTTAAAAACACACACACACACATTCACACACACATACGCACGCACACACACACACACATATATATATATATATGTAAACATAAGTATAAATATAAAAGTGAACATTTAGGTCAACACCCAGCGGCAACTGTCTGTTTCATGCTTAAACAGTCTTGGCCAGAAGATTGCGTTTAAGCATGAAACAGACTGTCAAGGCTTAGTATTGATCTCAATGTCCACTTTTTTTATTTCGAGACTTTCTACCCCGATATTGAGCACTTTAAACTATAAATAATATATTATTATCATTCATATATATATATATATATATATATATATATATATATATATATATATATATATATATATATATATATATATATATATATATCAGGATAAATAGATAGATAGATAAAGTACAATGCATCTTTCCAATTATTTCGGACATTAAACATTATTTTCACTGTTTCATTTAGTAATATCTCCTCAAACACGTATAAACAGGAAATATCCTATTTAGAGATATAGGAACCAATGTTGGAATATAAATACATTTTAATTATATATATACCAGTGAACAATGAAGTCAACACTCAGAGTCGACAGTGTGTTTCATGCTAAATGCAATCATCATATATATATATATATATATATATATATATATATATATATATATATATATATGTACAAACCTCTCATAAACGGACTTATAGGGGGAGACAGGGGTGGTCTGTTAAAGCCAGTTGTCCTTAGATGGGAAAGGATTATTTTTGAGTTATAAAACCGCTGTAGTAACTACCAGTAGTTATGATCATAATGGAAATACTATAAACATGTATGTATCGTATAAATAAATATATACTTAATATAGATAGATTAATCAAAATAACAGATTTCTCCCCGCTACTTTCTCACGCACTGCCCGCCAAGCGGTCACTTTGAGAACTAATACAACTCGTTCCCCTATAAGCCCGCAAATTTTGAAATACATCGCTGACGATTTGAATGTATTTTTCCTGTAGGTTTTTTTTACGATGCCTGCATAATTTGTCAGTTGCATCCGAAGTCCTTTGATTGAGGTTCCATAGATGAAAGGTTTGTCTGCTCATATATTTATAGATACATACATACATACATATATATATATATATATATATATATATATATATGTGTGTGTGTGTGTGTGTGTGTATTTATGCGTGCGCATACACGTGCACGTCTATCTGTGTGTATATAATAAAGCATATACACATACATACACACACACATATAGATGCAGAAATATATATATATATATATATATATATGTGTGTGTGTGTGTGAAAGAGAGAGAGAGAGAGAAAGAGATCTGCACTGTATCTATAAACGCTTTATCTCAGACTGTAAACATTTATTTCACTGTATTTTCTTTTGTAATTAAAAGTGAATATCTACTCAAAGACGTTTACCCACTAAATGTGGCGTTTACAGTAATCTGAAATAATGTCTGATTAAAAAGGCCATTAACTGCGTATATATATATATATATATATATATATATATATATATGCCTGTGTGTGTGTGTATGTATTTATGTGTGAATACGTGCGTGTGCAGATGTGTGCATATAAATGTAGCTATAAATGAATACATATGTTTGTAACGAGTGACGGTTTTATGTGTATGTGTGTTCATGCGTGTAACTAACCAAATATATTTGTGCACGTATGTATACATAGCTATAACTTAATACAAAGATTTATAGCGAGTAATTACTAATACACACACTCAAATACACCCCCGCCACACACACACATATATATATATATATATATATATATATATATATATATATTTATGGGGTATAGAGTTATATCTACACAGTGATTGTTATTAAGATTGCTGGGTGGTCTTGCCGATTCCAGGATGTCTCGTTAAGGTCGATGAAACAAGTACCTATTTAAGCTGGTCAATAAATGGATCAATGTGGGACTCATACGCCGCTCAGAAAGGAAATTGGTGTAGCTGGAGCCTCTGGCTTACCACCGACTGGGTGGTAATATATGACCTCACGGTTTATACGGTTGGTCAATTCAATTGTTATATCATCTTAATTAAAACAGCAGGGTCCAGGGTTCGAGATGCGTTATGGTTTATATCAGGCGTCTTTTTTTATTCCTCGGGTAATAAAATAAGTACGTATATAATCGGGTTACGGAGAAAAGGATACAGGACAAAAAATGCTTTTCTTCTTTTTTTTTATTCAGACTATTATTCTTTTCGTATTAAGACGTTTTGTCGCCGTTCATCTTCAACAATGTGATCGGGATGGTAGCCTATACTTAAAGATTATACCAGAAAAATATCAAAAAGCCGCAATCAGCAATGAAACTATGACATCAGGCATAGCGGAACATATATATAATATATAATGACTAACCGGTAATTGGTTCGTGTTGAAAATATACAGGACAAAAATATTTTTATTTCTTAATTTATTCAGGCTAGTATTCTTTTCGTATGAAGACATTTTGTCTTCGTTCATCTTCAACAGTGTGATGAGGGAAAATATCTCATGCTTAAACATTAGACCAGAAAGTTATCGAAAAGACGCAATCAGAAGTGAAACTATGGCATCACGCATAGCGGATCATATGTATAATATATATAATGACGAGCCGCTTGAATCCGGCTGTGTTTTTCTCTGTGGTTTATAATGCAACTATGCTGATCAGACCTTAGTTACAGTTCCTGGGAGAGAGCGCATTATCTGGCCTGATCAATGGCGTGAACAAGGTAGGTACATTAAAACCCTCGATCACGATGACTTGTTACTTCGTGCTCGCACAAAAATCGACTGCTCTTACATAAAATGGATTAACCCATAGTATGATTTTTCAGCCACTTTCGAAAGATGCCTCACGCTGTGATCCTGACAAATCGACCACGATAAGATTTGAACCCGGGTCTCTGGAAGCAAACGTTCTAATCACTTGGTCATGTGCCAATAGCGGATCATACATGAAAATCAAAAAGACAGTATCATCGATTTTGTAATGAGATGATAACAGGAATGGTAAAGATGAAGTTATTTAGCAGTGAGTGTAGAAGTCTGAAAGACCACTGTCAGAAAATTTCCTTTCGATGACATATACATGAAATTTGGGTCCAAATTTAGCTGAGCTTGAAACTTGACATGGGTGGAGCTGATAAAGAGATTACTAGCTTCAATAGTAATACATATCTGAACGTATTTGGTTCAATTACAAGCCAGTGAGCAGGTATCTATGTCCGCTACATTGAGGGCCTCAGTGTTAGATCCGTCTATGCTACAGTGGAACAAATGCATTCTTTTGACACAAAACCTAAACCTGTTAGATTAACTGGGTGGGCTAAAATATCAGGTGTCATTGGGGTAAAAGGTCAAGGCGTGCACCTGTTTTCCTAGAGTTTGAACGTCATTTCTTCCTCAGTTGAAAAGATCAAACAAAAAATCCGACATGTCGCTCATATATATATATATATATATATATATATGTGTGTGTGTGTGTGTGTGTGTGTGTTTGGGTGTATGTAGAGAGAAAGAGAGGGAGAGAGAGAGAAAGAGAAACAGGTGACCGAGTGCTTAGAAAGTTCGCATTCTGAAAACGAGACCCGGGTTCGATTCTCACCATGGTCAATTTTGCAGGAAGGAGACTTGCTGATGTTATCGGTCTGGAGGGGGTCGATCCCAGCGTGCGGCAGCTTTGTAAAGTGCCTTAAAACCATATCACAGGTTGACCCAAGACTTGTGATTGAAAGTCGGTAGACGGAAACTTTGGGGCCCGTCAGTAGCTGTGCTAGCACGAAGTCACAAGTCCTCGTTGCCGAGGGCTTGAGCGTGATGGCCTCATTCAAATTACTTTTCCAGAAGTTCTAGGTATAGTTGCAGTATAAACCACAGGTGAGCTCTGTAGGTGTTGAATAAAAACAAATGTGCCTGATCAAGCGTCTGCAATAGGATTTGACTAGCCGCCCTAGTAGACCAGAATCCTCGAATACGAGATATACTATACTGTGTATATTTTTGTCTGTGCGCACGTGCGTCTGTGAACAGAAGTCGTCTATCAGTTAGTAATGGTGGTTTTCTAAGCTTAAATTAAATGTGGCACAAGCTTGAAATAATGGGCTCTCACTATTCAATGGTAAGTGATTTAGCAAGATAAACTTGCTAACCATTACATCACATCGAAGTCCCTAGCTCACAATCAACAATGGGATGTCGATGATTCCGCATTTGGGACATATATATATATATATATTATATATATTAGGTTGGTGCAAAAATAATGACGTAATAATGTCGTTTTTTGACGTTAAAAATGCGTCAAAAAACGACATTATTACGTCATTATTTTGCACCAACCTAATATTATATATATACACACACATATATATATATATATATATATATATATATATATATATATATATATACTATATATAATATATACTATATATATATAGATATAATATATTTAGATTATATATTATATATATATTATATATATATATATATTATATGATATATATAGTATATATACCATATTATATATATATATATATATATATATATATATATATATATATATATATATATATATATATATATATATATATATAAAGAAAAACAGACTACTTTAAGGCTCCATTGTAATAATTTATTTCACCAGAGACTTTTACTTTTCCCCGGATCTTCAGACATCACTTTCAAAAGGTGAGACAAAAAATGAAATTAATATTTACGCTTTTGACGGGCACTGTTAAACTTATATTAGTTGACATAGAAGGTAGCGGGGGATAGTGTGAGAGACGTGGTCGAGTTTAGAGAGAAAAAGGCGAATTTAAAAATTTAATTTTATATGTCTTTTTTTATAATACTTAATATTATGAAGGAGGGGTAAGGGTCAGACATTGACCTATTTAATTGGTCAACTCAATAAGTATGATATGGGGAAAGGAAAAGGACAAAAATGGGAAAAAGAAAAAGGGGGAAGTAAAGAGAAAAAGAGATGTACTTAGGGTTTTCGGAGGCAGAGGGGGTGGTATAGCTTTAGCAATTTAGGTAAAAATAGATTTTAATGTTTGATAGTGATTTAAATGTTGAAAAAACTCCACAAAGGAATTAAATTAATGCTTGTTAGCAATTTAAATATTCAACTTCTCTACAAATAAATTAGGGATTTAATATAAGTTGAATACTATATTAATAAACAACAATAAAAAAAAAAAAAGTTTAATAATAGTAATATTTTAATATTGAGAATGACTGCTAAGGTAAAATCTTTATCAGTTTGAGTCTAATTCATGAATTTAATTTGTAGCTATTTTTAAATGGGTAATATTTCTTAATTAAAGTTTAGGTTTCAAATCAAGATGGAGTAAGATTTGAAGGTAAAAAAAACTTGTTTTTTCATACATATACCACATACATGTTTACGTAAAAATCACATATACGTTCATTTATATATATATATATATATATATATATATATATAACCATGACATTCTACATATGTGAAGATCCTCACATTCACACACACGCGCGCGCACAAAGAAGAAAAAAATCAACCTAACAATGCTCATAAATTATATTCTTTAACTTAATGTAAAAATAACTAAAATTAGAAATCAGCAGACAGTTGCAGATACCACCTGACGAGTTGGCCAAATGATTACAAAGGTTCGTCTACGAAACACTGGAGTCGGTTTGCCGAATGTAACATCAAGTAGCTAATAACAAATTTAACATTTCTATTAATCCTTTACATATATATATATATATATATATATATTATAAGAGATTATAATAAAAACATTTTGAAATCGCTATACAAAAGCTTTCATGTCTCAATATTATGATTGTACTTCATCACAAGGTAACTGGTGATAAAATGATGTTTTTTTTCATAATTTAATGACCAGTTACTTACTATCGCCTGAAGAAGTACAATCATAATATTGAGACATGAAATCTTTTGTATAGCGATTTCAAAATGTTTTATTATAATCTCTTATAATAAAAATATAATAATAATATTTTGGTCTACTTTGTACTGAGCATTTTTTAAAAGTAATTGCTACGAACAGTGGATTTTTACTCCATTTGTTCTTTTGTCTCATTTGTATATATACATATATATATATATATATATATATATATATATATATATATATATATATATATATTTGGTTGGATTGATGTGAGTTTGTGACACTGGGTTTCACGCTCGCTTTTGTGATCTTTAGGGTTTGTCTGACAATCGGAAAAGCGTTAAACCCAGGGTCACAAACTCACAAAAATCCAATCAAATATGTTAGCTCTATCTCTGATATTGAGCACTTTCTAATAATTACCGCGCATATAATATATAAATAATTATATATATATATATATATATTAGGTTGGTGCAAAAATAATGATGTAATAATGTCGTTTTAGAACGTGCAGTCGCAACGCTGAGTTTGAATTTAAATTTTAATGTTGTGCGTTTTTGTACAAATATAATAATAAGTGCGACATTACTGTAATTATTGAACAATATAGTTAATGCCACTTTGACGGAAAATCTACCAGTAAAAAAGAATTCTCTTATCACTATATTTGTACCAAAACGCACAACCTTAAAATTTAAATTCAAACTCAGCGTTGCGACTGCACGTTCCAAAACAATAACACTTTTCTCATAGCATTTTTCGAATTACATCTCTATTTTCATTGTCCTCTTATTACTGAGAGTAAAAACAAGAACACAATCTATTTCATACCTGAGGATGTCTGTAAAAATAATAAGACCTTATGCAACTGAAATTTATAAAACATGGATCTTTTCATTCATAAACAGGTTCGGGGTTTTTGTATATTATTTGAATTGTTCGCGAAGATGGATTCCTCGCCAATTAAATCATTAACCTTTGTATTTGTTTTTTGTATGAATAATTCATAATATATATATATATATATATATATATATATATATATATATATATATATATTGATGACGTACAAATTATCTGTTGTTTTAGACGATGTCAATTCCGGTTTTTTACAAAAAATTAGTATTAAGGAATTCAACTAAATGCTTTTGTATATATATATATATATATATATATATATATATATATATATATATATATGTATGTGTGTGTGTGTGCGCGCGCTTTTGCGAAGCGCTGGAAATTGCTTTCTGTCACCTGCAGTTAAAATCCCAGATCAAATACATTAATAAGAAATTCTTTTCCCTTTGTCCGAAAGAACAAATGTCGTTAATCAATACTCATTTTCTTTGCACCTCCACTAATTCCAAAACCTTTTGTTAGCTCGATTATTTCCTAACGTGTAGTCAAGATTCTTTTTTCGCCCGCGACACGACCTCTAATTACAATCTCACTTCCCGCCAGGTCTTACTTTTCCATCAAAAATTAATTAATCATTTTCTAATTGTTATTTAGTCTCCTTGGGAACACGCTGCGCGTTTCAGCCCGGCTCATGTTACTTCTTTTGTCACTTACAAAGCTGTCTATTGTGTTTAAAGTTAATGTGCTGACTAAAAAAATGGATCTTTTACTAAGCTTAGAGTTTAAGAAGTGATTTATTTTATAAACATTTCTGCCTTTTTACTTTTTATTGCTCATAAATTGGCGTGTTACAGCGGTTCACAAACCAGTTCAGTAAAACTATTGTCATGAGTTCGTGCCTTACCAATTAAACTATCTCTCTAGCCTTGTGCCAGACTATCGTAAGCTAAATGCAGTAGAACAATCGTTGGCTGTTCACTTCTACTGCAGTGATGTTGCACTTTATTTGCTACTCGTCGTTTTGGCCTTGTCCCAAACAGAGATATGCTGATGTAACATTTTTTTTTCGTGTAAATGTAAACTTCATTTCGATGCAAAAAATATAGCCATACGTAAAATACACATGTGTGACCTAGGGAAGGCTACTGAATAGAATAATGAAACGAAGGTTGGAAATGAACGATAATATTTAGGACAAGAACAACACATATAAGATTCGCCAGCGAAGAAGAAGTAGGCAACTGCTAGAAGTGAGTCAAGTGAATTCCACAATCAATCTCCAACTGCAGGATATTTACCAACCGCTCCACGCAGTAAGATGTAGCACAAAGCCAAATTTAATGTGGCTCGGCCCCAAATTCTCCGTACACCCAGTATAAAACGTGGTCGGGTAGCTGTTTTCCGAGACAAGACTCTGTCCTTTGGCATAGCCTCGTCTGTGGATCTTCCGTGACCGGAGGCAGAGAGATCGACTAGCACAGCTGGAGACGAATCCTCAACTGCAAAATAACATACAGTATTTACTACTGTATTTAGTCCGTAGGTATGCTACAACACACATTCAATGACACGAATATATATATATATATATATATATATATATATATATATATAGTTTTAAAGTATACTATATTTATGGGTTAAAGTGCTCAACATCAGGAATGGAGCGTATGTAAATATAAAACTGGACACTGAAGTGAACATCCTGAGGCGACAGTCCGTTTCATGCTTAAACAAAGTCGTCAGGCCAATCGAAAATTCACTGTCTATATATATATATATATATATATATATATATATATATATATATATATAAAATTATTTATTTAAAAATATGATACCAACGCTACATAAAATTTCTCATGTTTCAAAACAAGAGCTGAAAACTTCAATTGAAGTTTTCGGCTCTTGTTTTGAAACATGAGAACTCTTATGTAGCGTTGGAATCATATTTTTAAATAAATAATTATATTTATGCTCTACTTTTGTATCGAGCACTATTTTTTAAAAATAATAACAAAAATACTAAAGAACTTTGGATTATTTACCTAACGAGTTCTTTCCTATTTTCTATATATTTTTCCACACACACTCACAGATATATATTATTTTTCGTCTGCCGGCTTGAATATTCAAGAAATCTTATTTCTCTTGCAAAGAGGGGCGCAGGTTTGAATCCTGTCGGTGAGTGCATATTTATCCTCGAATATTCAGGTCGGTATATGAAAATAAATATAGTATTTAATAAATAAACGAGGCGTCTACTCAAATATGGGTATCCACTAAATAACGTTTAAAGTGATAAAATTTGTCGTATTAATAAAATTTATTACTTGTTAACAGATTGCTTTGTTTACGTTATGGATAAGAAACTTAACCGATATGAAGTTTCGAGAATCTGTTATAAGGCACTATTCGGCTCATTAATATAGCAATTTCTAAATAATATATATATATATATATATATATATATATATATATATATATATATATATGTTATGGATAAATTGTCGTCAAAATTACGCAAAAATGAAAATATAAAATGACATCTCATTTTAACAGATATATTTACCAAAATGACACAAAAATATATTGAAATATTAAAGAGTAACTTTATTTAATAAAATGGCGATGGGCTTTAACAGCGGCTTCCATACGACTTCAGAATCTCTTGTAACTCTTCTGGACAGTCTCCTTGTTTAAGTCGGTGAATGCTGCCATAATCCTTGCCTTCAGTTCATCTTTGGTGTTACAAGGAGTTTTGTTGGTCTCTTGCTCCACTGCGCCCCACACATAATAATCAAGGGAGTTAGAGTGTGGAGAGTTAGGTGGCCAGATATAAGGGGGTGATAGGGTCGCAGAAATTGTCTGAAAGCCATGACTGAGTTCTCTGCTTGCCAGACATTGGGTCTTCTTACAGCCAAACTCTTGACCCAGGGAAGCACTCAATGAACTTGATTCAGGTGTGATGTCCCCCCCTGGTGTCGCTGCGCCAAATGTGACGTCTGCCTGGCCACGTCCGTCGTGCTATCCTGTCCTGTGACGACCAACTGGCTTGGTATTGGTCGCGGCACCAAATATCACGTTCTAACCTTTTAGTGATTCGGATGGGAATCTGGTTAGATTCGGTATCAGCCTTGTCGTTCCCAGCTCGCCTCCAACGTCTGGTTACCGAAGTAACTGCTTTGATTTCAAGTCTAAACTACCCACGTTGTGATTTGATCTTAGACGAAATCAATCAGTCGCCGGGCCGTAATGCAAGCCGAGTTCGATCAAGGGTAACACCGCACAAGTATATGTAAAAGAAAATAAAATAATAACTCGAAAAATTCAAAGGATAACAATAGTTTATATCTGGTTTCTGAATACAGGACTGCGTCTTCTTCCCAACCCGCTATATGGATTCGTGACACTTTGTGTTTGTTAGGCGAGTCTTAACACCTTAAGTTGCCTGTTCTTTAAGAAACTGGTTCTTGGTGTATCTTCAGGCGATATTCGTAAAACTTGTTTTGGTGGTGTGAGTCGTTCTTCAAAAATAAATTGTTCTTGGCTAGAAGTTGAGGTCGTGATGCCTGGAATCTTTCAAGTCAGCTATCTGCGAGGCGGGTGCAACTCCAACTGCGAACTTCACTCAACTGCCTCTCAACTGGAAGTCGAACTCGAACTGGTACTGGTACTGCTTTTCACTTGCTGCGACTCTGCTTATATGGACGCCGACCAAAACCGGGGTGGGCTTGTCGGTGTTTGAGGTTCCTTGATAATTCTAAATCCACAATCCACTTCTTTGTTTTCGGTCAGGAAAATTTATTATTTTCCATTTTTGGAAGTCTTTCGTCTTCCCACCTTCTTCTGTTCTCATATTGGTACCTCACCATACCCTCAGAGGGTGTCAACGGGTTTCCCCTCTCTCTCACAGTGGCATCTCACACCTATCCCATCAGGGGGGCGCAACAGGCCCCCCCTCCTTCTTCACATGATTACTTCCACCTAACGCTCATGCCATCACCCAGCCAATGGGCGCTCAGCGGCGTGGGTGTGGCCAGACTAGCCTCGATTTAAAAAATCTTTCTCAAAGAAAAAAAAAATATCTTCCTTTTTCTTTTTTTTTCTTTTTCTTTTCTTTCTCTTTCTTTCCTTCTGCCCAACAACAAACCTTAGACTCTTATCTTAGTCAAATGTCACTTGGACTTTATCACCCGGGGACTTCGCCAAACAAGTGGGTGGTCAATTGGACGTATTTGCATTCTGTTGCTAATTAAATGTTCTGATAAAATAATTTCGCTATCATAGCCAGCCCTGAAAATAAACAGGTGTTTTTCCCAAATGACATGGAGGTGGTTCCACGGACATTTTGGTTTCGGTCAAGCTTGACCTAATTAATTTTTATCTCTTTAGAACTCTGCGGGAGGTGGCGCGGGCATTTTGTTTTTTCGGTCAGTGCGTGCTTAATTAATTTCTATTTCCAGTTTCTGTTTCGTAGGGGTCTCGGCTAACCTGAAATTTTCATTATCGTTGTCATAAATTAATTTAAATCCGACACATTCTCGACCCTACTTTTCTCGCTAACGAGTATAAAAACCCTTAGCACTTTTCTTCTGTTAGAGAGAAGATAACATCGCTTAGTGTCCTTTTCGTGATGGCTTCTTATCACCTAAATTTAATTCTCGCCATTTTTTTCTTTCCTTCTAGCGACCTAAATAGTGTCACATAGGCATGATGAAACTCTATGGGAAGGTAAATAGAGGCATTACATCGCCATCACTAGTGATTCCTCCAAATACCTTCGTAATCACCATTAGACTCATCCAACTCTTTCCGAATTCTCTGCACTGTCCTCAGATTGACATACAAACACACCGAAATGTCCTCATTTTAGCTTCCAGGTAGTATGGCATGCTGTTTCCAAATTTCTGGCCGAGTGAATTGCGTCATGGTGCTCTTTTTCTTGCAGACGTTGCCCAACTGACCCTACTGTACTGTGCAGTTGACAAAATCAAAAACGAAGCACATGCTATATATATGATTATTTATTCGAAATTATAATATAAATATGTTATAAAATCACTACAAAAATAGCCATTTTCTTTCAACACTTCTGGTGTCTTATCAAGTGATGATGTTGAATGTAGAATAAAAGGTTTTAAAATACTTTATTCTACATTTTAAAACCCTTTATTCTACATTCAACATCACCACTTGATAAGACACCAGAAGTATTGAAACAAAATGGCTATTCTTGTAGTGATTTTATAACATATTTATGTTATAATTTTCGAATAAATAATTATATTTGCTCTACTCTGTAAGAATAGTATTTGTTGGTTATTGGAATTTATTCTGTATACACCAATCCTATACTTGTATATATATATATATATATATATATATATATATATATATATGAATATTAATGATGGCTATAAGTATAACTGAAAACGCTCAGACATAGAGAAAATTCAAACAAGTTCTACATAATTTATGTCCCAAAAGAAAGTTATAAGAACACAAGAAAAACTAAATAAGAATATAATAATATATTTTTCATATATATATATATATATATATATATATATATATATATATGATTGAATAAATTACAGACATAATGTCTGCTAATTTTTAATAAAATCCCTTCATACTCACAAATAACGTTCCGTGTATTGATGTTAAAAGATGAGAGAAATGTGCTATATATGTTTAAATTTCTTTTATTTTCATTGCCCAAGTACTTTCGATCTTCTTTCAAGATCATATTCAGGGGTACTTGGGCAATGAAAATAAAATAAATTTAAACATATATAGCACATTTCTCTCATCCTTTAACATCAATTCACGGAAGGTTATTCATGAGTATGTACGAATTTTGTTGAAAGTAAGCGGACATAATGTCTGTAATTTATTCAATCTGACATATATATATATATATATATATATATATATATATATATATATATATATATATATATATATATATATACACACACATACACACACGCACATACATATATATATCACTTTTACTAGTTGAATACACAAAGAGAGTGTGAGAGATAAAAGCAATTCTGTCTGTCGTGCGTTATCTTTAACTACTGAAATTCAATCAACACTGGTTTTAAACAAACGTGGGAAAAGGAAGAAGAAATGGGACAAAAAAATAAAAAAATAAAGGGCCGATGATTTTTTTTTTCTATGGCGGAAGATTTTCGTTAAAAGATGGAAGAGGTGAACCTCGAAACATGTCCTTTCCGTGAAAGCACAAACTCACCAAGCGGTAGAATACACTCACTAATATTCATACTGATAGATCATTTCGTAATTTCTACCACTTTGTGTCGTGGATTGGCTGAAAGGAGACACACTGATTGAACCAATGGGCTTATCAATGGCGATAATTATCCTTGTTAGAATTTGAGTCAAGACGTCTCAAAAAATGAAGTCAGATATTCACATTAGATATACAGTTACTTGGCGCAATCAAATCTTTCGCAAAATGCGTTCCTTTCTCAAATCGACTATTCGTCGTCCTTAATCCCTATCAATTCAATTAAGTTTTATTTTGTTGCGTATGAAATTGATATTATATATATATATATATATATATATATATATATATATATATATATATATATATATATATATATATGTGTGTGCGTGTGTGTGTGTGTGTATATATTAAGACATTTTTATGTTTATACATTCTTTTTATAGATACAAATATTTATAACAAGCAGTATTAAACAACATTTACCGGCCTGAATGTCCGATAAATTTTCACAGATATATTGGTCATTTCATCATCGTGATCTTCTAAGAGAGGTACTGAATATTTCAAATGAGAGATCTTCTAAGACAGGCTCAATTTTAGTTGTTGTTATTGACCTAATTTAATGTAAAATTTATATTTTCACTGGGAGTCGTATATTTGAAAAAATTCAATTATTGAAATGAAATAATTAACGGCATTAATTATCTCATATTTATTATCAGTGTGAGTATTAAAATGTTTTAATTATGCTAAATGAGTTAATAAATGTCATCAAGACAAATTTAAAATGATTAATCAGAAATAACAGATGGGCTTTGCTTACGTTTTCGGACAGCTCTCTTTATACACACAAACACACACACACACGCACACACACACACACATATATATATATATATATATATATATATATATATATATATATATAATTTTAAAGTATACTATGTTTATGGGCAAAAGTGCTCGGCATCAGAGATAGAGTATATTTAAATATAAATATAAAAATGGACACTGACTTCAAATACAAATGTCATCAGTCTATTTCATGTGTCAACGCAATCTTCAGGCCATGTGTGTTGTATTTTGGTTGGACTATTTATATATGTTGGTCAGTATTGCATTATGTGTAAAATTTATTGTACTACCCATAATGCAATACACATGGCCTGAAAATTACGTTGAAGCATGAAACAGTTTGTTGCAGCTAGGTGTTGACCACTCATATATATATATATATATATATATATATATATATATATATATATATATATATATATAGTGATTTGTTAAGCGAAGCTTAGATGAGGCACAAAGCCGAAAGTATGAAACACACTACGCAGTCATAATTGATCTCATAACACAGGCTTGCTAACAATTTAGTTTAGTTAGTTTTAAAATTCTTGAAGCTATATGTAACAGTGTCTGTAAAAACTGTCCAAATGTTCTGCATATCCAAGCGCTTTCGGCTATTCTTTTAGCCATTATAAAGGATGGTTTTAATGTATGTGTCTGAAGTTATATGAATGTTTTATTTTCCAAACACCGACAGCCCGTTGTAGCCGTGTTTGTAAAATAAAAAATTCCTATAACTCCAGAGAGAGAGAGAGAGAGAGAGAGAGAGAGAGAGAGAGAGAGATGGTCGAGAAGTAGAGAGAGGTAGAGAGATAAGAGAGAAATATATATGAATAACGACTAAGGGAAACTTATCCTCTGGTGGACTTCATCAATGAAAATATAATGATTTTATTTTGCAGCAAGTATTATCAACAGAAGTAAAAATTTTGTTAGTTTTTTAAGTTTTTAAATTTAATAGACACTCATAAATATTCATCAGGTGACCTGAAATGTCTTTGTAATTTATGGAAGTTGCTAAGTGACATAATTTAATTTTTTTTATATAATGTAATTAATATTTATATTATTTTAGTTTGAGATCAATTTATGTATTATATGCTTGAAATAATAGATTTTGAATTTAACTGCCTTCTTTTAATTTTTAGCATTTTTATAGTTGTATATGTTGGCTGGGGAAAAAGTAATTCTTTCATGATCGGAGATATTTGAAAAAATCCAGGCCGTAGATTTATATTTTGAGAAGATTCGATAGCAGCAACCTTGAGAATTTTCTAAATTACTTTTTCTTTTAATAAATGTGGCTTTCTTTAGGTCAAAGTTGTAGTTGAATATATGCATGACTAATGCTTTGATAAATTGTTATGTTTAAGATTCTTTTTGTGTTCATAGATACTTTTTTTTTTAATTACTGTAAGGTTCCCCTATGTATTGCGAGTAGCAGTTGTGACAATTTTCGTTTGTCTTTATTCTCCTCCACTGAACTTCGTCCACATTACCTAACCGTTCGGCCAAAATGAATCAGAAACGTTATCCTCGTGACCCTTTGTCCAAATTTCACTGCCTCGACCCTTTTATTTCCGCGCTTTCTTCCTGTATTTCTAGTTCAAAATATCTCATATCCGCCCAAACAATTAAACGACTGCTAAGAAAACGAATATTTTTGTTCGATTACAGGTATTAGAATTTTTTTGAAAAATGGACACGAAATATGGCGAGAGAGACGTAGAAATAAGTCCAAAATTTGGGTAGGCTGCTTAGGCGAGTAAAAGATGATTAAAAGCGCCTGCTTGTTCTCACGTTGACCACTGACCTGAAGTGGAGCAACTACATTATATCTACTATTTACTCCTGCCTCAATAGTAAATCTGGCATCGTTGACAATACTAACCTGGCCGAAGGCCTCGAGAAGGGCCTCCAATCTGTGGTTGACTGGGGCAGGAAATGGCTTGTAAATTTTAATGCGTCTAAAATGAAAGTACGCTCATTTACCCACCATAGAGAACCCTCCCTGCCTCTCATCAGGGCGCAGATGCCCAACTCTACGAATGCGCCTCTCTTCGCCTGGTTGGTCTCACGCTGACCACTGACCTGAAGTGGAACAACTAAATTGAATCTAGAGCTTCATCTACGGCAAGGAAGTAGGTTCTCTGTGTCGCGCCAAAAGTTTCTTCTCGCCGGAGTCCATCCTTCAGAGCTACAAGCCAACCATTCCTCCTTGCATGGAATAATACTGCCATATATGGTCTGGTGTTCTTGCTGTTCATCTCTATATCCTAGACAAAATACAGAGACGGATATGCAACGTGATTTGTCTTGATCTGCAGTCGCCATCTCACAGACATGCTGTGGCTTCCCTCTGTCTTTTCTACACGTATTTTCATGGCAACTGCTCCGATGAGCTACTTTCACTGGTTCCCAAATTGCATGAATTTAAGCACGCTACTAGGTTGGCATCTTGATCCCACCCTTTCACTGTTGAAAAGACTAAATGTAGTCATCTCTTCTACTCCAACAGCTTCTTATCTCTCACTTCCTGTCAGTGGAACTCTCTATCACTTGCTTCCCTGATAGCTATAATCTTCAAATGTAATGTCAATTGACATCTTCTGATGTCTTGACCTTGATTCATGTCCTTCTCTTTATCCTTCTTCCAAAAACATTTTTTATTCTTATTTTTACAAAACAGTGCTCAGTGTAAATATACAGAGCATAAATATTATAAACACACCCCTACTCTCCATAAACTTAACCTCTTTTTCGAACGTAACTCATAACTGATACAAAAATAGTTAATAAAAATAGACACACTACCGCCTCTTGTCTAAATGACTGGATTTCTCTGTATCCTTGGAAACAGGAAATTATGAATTTATATGTGCGTTTAAAACTCAGTAAATTTAAAAATAAGTTATTCCAATATTCGTTTGAAGATGAAAAGTAACTAATGCTTTTAATTTAATTACAAAATTAAATTTGAAGTTTTTAGCTTCAATTTTTGAAACATGGTTATTACTATGTAGAGGAAAAAACATTTTAAATCAGTTAATTTACAATATATATATATATATATATATATATATATGAAGAAATATAGTCTTAAGGTTTGCTTTATTTATGGGATAAAGTGTCCAATATCAGAGATAGGGTGTGTAAATGTACAAATACCAATTCAAAGTGAATACACTTAAATAAAATCAAGTCCGAAATAAACAAAATAACACAGAAAACACTATAGGAAAATTGTCCTCCATTGAATTTTGTCCATGTTATCCGACCATTCGGCCAAAAAAGGAATCAGATACGCAATTCTACATGTAATTTGTCCAAATCACACTTCCCTTCCTCTATCAAATCAGCCCTAGAACGACTGCTAAGCAAGAAAATCATTTTGTGTGTGTATGGTTTGTGTGTATTTGTGTATAAATGTACAACAAATATGGCGACATATATGTATAAATAAGAGTAAATGAATGTTGGCTAGAGTGTTTCGGCTATCAAAAGATGATTACAAACCAAAATATACATATACCCATTCAGAAACACTTAAATACAGACGGAATAAACAAACTCTATTGAAATAAGACTACTTGTCTTTCTCTTCCACTGAAATTCATCTACGTTACCACTGCAAAAATAAAAAAAATAAAGTTTCAATTCAATTCCTTTTACAGATATATTATTTATGCCTGAGATTATTTTCAGATAGAGTGAATCTGTGAAGGAACAAAATGAATAAAAAGACTAGAGGGAAAACTATTCTTAGCCGACGCGTTTTGTCCTTTGAGGGACTTTATCAGGGCAAATGTATGATTTATTTTGTCGCACGTGTTTATATACATGAGCAAGAATGTCATTGGTTTATCAATCAAGGCTATTCTACAAAAATATGGATATAATAAATGCCATACTTATCAAAAGAGAAACTAATTTGCTCAGAAGGAAAATTCTCGAGAATGCCGCTATCGAATTTTATCAAAATATAAATCTACGCCCCGGTTTCTTTCCAATCTCACCTTTCCTAAAAGAATTACTACTTTCCCAAGCCAACATACACGACTAAAAAATATTCAAAATTGAAAGGAAAGCTTGCTCTTGTATTTAAACACGTGCAACAAAATAAATCCTTATTTTTGCCTTGCTAAATCACTCGGAGGACGAAATGCGTCGGTTAAGAATAGTTTTTCCTCTTCTCTTTTTATTCATATATATATATATATATATATATATATATATATATTTATATATATATATATTATAATTTTATCATATAGAGAAAAACGTAAAAATATTGAATTTCTTTTTCTTTATCATATAGAAGAGAAGAAACTTGAATTTCTTTTTTCTTTTTCATATAGAAAAGAACTGTTTTTGTCTATATAATAAAATTATAATAAATAACTATTGGTCTACTATCGGTATCGAGCCCTCTTTTGGATTAATGCTGTGAACGTTAGAGTTTATATATTACTTTCGTTCTCATCGCCTCGGATATATATATATATATATATATATATATATATATATATATATATATATATATATATATATATATATGAAATACATTAAAAATCCATTGTCAGTAATATATTTATTTCGATGAATATAGACATATTCATCTCATTAGACCGACTATATTTTATGAAATGGAATCAATATATTCAGACAGACGGATATGAAAGACAAAAAAATTAAAAAATAATAAAAAAAAAAAAAACGCGGTGAAACAATAGCAAAAATAAATTGAATTCTGTGTCGTCCGGCAAGAATCGAACCGCTATCCTATACGGAACCGTCATTTATCCTGATGTGCTATGACCATTCAGCCACAGAAGTCTTACAGCTTAGTAAAGCTTGAAACGTTTTACTGTAGGAAGACGTATATGGTATTGCAAGTCGGGCTATATCACAGTTCCGTGTAGGATACAAATGCTATTCCTGTCGGTGGACACATATTTTCTATGAAATTTATCGTATATTCAAGCCGGTAAATGTAGTTAAGACTTTATTATAAACAGAGCATTTACTTAAATATTTGTATGGATAAAAATAACGTATAAACAATATGTATGTGTGTGTGTCTGATGTCATCCACGTACAGGCCAGTCGGGCTGCCACAAAATGATTTTAATCTGTTCTTTTTCTAGCTGAATAACTCAAAGGGTTTTTCAGTAATTCTTATGACAAATGGTGTCAAGATGGCTAAACATCTTATCTGAAACCTGGAAAAAAAGAAACTCTTATTAGTGGCTTTTTAGATATTAGTTATCAAGGTCGGATTGCTACTTTTAAACTACAAATTTCCCATGATTTCCATCGCTAAGCGGAAGCTTCCTTCACAGCTAAACTGGTATAGTACGTCAGACTATGTGACGGTTCCGTGTAGGATACAGGTTCGATTTCTATCGGAAGACATATTCGATTTCTATCGGAGGACGCATATTTTCTTTGAAATTTCTCGGACATTCATGCCGGTAAATGTTAATAGGGTTTATTATAAACAGAGCATTTACTTAAATATTTATGTCGATATAAATAACTTATAACAACAAAATATATTAAAATAATTTTCGGACCATTTTCATTACACACACACACACACACACACATATATATATATATAATAATTATAATGTGAATATAACCTAAATAATGACATATTAGCAACTCTATATGTTTTAATGTGCATATGCGAATAAATATTTATTTAATTTATGGTGCAAAGAAACACTGTCCAATGTAATTAAACAGAGCCTATGAAGTATATATTAATAAATACACATATACATAAGTTTGTAGTGCAACTTAAAGTTTCATGGTTTCCCAAATCGTCAGGTAGAAATGGCAAATGCGCCACTTATTACAGCTGTTTTCTTTTTTTTTTAATATGTGTGTCTGTATGTTTGTGTTTGTGGTTTTTACTTACCAGGGAGTTGAATATTCCGTACCAACATCTCTGACATGTGTGAAATATCAGGTGGAATCCAATTTACGACTCCCCTCAACTGGTCAAATATCTATGAAATTAGATAGAAACGTAAATGTCAGGTATAATTATGCACTAAGGACGCTAAATTTCCGTCGTTTGTCCTCTCACGACGCACAGATCAGACGAAATCATGAGTTTTCCTAACGCTTCTACTTTTGTTTTCATCGCTTTTGTCTTCAAATATCGCTTATTGTGACAACAACAGATTCAAGAAACGTAAAACGTTCTAAGAACCTGGACGTAAATTTACCGTGGAATATTAAAAAAAACCAAAACAGTGCACTTTCTATACATTGTCGCCTTAGTCAATCCGATGAAATCCTTTTAGAGGGAGAAAAGTGTTGCACAAAATTACACTTCTTCGCCTCTCGACGATGACGACCTTGCTGCTTTTAGCATGGTTTTCGTGTACAGCTTGACAGTGGATGAAGGACTGTTGGACAACCGTGGCTCAAGTATAAAGACAAGCTGAAGAGTAACCTTTCAGGTGTCAATGGGCCTCATACTAATTCGTGTGAGTTGCCCTGGATATAAATAACTGGGGATATTTGTGCCAGAGTTGTATCAGAATTTTTAATTTAACGGTTTTTAAAGTCGGAATTTTCGGACACGCCTATGTCCTTTTTCAACGAAACGAGGAATTAACAAAGTGGGACGAGAAATGTTGTTGTTTAGAGTGCTCCTTGCGTAAACTATATTCTCTGAGTTAACCCAAATCCCTGTTAAATCCCTTAATGTGTGATTTTAAAATCTTTCTCTTCGTGCTTCAGTTTAGCCAAAAGTATAATCATACTTATTATAAAACCCAGGTTGTGTATGTGTGTGTCTGTTCGTTTATATATTAGATCGGATTTCCTACATTTTTCAACCGATTTCAACAAAACTTCACGGGACTACGTAAAATTATCTTGCGGTGGTTCTGACAGTGCCAAAAATTGGAAGAAACACAATTGTTTTTGCCCGAAATCAATTTGAAAACACGATTAAGAGGCATCTCTGTTTCGAGAATGAAAGGGGGGACAACTCATAACGAGTTATACTTATAAAACCCAGGTTGTTTGTGTGTTCATTTATAGTTATGTTTCAAGGGTAGCTTAGATGTGGCACAATGCCGAAAGTATGGGGCATCTAGTGAGGATCGAACTCACTTTTCAGTTGTAACTGATCTAACGAGACAAGCTTGCTAACTATTACACCAAGCCGAGGTGCCCAGTGTGTGTTCGTTTATATATGGGATCGGCTTTCCTACATTTTTTAACCGATTTCAACAAAACTTCACTTTGTTTTGGCAGATAGTGTTTCTTATTGTCTTGTACACTTTTTTCTTTATTTTTACATTCAGAATGCTTTCAAAATTCCATTTACAAGACAATTGTTTATAATAAAATTCTATTCAATTGGTAGACTCATAACGATTGAAAACAATGTTTTTGTTTGAGTTTGGGTTTGACCAATTCGTAAAAAAAAAAAAAAAAAAAAAAAAAAATAATTAAAACATGCGTGTCCGTCAACCTTAAACAATAATCTTTGTCAATTTTATTTTTCAGTCTTTATCATGGTCGATACTTGATCTATCTCTTACTGTTACATCCCCGGGCAACGCCGGGCTCTACTGCTAGTATATAATAAATATCATCAATCTTATTGACAATATTGTTATTTTGTTGGCTTTTAGTCCTCCAATTTCATTGACCGGTCTATTAAATCTACATATTATAAGAAGCACAGGTGGACCATCTTTCACTTGATATATATATATATATATATATATATATATATATATATATATATATATATATATATATATATATATATATTTATATATATATATATATCGACACACGCACGCACACACACACACTGATTATTGTTCATCGTTAATCATTCTGTGTGCTTACTCTGCATACGTGTATGTTCTTAACGATTCAGTTATCTACACGTATGTCGATTGATCCCTGGTCTGGGGTGATTTTAATTCGTCAGAAGCAAATGGGTACACTGTCACAAGAAGATAAGACGGCGAAAGCGTGACAAATCGTTTAATGAAAGCATCTCTGATTCCCCAAAGCTACACAATAAAATAAGAGGACACATTTGCCACTATTAAGAGAATTAATATGTGTGCGTATTTACAGAGGTCAGAACAGCATGGCACAAGTACACAAGTTTGGAGGGCCGAATGAAAACTAAACAGAGTAGTATAGTAATGAATACCGTTATACATTACCGTTTCCAATATATATATATATATATATATATATATATATATATATATATATATATACGTGGTGTCCATAGAGTTTGTGTGGACGTTAAAAAATTTATAACTTTATTTGTATTTGCGATAGAAATAATTTGTAAAAAGGATTAGAAAGAAGTAAATCTATATTTTTTAAGTTTTTATAGAAATTTTATTTAAGTTTGCACATATCCTCCATCATTAGCGATACATAGGGTAATACGATTTTGCAGTTCACGGAAAACATTTGCCAACTGATTTACAGTAATGCCTAAAAGCACATTAGTTATTTTAGCTAGACTTAAAACTAGGTACATTATAACATTTTTACAGATTATTTCTATCGCAAATACAAATAAAGTTATAAATTTTTAAAAGTGCACACGAACTTTATGAAAACCCTGTATATATATATATATATATATATATATATATATATATATAGTGTGGGGGGTGCGATGGGTATATTGTCGCTATTTTATATTTTTAATTTCATGTTTTGTTTTTGATTTTGTCGACTGCACATTATAGTAAGGTCATTTGTCACCGTCTGTGACAAAAAACAAAACATCACCATGACACACTTCATTCCGCGAGAAATTTGGAAAGGACATGTTGTACTCAACACTGAGAACTACCTGAAGTGCCTGGCGGAGGTAGTGCTTCGCAGGGTCAAGAGAGTGGCTGCTGGAAGACCCTATGTCTGCCAACGCGACGCTGCACTATTCTACGCAAGCAAGAGAACGCAGTCATGGCAGTCAGACATTTTCTGCAACTATATTACTTCTTAGATCTAGCCAAACTGTCGCCAGTTGATGTTCACACACACACAGACACGTTGTCGTCGGCATCCGTCTCGAGAGACGATGGAGTAGCGCGGTGCGCTACGAGCCTGGGCGGGATATATGGAGAACTAGGGCTGCCCAGACGTCTAGTTCCCCCTCTCGGCCTTGCTAGCAGAATCCAAAGGAGAGGATAAGCCAATACAGTTTGGTATCAGCGCGGCTGCCAGAGATGCCGGAAGATAGCACAAAGTGCCGTCCATCAGCCTTAGGGGCTCCACTACGGCTTTGAATTCAAAGTTGTCCTTCTCCTAGGCCAGTTGCCATCCAAGGCTATAGAACCCAGTCTGTCCTGCTATTTACCCATAGCTGGAGGGAGAAGAAGAGGATTCACACCTTTCCCAAAGGTAATGGCTTCGACTGGAATTCGAACTCGGCTCTCCGATTCCTCACTCCAAGCCGCTATCCATTACTCCACCGTGCCTCCAAAGACACACACACACACACACACACACACACACACACACACACATATATATATAATAAAAGAAAATCGTGCATTGCGACATGAATTGGACCGGAATTCATTTTTTCACCAAAGGAAACCGCTCCTAGAGATGAAACGAACCACTACCGAACATATAATGAGAAGTTCATATTAACCTATTGACTGATCGCACATGTCCCTTTGACGACTTCTTCAGATTTATACATGCTTCATTTTCGTAATCAATCCGTAAATCAAAACTTTTTTAATTCGACATTATTTCTTATTACTACAAACATCTGTTTTTTGTGGCTTGACGTCTTTGAGTTGCTATCCCTGTTTTCTTTTTTATTTTCTTAAACAGAGGAATCAATTAAAACCGGCTGAAATTGAGAACTACTACTAAAGAAGAACAATATTAGTAAATAACGGTTTTCTGAACAACCCCATAGATAACCAAATTAGATTATTTCTTTGTAAAATAAATAACGTACAGATAAAACCTTAATATCATCATTTTCTATAAAAATCAAATACACGTTAATTATAAGTAGGATGAATTTGCCATTAGAAACATTATTAAGAAATAAACAACCCCAGTCGACCTGAACAAGAAAAAAAATTAAAACAGATAATCTCATCGTCAGCAACAACAACTCATCTGCAAAAATCCAAGTTATAGAGGATTAATATTATTTAAGAATATATATAATCATGCCCTTCAAGGAAATTAATTCCTGAGCAAAACGAATTCTTGAATAATTATATTGGACATACAACTAGAGGCCTATCAAAAAGATTCATATTACATCTGTCTGATAATAGCTCAATTAGAACCCATTTAAACACTCGGGGAAACCTACTAAATTCCACCCGTTACATATACGACTATAATAGCCTAACCCACATGTAAAAAATAATAATGAAAGCATTAACAATAATAAAAAAGAAAACGATGACAACTATGAACACGGACACAACGTGTTGACCGTGTTTGGAAAAATATTCTCATCACTATAGATAGGCATATATAATAATCAATATACTCAGTTAAAAATTTTTAAAAAAGCTCTCGGATTTGTAGAACATTTGGACACTTTATGTCCAGCAAGAAATGTAAAGAAAGGCAAGAAAAACTGGATAAAAAAAATATAAAAGAGCACTTGCTATCCATATACATACTGACTTATACACACACTTGGCCCCCGCCAAGTTTTCCAAGCCGTCTTTCCTCATCACGTGCCTATGGAATTTCTATTTCTGGCTCTGTATATAAGTGTTCTTTCTGTTGCCATTTTTATTTTAGACTTTTTCGTTGCTTATTCGCTCCGTCCATAGAATTTTCAGGATCCTCTGTGGAACTATATTTCTGTGGCATGTAGGGCTCTCCTCCTCCATGGGGATATTGTCCAGCATTCACTGCTACATAAAAAAGATGGATACCATATAGCCGTAATCTTGCTTTTTGTTTTGTTTTGTTTTGTTTTTTTGTTTTTTCTAGCGAAATATTTCCGTTTCTCAGCACTTTCCTTAGCTTATGGAATGCTTTCTTCGCTAACCCAATTAATACTCGGATCTCGGTGTCGCATTTTCCATCTGAAATTCATAACTAGGGTTTGGGGGTTTTCTCTTGCTGTTGGCCATACTTTCTGTCTTCTTTCATTTGATGATTTAGTCCAAGGGTCGGTAACCTACGGCCGGGATTCGGCCCGGATCAGGCCCGGATCCGGCCCGCGAAGGCATTATGACCGACCCGCGAGCCTGATTACCAATGACTCTATTTTTAACATGAGAGATGACCTTCAAATGAAATTTATTATATGTCATTTTCCGTAGAATGTCTACACATCTCAGTGCACTAAAAATATTAGACTATCTGCTAGTTATCTTTCATGAGACTTATTCTACCAAGTTACGTTGCCTACGTTTAAATGTCAAATAATGGATACATATTTGTTATGACCCTTGGCTACATTAAAAGATAACAGAAGCAAAAGAGGCCAGGGAGGGACTTGCGGGGTAGCAGAAATCTAAAGACGGTTAAACATACGCACATTATACATACATGCCTCATGAATGTGCAAATGATACCGCATGTGTACGTATGTATGTGTATATGTTTGCAATTTGTACTCATATCTATGGGTATATGTGCTTCGTTTTTGTTTGATGTGTGTGCTTCGTTTGTGGAACAATTTTCAATAACAGTTTCAAACCTACACGTCATAATTTCATCCATTTTCACTTCGGTCGATTTTTTTCACTTTGAAGTATTTTGACGTTCCTTGAGGAAAAGTAATTTTTGTTAGGTGTTTTTTAATTTTAAATTTTCTTTTGTTTTTTCTCGATTTCTCAATGCTTATTTTCATTATGGTTTTAATTATTTAGGTTGACAGGGGTCTGCATATGTAATATTCCTTAATTTTTCATTAACGGCCTTCGTCCGGTCCGCGACCCGTCATTATAACACGATCGCGGCCTGCGGGGGTCGAATGAGTTGCCGAACCCTGATTTAGTCTTTTCTTCTTGCTTTCATCTACCACTGCGTCTAGGAGGTCTTGTAGTGTCATCTGCGCATCTTATCTTGTTAAGATTACGACTATCGATAATAAATCCTTGTAGGGTTTCCAGTTCCCTGAGGATAACCTCGCTGTAGAGGTTGAATAAATATGGGAATAAGACACATTATTGTCTTACGCCCTTCTTTATTTTTGTGTCGCTACCTAATTCATTTTCTATCCGTATGTACGCGGTTTGCTCCCAAAATAAGATCTTAATTATTCTAATATCCTTTCCAAGTAAATCGATCCTTGTGTCACACCTTCTCAAATGCTTTTGCGTAATCTATATATAAAAAAAACTACATATTCTTCTTAATAACTATTGATCTCTTTCTTATATCATTCTGATCATGAATATCGCATTTCTTCAGTATTTGTCTATATTTCTGAGATAAAGTATTATGTACACTATTTACATTGTTCAGGCTATCATTCTCATATTTGTTGCCATATTTATCATAAATAAATTTATCGGCTTTCTTCAGGTGGTTGGAATGTCGAACTGGACCCTTCATTTCGCTCGTTGTGGTATACTGTTCTAGTTCCACGTGCCATGTCTAATGGATGTCAGCTATCAGTTATCTCCTGTTAATGCCCTTCTCTAAGTTAACCAGGTATTGAACTCACACACATTGGGTCCTCTCACTGGATCTAACTAACGCCTTCATCCACTGTGACATGTGTCCTTTAGGACATCTGTGTATGAATTTCTGGGAATTATAAACCTAATGTCTTCAGCAATCATTTTTTTACCAGTACTCATATTGTAAATTTTACAGTTATCATTGCCGGAAACATGGCACAGTGGATAAAAGCGTTAGTTAGATCCAGTGACAGTACCCAAGGAGTGTGAATTCAATACCTGGTTAAGGCAGTGCAGAACTTGGAGAGGGGAATTAACAGGAGATAGCTGACAACTGACATCCATTAGACATGGCACGTGGAACTAGAACAGTCTACCCTAGCGAGCGAAATAAAGGGTTCAGTTCGACATTCCAACCACCTGAAGAAGGCCGGAGCGTACAACAGCCGAAACGTTGTAATAAATATGGCAACAAACATGAGGACGATAGTCCGAATAATGTAAATCGCATTTATTTGTTTTTAATTTGTGTTTAGTATTCGGTATTCTTTTCCATTCCTTGGCATTGTTTGTTATCACTTTTCATCATCTCTAGAATTTGCATTCGTTCCTTTCTTGACTAGTTTTCTTTCTGTGGTGTGTATGTAAGTGTTACCAGGAATCCACTATCTTACACAGCACAAAAATACCACCAGGAAAAGAAAAATATTCCTTAAACTCATCCACAAATACTTCTCCTCATCAAGAACTCTCCACAAGATATTTGACAAAAACACATTAAAAATCAGTTACATTTGCACCGAGAACATAACACAAATAATAAAATGCACAATCAACAAACCACCTGAACAAATTAAATCCACGTGTGACTGCATAATAAAGAACGAATGTCCCTTAAACGGCAATTGCTTGCAAAACAATGTAATATACCAAGCACTTTAAAATCAGCAAATAACGAAGAAAAATATACACAGGGGTAACTGAAAGACACTGAAAACAAAGAAACTACGCAGACAATGCATCCTTTACAAATAGTAAGTACGTGAACAGCACAATGCTTTCTAAACATATCTAGGAGATTAAAAACAAACAAAAAAACCAAAAACAAATCACACCAAAAATATAGAAAATAAGGAAAAGAACATCAGTCTATAACAATCAATCCAAAAACTGTAAATTCTGCCCGGAAGTAAAAATAACCATAATTACCTTCTCAGACGAAAATAAGTTACTAAATAAACAATCAGAACTCATCTCAAAATGCAGACAGGAAAACGATTTTTTACTACGTTACTTAAAAATGGAAAATCAAAAAAATCAAAAAATGAAAATAATAAATAAAATAATCAGACTAAAACAAGTAATATAAATGAATCCAAACAAATAAATAAGTAAATAAAGTAAGTAAATAATAGAAAAATCAAAAAACCACGCCTAACGAAATAACGCATAAAAAATCGCGCAAAAACACAAGCCATATGACCTGGCGAATTCGTTTAGCATGAAACAGACCGTCCCCTCTGGGTGTTGACTTCAATGTCTACTTTTATGTTTACATATGCTCTATCCCTGATATTGATCGCTTTAACCCATAAATATAGCATACCTTAAAACTATATATATATATATATATATATATATATATATATATATATATATATATATATATATATATATATATATATATGTTTTAGGCATTTAAAACAACATGCCTGCCCGCATACACAATTCCGTAAAATACTTGTCGAAAACACAATTATACTTCGACATGAAAACAATAGACAAAGACTAAAAATCCTTGAAGCATTATACATCAAACAGTTGAAACACAGCCTAAACAAAATCAATTATGGCATCTCTACAAATATTCTTAAATGTCTATAATTGGTAACAGAAGCCATAGGTTTATACCAACGGCTTCCCATACAATTCACTCTCGTGTGGTCATGTGTGACGTCATGAGATGCGGTGCGATTTTTACATTTGCGCGTGGTTATCGTTGCTTAGAAATCATCTATGTAAACATTGACAGACTATCATCACTGTCTTGTCCGTATATTGTTTAATATGTTGTAATTGACATCTTTGATAATGGCTTAAGTAAGCCGAAAGCTCAGATTGTATTAAAAAATATGGATCACTAATGTGAATTTCTTTCTTCGTTCTTCGTTCAACGATAATGTTATTAAACTTATCAGATGTTACGAAAAAAAATTACATAAAATAAATAGACAACACTTGTCTATATTATTTAATGAAACGTGTATATATATATATATATATATATATATATATATATATATATATATATATATATATATATATATATATATATATATATATATATATATATATATATATATATCTTTCTTTAGTCATGAGTTGAACGCTATCGGCTACTGGCATTTGTATTCATCACGTATATAATACGTTAAAAATTTTCTGTTTTTTTCTGCCCTGGCAGCTTAGGGGTAAAATCTCTGACTGATGTTAAATCGGTCGAGTTTCGATCCCGGCTTGAAACAATCGGATGCCTAGTCACACTGATGATCTGTGATACAAGACAATAGGAAAACTATATGTAATTTTAGCCGACGCGTTTCGTCCACTGCGGATTTTTCAAGGCAAAAAAAGGAAATGAATTTATTTGGATAAAGTATTTATAAACAAAAACAAAATATTGGTTGTTATTAGAAGAATTTAGAATTCATTGAGTCAACTGAGATATTATGTCATTTGCAGTTTATTTTTGAAGAATATTTTTCATATGTAGTAATAATGTTTGGTCTGTTGTGTTGACGGATTCAACCATTTGCATTTGATTTCTTCATATATCTGTTGTGTATGTTGACTTGGGAAAGTAGTGATTCTGTTATACACAATAGAGAAAATGTTAGTTTTTCCGAAATTTTTAATTTAAGAACGTACATAAATATTCATCAGGCGAACTGAAAGTCAAGGTAAATTATGTGTGATGCTAAGTGATGTAGTTTATGTAAACTATGGAAGATACTAAGTGATGTAATTTAATGTCTAATAAACAAAAGTGAGTAAACATTGATTTTTTGTTTTTTTATAATGTAATTATTATTTATATTATTTTAGTTTGTGATTAATTTATGTATTATATATTTTAACTAATAGAAGGTGTAAATTAAACCATTTTCATTAAAATTTTCACAATTATTATTTTTTCTTGTCTTCATAAAGTCCATCAGAGGACGAAACGTGCCGACGATGATAAGTTTTCCTTTTGTCTGTATTTATATTATCTTTTTACAGATATATTTTTAATATATTTTAATTATATCTGAATTTTTACATACACACACATATATGTATATGTATCAGTAGTGAAGAGTGACTTGGATCCAGGACGTGCAGTTTTGCCATATACGGCCTATCGTAATATTATGATACTTACACTTACTTGTCAACAACACTACACGCTACTTGCTACTTCAACAGCTGCGAAAGAAAATGAAAACACCTCGCAAAAATTTCACTGTTTTTTAAGGAAAAGAATGTGAAGTAATTTCCGTATAATCTTTTTCACAATTCATCAAATTAGCAGTTTCTGTTTTAACAAGACAGACATTTTTATTTTTAAAAAGTAATGTAAGACAACTTTTTTTGGCGAGGGTGTCGTATTTTCTTTCGTTGGAGTAGTAAGTATTAGGTTGGTGAAAAAATAATGACGTAATAATGTCGTTTTTTGAAAAAACGACATTATTACGTCATTATTTTTGCACCAACCTAATAGCTTGGAGAGTTGTTGAAAGACAAACAGTTAGCGACGAAATATTACGGTAGGCCGTATATGACAAAATATTCGCGACTGCATGCCCTGGATCCAAGTCAGTGATACACACACACACACACACGCACACACACACACACACATATATATATATATATATACATATATATATATATGTATATTCAGTTGTATGGATATGAGTTTGTGAACCTGGGTTTCACGCTATTAGAGTTTAACTGCTGATCGCAAAAGAGTGAAAACCAGGTTCACAAACTCATATCTATACAGCAATATATATATACAGACATATAACTGCAATACTATATATATATATATATATATATATATATATATATATATATATATATATATATATAGGCATGTGTGTGCATGCATTAATACAAAGAGAGATTTAATGAAATAAGTATAAAAAGTATAAAAAATATCGATATATTTAATATATAAATATGTGTATGTATATAAATAACACACACACAAACACACACACATATATATATATGCATAGATAGATAGATTTAAGGTATGCTATATTTATGGGATAAAGTGCTCAATATCAGAGATAGAGTGTATGTAAATATAAATATAAAAGTGAACATTGAAGTCAACACTCAGAGGCGACAGGCTGTTTCATGCTGGACGTAATCATCAGGCCTGGCGATTGGGTCCAGAATGAAACAGTACGTCGCCTCTGGGTGTTGACTTCAATGTTCACTTTCATATATATATATATATATATATATATATATATATATATATATATATATATATATATATATTCAGCATGAGCTAAAATGTCTGGTATTTGATCATTATTCCTCTTCAAATGAAGAAATATGCACCAGAATATCTTGGAACAGATTTTTTTTCCATTATATTTTTCATATTTTAAATTAAAAAAATCTATTTAAGATAAACTTATGAGTTTTCTTCTGTCTTATTTTTCTTTATAATATTTCTTCTTCAATCAGGAAGAGTTTAATTGACTTTTAGATTCTAAACCTCGCCTTTCCTCGGAGTGTCACTTAATTTCATTGTCGCATCAGGTACGCCTATATCTTTCAGTGGAGATGTTTGACGGGCCAAGACGGTGAGGGCGGTTTTGGGTTGGATGGCGTTGATATTGTTGGGAAAGACAGTGCGACAGTGCGTGAAATGGCCAGGTAAGGGAGATTTCTGAGGGAAATGAATGAAGCAAACCCGGGACTCGGTATGCATGGAAATCGAAGAGAGGGATAACGTGAAAAAAAAAAGATGTGAAGAGAGAAACGCATAGGCCGAGAAATAAAAAGAGACAGAAAAGAGAGAGAGAGAAAAGAGAGAAAAAACAGAGAGAGAGACAGTATGAGAAAGGTGGGAGAAGGTAATAGAGAAACAGTAGAGAGGAAAAAAAAAGGAAAAGATACAGTGCAAGAGAAAGAAAGCGAGAGAAAACAAGAGAGAAACGCATAGGCCGAGAAATAGAAGTGGACAGAAATGAGAGAGAGAGAGAGAGAGAGAGAGAGAGAGAGAGAGTGAAAGAGAAAGATGGAGAAGGCAGAAGCAGGGGAGAGAAAAAGAAAGTAAAGCATACATAGCAAAATAAAGAAAGTAAGAGAGGCTGAGATAGGAAGAGTGAGGTAAAGAAAGACGAGGAAAGTGGTTACAGGAAAGATGCAAAGGAAAAGAAAGGTGCGGGAGTTAGAATATCTTCCAGAATAGTGTAGTGTCTTCCAAGTCTTCAGGTATTGCCAAAAAAGTATAAAAAAATATATTGAGAATCATTTACGCGGCCTTAATTTAGTAGCCAGTAAGGTTCCTTTTGCGCATGCGTGAACAATAAATCCGCCATATTCTTACTCAGTCGTCAGCAAGACACCATTGAGTGCATTTATGGATTGGGTGACGATCGCATTTACATAGATACGCAACAATGTTTGTTTGCAATCTTGGACATTCATCCACGGAAGCATATCGAATAATTCAGGCATTCTTGGCTGATTCAGTGAGCGAATCGCAGATAAAAAATTGGTATCGATAATTTTGTTGGAAATTTTAAATTTGGTTGAGAATTCCTTGAAAGTTATCCAGATTCTGAAAGAGATTCAACAAGAAAAACACTTGTTGCAACTAACACTGCGAGAGTTCAAGGACCTGCGAATTTCCCAAATTGTCTAAAGTGTATTCAACCATTTTGAACACCCCCTCTGCCTATTCAGAGTTCTCGTACAAAAATATTGCATCGCACGAGTCCATAATCTTCCCTACAATTAAATTTGGCTCCTCGTGACTTCTGGCTTTTAACAAAGTTATATCTCCGTTGAAACGCTATGTTTAAGATTAACGGAATACAAAGCAATTGATGGTGATCCCGAAACAGAACTTTACAGACAATATGAAAAAAGGAATGAATAGAAGAGACAGTGCCGGTGCAAGGGTCTCGTGCCCCACCCAAAAGAATCTACTATAAGGTGCCTCGCATTCAACTACAACTCAATTTTCATCAAGTAGTACTCATATGAAACAATTTTTTATTGTAACTTAATTATGTACAATAATGGATCATATGAAATATTGATGAACAATTCAATTATTTATTTGTATAAAATACAAAATGTGGCACAAGGCCTAAAAAGGGGGTGGGGAAGGACGGTCTTCATCTGTCTTAAATCTAAACTCAGCTAGTCGCAGACACTGACCCAATCAAGCCAACAATATTCCAATCACCAAAACAACACATTCACTCCTACCTTTCTTACTACGTCCACCATAATACCTCAAATTCTCGATGATGTCCTAACTAGTCCCCTTATATACAATTATTGTTCGTGGGGGGGAGGGTCAAAAATTAACAACTTTTTTTTTTTTTTTTGATGAACAATTCAGTTAGAAAAATTGAAAATAAATACTATATATTTATATACAAGTTAGAGACACGTCATAGTGGATCATTATCATTTATATACAAGTTAGAGACACGTCATAATGGATCATTCCATCTTAAATAAATCAACAATGTTTTGCGGAAATATTAAACATCAACTTGAGATCTTTCTTGTAAAAAAGTTGAATAATTTTAACACATTCAACATTATGGATAAGAAATAGTGAATTTTATATAGTGCTTTTTCAAGAACTTAGCATGAAAAAATAAATTCACGGATTTGAACAGAACAAAAAAGACCTCAGAATGTTTTGTCCTTTAATACTTGTGTTTGGTTTAATTTGTAACGTATATAAATATAGTTAGAAGAAAATCAAAAAGATAGCTTGGGTCACAAAGCACTGCCCGGAGCCTCCAGTCAGGCTTGGATCGCTCCGATCGGGATGTTCAGCGGTCCTGTACTGAGATTATCTATCTAAATTCTCTAAAGGTGGATGAAAGCGATATTCGCTAAGAATACATTCAAATTCTTAAATCGCTAGACGCGAACTGGGTATGACGATAAACTACATCCGCGTCCTGGGTAAGACGATAAACTACATCCGCGTCCTGGGTATGGCAATAAACTACATACGAGTCCTGGGTAAGACGATAAACTACATCCGCGTTCTGGGCATGACGATAAACTACATACGCGTCCTGGGTAAGACGATAAACTACATCCGCGTCCTGGGTAAGACGATAAACTACATCCGCGTCCTGAGTATGACGATAAACTACATACGAGTCCTGGGTATGACGATAAACTACATACGAGTCCTGGGTAAGACGATAAACTACATCCGCGTCCTGGGTATGACGATAAACTACATCCGCGTCCTGGGTATGACGATAAACTACGTCCATCAGCAAGGCCTTTGATAATACGTTCTTGAAAAAATATTGTTGCCAGCTGTACGTTTTTTTTTGTTTTGTTTTTTGAAAGAATAGTGTTGCCGGCTATACGTTTTTGAAAAAAAAATATTACCAGCTATACGTTTTTGAAAAAATATTATTACCAGCTATACATTTTTGAGGAAAAATATTACCAGAAATAGATTTTTGACAAAACAAAAATATTACCAGAAAAAAAAAGTTGTTGGCATTAAATGACCCACTGAAGTTGATATGCCGTAAACCAAATCAAACCAAACCAAATTGCTAGACCATTTACGGACAGACCTCTTCTATACTTTTAAAATCAATAAAGACATTTTATCTCTTATAGTCGTGTGATTAATGTGTCAGAGTAAAACGAAAATGAATAGACCAAAAGACCTTCACATTTAATTACTTTCAAGTTTTATAAGTCTCTTTTTTCTGATCCAAAAGGTTCGTAAATGAAATAAGATTTCGAATATAGCATACATTCGAAATGCATTTCTTTAACTTAATTTTAATGTTTATTTTTGTGGAAATGTCTGATTAACTGTCAAGTAATAATCACACCTGCTATTAACAAAAGGCGTATACATTTTATTACAAAATCCTGTACAGCAAAAAACATTTCCGACTTTAATGGGTTATAGCAGTCATGGGTAGACCGCGGCCCGCCCGCCTGCCTGCCTGCCTGCCTGCCACATGCGGGTCCAGTTGGTTTTCTGAATGGCACGCCTAATTTCATGAGAAAAATAACATTTATTTAATTTTATTTTTTGTTTCGTTCTCACTTGTTCACTGAGAACTCTCTCATAAATAAGCTCATGCATAACAGATTAAACATAATGTTTCTTGAATTTTGTAACCTTTCATTGCAGATCCCATTTTCAGTATTTTAAACCATTGGAGATTTTCACTAAGGAAGACCATACGTGTAAACATCTTTTACTCTAGAAACAGGAAATGTTCATAATATTTTTTTATCTGGAGAATATAAATATCTTTTTTTATAGCCAAATAAAAACATTAGAAACAAAGTACAAACAACAGTGTGTGTTAATCACACTGGCATCCGTGATAATATACAAAGAATTCATCATCGTCGTCATCATCATCGTCGTCATCATCGTCGTCGTCATCATCATCGTCGTCATCATCAGTCACATGACCAGATGTGATCAACTATTCTTCATTTCTACGACAGATGCTTTAGACTCTGCGGTCTTCTGTAATAAAAGTATCTGGGATAGTCAAAAAATAATTTAAAATTTTTAGTAGTGTAACCCGCTTTACAATGAATGGTCGTTCGGGAAATAATGTCCAATTTTAGAATAACATTTTTAATTGTTTTCTAATACATTATTATACTATTTTCACAAACTATATTACTCATCCTCAATGATTAAAGTGTCCTCTTTGTTAATTTTATACCAATCTTTTTTCCGAATTTAACTTCAAACATTATATACTCCTCATCTTAAACATGAAAAAGAAGAGATGAGCTTTCTTTTTTGCATAAGTTCAAGCTTGTTCATAATGATAAGATTAACAGAGCATGGGATGAAGGATCCACGTGTGGTCGAACAGTACAGCGCTGGCTTCTGAAGTTCCGCAGTGGGGATACGAGTCTTTAATATCAAGGTGGTAGAGGACGTTCATATGCAATTGACAATCAACAACAGCAAACACTAATCGAATAAAACTCAACAGGTCAGAGAAATATCTCAGATAATAGGTGCCAGCATTTCAACAAGCGGAAGAAACTCGGTATCAGGTTCCACATGTATTCAGTAGTTTTTTCAAAACGTAGACGATCATGACTCTCCCTAACTTTCATTCCATTTTACCACTTCACAATCTTTCCTTGTCTCTTCTTCATCATCCATTCACGCAATATCATTAGGTAGGTGACCAGCTGTTTCTCTTGCTTTCAATATACCGTGTAAGTATTATATTTTCTAGGCCAGGGCTCGGCAACCTTTTGCTATGTGCTATCCTTCTGTTTATTCTTTCCTCAAACGCCTATCTTTACTTTTGCTCTCATTCTCTGTAACCCTTTGCGTGCTAATGGCACTCCCGCCTTGCCTGGGGTGCTATGCTTAAAAATAGCCATGGTCAATATACCTGTTCTAGAATATTTTTTATATAGCAATATATAGTATATATACTTTAGTATATTTTAAAATTGAAAAAGCTAAATATCTTCTTTGTGTTGTTGTAGTTATTGGTTCCGACTTCGTGATGTCATTTGCTTGGCGTGCCGTAGGTTGCCGACTCCTGCTATAGGCCATCGTTTCTCATCTAGAAATTTTATCAGTATTTTTCAGATTTTTAAGTTTCATTAAAGTGTCTATTAATCATGCAAAATCTGTAGTTTATGTGTCCCTTTACATTATTGCATTTGACAGACACCGTGGGATTTCCATAGTCCAGTTAATGAAAGAGAACTACACAAAGGGCTCATTAAAATTGAATTCATTTTATCCTGATAGTTAACATTTGTGATGTAATAGTAAATCCTTCGGCGGCTTTATGTACAGTCTTATGATCTAACTGTTCAACCTGGCAACAAGTGCTTTGTCTTATCATATTTTCAAGGAGACACTTAGCAACAAAAGCTCCTTTCACAATAGGTGGGCGTAAAGTAATTACTTTATTACTCATATATATATATATATATATATATATATATATATATATATATATATATATATATGTGTGTGTGTGACATATTTTTCATTGTATCCACTTAACATATTAGGTCGAGTTCTGTATTCGTGTAGAACACCGACTTTCTTAATGAGGCTTGCGTATGTAATCGCGACTTTGTCATTTCTAATTTCAGGTGTTGCTTTTGAACAAAGCAGACGATATGTGGAAATCAAGTTATCTAATTTAAAACCTTAAAGATTCGGCAGTCGTGCGTGTAAGCTAATACTGAGAGGCCTTTCTCCAGTGTGTGCCGAAATGATAGCAAATTTCAATCAAAAGTGACACGTTAAAAGCTCTTAAAATCCCTTCAATCCTCACCATATTAAATATAAGAAAATACAAGCACCAGTCCATATACATGTATTATTATGTGTGTATGCGTCATTTACAGACACGTATATTCACTTCCATACATTTGTGCGTGTCATATAATATATATGTGTGTGTGTGTGAGTATGTGAGTGTGGGTGTATTTAGGCAGCAATCCCTCTTTAATACATGTTTCGTTGAAAGGTACTGACAAGGTACTTTTGCTTAGTTTTTGTTGTTTTTGTTTTGTATACGTATAAGTGTTTACTTTTATGGAGTTAAGGAATGTAAAATTATCTAAAATTATATTATAAGATTAATTTTGAACACGGCCACGATGTACTGGTCGTATTTAGAAATTAATGTCTCCTTTAATCAAATGTTATATTATCTACAATAGCAAGCCATTTATTATAGTAGTATAACAGAATTTCCTTGAATATATATATATATATATATATATATATATATATATATATATATATATATATATATATATATATATATATATATATATACACTTTAAAAATCAGGAGTTCAAAAAGTTTTAAAGTTAAAAGCTGTACATGTTACCTTTACTTTTTCACACGTGTATTGAGCACTTTTTAATAATACTGTTTTTTGGTCTGATTCAACTCTGACCATTGTCTTTTTTGTATTACACATACACACACACACACACACACACACACACACACATACATACATATATATATATATATATATATTAGGTTGGTGCAAAAAGTTTTTGACGTATTTTTTAACGTCAAAAACCGACATTATTTTTGCACCAGCCTAATATATAAATATATTTTTTATGTTTATACGTTCTGTTTATACATAGAAATATGAAAGTAAATGGTCTGTCTATAATAAACAGTATTCACAACATTTACCGGCCTGAATTTTCGAGAAATTTTCATAGAAAATATGCGTTCTCCGACAGGAATTGAACCTATATCCCATACGGAACAGTCATATAACCTGACATGCTTTTACCGACATAGCCACAGAGGAGCTTTTCGGTTAGTAAGGTCGATTTTATTGTTTTTAAACCACAATTCTCTATGATTTTCTCTCATGCATTCATATCTGCTCGATGCGTATTCAAATGTAAATTTAAATGTTCCTAATACTGTTTATTATAAACAGAGTATTTACTTAAATATTTGTATCTATAAAAAGAACGTATAAACATAAAATGTCTTAAAATAATTGTCGGAATTTGTCCATTTCATATATATATATATATATATATATATATATATATATATATATATAGATAGATAGATAGATAGATAGATAGATAGATAGAAATGTGATATATATATATATATATATATATAGAGAGAGAGAGAGAGAGATAGATAGATAGATAGATAGATAGATAGATAGATAGATAGATAGATAGATAGATAGCAATGTGCAGACTGAGGTCAACATCAAGCGGCGACGGTCTGTTTCATGCTACAACGCAATCTTCAAGTCATTTATGTTGTGGTTTGTCTCGACTGGTTACATATACTGGCTAATGGTGCATTATGGGTAGTAAGACCTATTGTAACATGCTGACGGTTTTGGGGGTGAGGTAACCGATATGTCTCAAATTATTTTAGGGGCTAAGAATTATTTGTAGATCCGAGTGCGTCTAGTTTTGTTAACTTTTTACTCATTATTGATTGCTTATTTGTTGCTGATTATTATTATTATTATTATTATTATTATTATTATTGTTCCTTTGATTTCTGGTGTGTACACATTTCTTTATATATATATATATATATATATATATATATATATATATATATATATAAATAACAGTAAAAACTGAAAGAAATGTACAGTGTTAATCTTTTTCAATGAACCTGCCAAAAAGGATTTTTTCTTCCTCTCAGGGAATTTATCTTGATGAATTTCCGCAGAGGACGAAATGTATCGCAAAATTGTCCCTTGATATACATTTTATTTATATCTGAATTCTTCACACACACACACACACATATATATATATATATATATATATATATATATATATATATATATATATATATATATATATATATATATAGTTTATGCAAAACTAGGTAATCCGCATGGGTAGACCCAAGGAGGATGATATCCAGAGAGCTCAATGTAAGATTCAGAGCAGATATGTTTGAATAAAAACAGACCACTTTAAGGTTCCATGTAATAAGATTTCACCACAACCCCTTTAGCAGGGCTATGGATCATCAGACTTTACTTCCAAAGGTTGAAATGAAAAATGAAAAGAAATTCACACGTTTTTGATGGACCTCATCAAGCATATGTAAAATTAACGAAGTGGGGAAGTAAGGTGGGAGAGAGAAGATAAGATGTGAGTGTTTTAGGTGTACCTTTTCAATTCCTTATTCTTAACCCCCTGTCTGTCGGCTAGACGTTGTTTAAGGCCAATGCGTCTTGTCTCTAGATATCGATGGGTAAGGGGTGAGACCGACATTAAAGGAAGAAGCTACAGCAACCCTAATAAATTACATTCCACGAGGACAGGTTTTCATTCAGATTCTTAGACGCTGTTAATTCGCGTTACTTTAACGGGCATATTTGGGAGGTTATGGTTTGGTGTAAATCTAAATGTCTAAACAATCTACGAAGAATTTAATTTGAAGTTCGTTGGAGTTTTGGGTATTTTCAACCTTTGGAAGTAAAGTCTGATGATCCATAGCCCTGTTAAAGGGGTTGTGGTGAAATAACTTATTACATGGAACCTTAAAGTGGTCTGTTTTTATTCAAACAAATATATATATATATATATATATATATATATATATATATATATATATATATAAGTGGTCAACATATATATATATATATACATATACATATATATATATATATATATATATATATATATATATATATATATGATATATATGATATATCTCATATGATATATATGATAATGAATATCTCATATCATATCTATAATTCTCATACATAATTCTCATATTTTTGTATTAATTTTAAATTATAAACTGCCATTACAGCAAGCGAAAAATACATGGTTAAGCATAAAACCAGTAATATATATATATATATATATATATATATATTTATATATATATATATATATTTATATATATATATATATATATATATATATATATATTAATTGAGGCATGTTTCATTAAATAATATAGACAAGTTTTGTCCATTTATTTTAAGTAAGTTCCTTTAATATATTGATAGTCTGTTTTTATTGCATGAAAAATTTAAAAGCAACGACTAACTCGTGTATACGAGACGCAGAAGCGAAAATCGTGGCGCAGCTCGTGACGTCACAGATGAGCACGTGAGAGTGAAAACGAGAAGTATTAAGTATTGTTCAGTGTATTGTTTGATATATTGAAAAGTAATTGTCATCTTTGATAATGGCCGAATGTAAGCGGAAAGCTTAGATTGGATTTAAACATATATCAATATGGTGATTTCCTTTCGTCTTTCAATGATAATGTTATTAAGCTTATCAGACAATATGAAAGGAACTTACTTAAAATAAATAGACAAAACTTGTCTATATTATTTAATGAAACCTGCATCAATGAATATATATATATATATATATATATATATATATATATATATATATATATATATATATATATATATCATATTATTGGTTGTATGCTTAACCATGCATATTTCTCTTAGTTTAATGATAATAGTTTCTAATTTAAAATTAATACAAAAAATATAAAAGTTCAAAATTTATTTTTATTCTAATTTGTAATGTAAGTTTGGTTTTGTTAAGTGTTGCATTCCTTAATAAAATTCTTTATTTATGTTCTATGGATAATTTTGTTTGAATATGTGATTTCATTTAAAAATGGTATAAAATTTGAAACGCGACATTGTAACCAATCTGTCACTGTCTGACGGCATTTCATTTCCGTTCAAATTCGAATTCTCTTTTCCAGCATAATTTCATTAGCTTAAACTCGTATCAACATCTCATATCTTATTTCCTTAACTTTCCTCTTCATTTGTATCTGCGTAATTTTGAATATACTCTTCTCTTTCTTTTGCTTTTCTTTTCTTTCTCGCCAATACGATTATTTTCTTATGCTTTCTTTTGCCTTACTTTTCTTTCCTCTTCCTTTTCCTTTTATTGATTTCTTATTTTCTTTCTTTTTTTTCTTTATAAAAATCCTTTTTTACCTTGTACGGAAAAATTTTCCAAAATCGGAAATTGAAGTGATGTTTCTTAAATTGCAATTTTAAATAAAATCATTTATTACCCTCATTGTTAACTACCTGATGAGAAGTTGTTTATTAAACGTCGAAACAAAACGTATAATTTTGTGGTAGTAATCTACATGTTCTAATGTAACAGTGTATAATAATATATATATATATATATATATATATATATATATATATATATATATATCATATATTAGATTGGTGCAAAAATAATGACGTAATAATGTCGTTTTTTGACGTATTTTTAACGTAAAAAAACGACATTATTACGTCATTATTTTTGCACCAACCTAATATATAGATATCATATATATCACATCATATATCATATCATGAGATATTCATCATATATTTTATATAAGAATTATATTAACCTCATTATGAAGTCGACTAATTATTATTAGTTTATTACGAGTTTATTACTTACTTTGTTATTAGCGTTGTTAGTTTATTCCTAACGGTAGCTCTTGTATCGGTTGTTAGTGTTGCCAAAATGTAGAAGTGGCTGAGAAACGACATGGTTTCTTGTCAGGTGGATAAAAATTCGGGAAAGAATGTGTAAATATGGTGAAAAATCAATATAAATGAAAAAGGGAATGAAAAAAATGCCTGGATTCCTTGGGTGAAATTAAAAGGAATCGTTTTTCGTTCGTTTATAAAGAACAATAGAAAGACATTGTGAAGTGGCAAACAGACGACAGCCTGTCCTCTCTTTTTTCGTATGCGTTGGCTGAAGGGATAATGAAAGTAATTTGAAAATACCGGCCAGTGGAAAACAAGAAAGAAAGAAAGAAAGAAAGAAAGAAAGAAAGAAAGAAAGAAGGAAAGAAAAAAGAAAGAAAAAAAGAAAGAAAAAATCACTAAATCGAAACCAAAAAACGAGGAAAGAAAAACAGTGAATCGAAAATAAAAAGTAAGAAAGAAAGATAAAAAGACAGAAAAACTACCAATTAGGAAAAAGAAAGAAAGAATAAATAAGGCGAAAATAAATAAATAAAGCGGATCAGTAAAGTGAAAATAAAAGAGAAAAGAAGGATCATTAAATCTAAATAAAAATGGGAGTAAGAAAGAAAGAGAAAAAAGACAGAAAGATTACCAATTAGGAAAACAGAAGAAAGAAAGGAAAAAATCACTAAAACAAAAATAAAAAAAAGAAAGAAAGGCAGAGAGAAAACAGAAAGAAAGACTAACAGTTATGAGAAAAAAGGAAAGATCATTAAATCGAAAATTAAAAAAAAAAAGAAAGAAAGGTTAAGTATTACGACAAAAAGAAATAAAGAGTGATATTAATAAGATTAAAATAAATAAGGAAAAGGAAAAAGAGATAAGGCAAAAAGAAAGAAAGAAATAACATCCGTGAAATGAAAATAAAGGAAAAAAGAAAGAAAAACGATAGAAAGAGCATGATTAAAAAAATAGAAAATGAGAGAAAGTAGAAAAATCTTTAATGAATGGAATAAGAAAAAGCTGACAAATTGAAAGATTTAAGAAATGAAAGAACCACAGACGAAGTTTGAAAATTTGATTGATTGAGAGCAAAAGAGAAGAAGTGAAAAATAATCAACTTCATGAGAGAAAAGAAGCAACAAGAATGAAAGAACATCAGAAAAGAAATACCTTTAAAAAATAAGAAAAAGAAAGACTATCAGACAACTCCTCTATCGTCTGCTGGCTTTTTACACGTAGCGACTCGTTCTCTAACATGTACAACTAATATGGTGGACAAAGCGCCCATTGAGGAATTGTACAGAAGGCAAGACAAAAATCAAGACGTAAACTGACATTGCGTTGTCATTTTATCAACTTTGAAACCTTTTGATGCCTGTTCGCGATTATTCTATTCTCATATTCTTTTGTGTTTTTCTTCTTTCCTTACTGTATTCTTTTAGGTAATAGGAGAGGGGGGGAGACAACGGCAGCGAAAAGAACGCGGCTAACATTTCCCAGGGTTTATCAATAGGTTTATACAATAATTAAATACAAGCACGCATTGGCGGACGCACAGATACACAGGGTTTCGATCTATATATGTATTACTAAACCTCTAGCCACTTTCATATTTCTGTATATATCTATACAAATCGTCCAATTATAGATAGATGGATAGATATGAACTGACTGAAACAGACAGGCAGATAGATAGATAGATAGATAGATAGATAGATAGATAGATAGATATGAACTGACTGAAACAGACAGGCAGATAGATAGATAGATAGATAGATAGATAGATAGATAGATAGATAGATAGATATGAACTGACTGAAACAGACAGGCAGATAGATAGATAGATAGATAGATAGATAGATAGATAGATAGATATGAACTGACTGAAAAATATGTATATATTTTTTCTATCTATCTGTCTATCTATATATATATATATATATATGTGTGTGTGTGTGTGTATATAGATAGATAGATGTTATATATATATATATGTATATATATATATATATATACATATATATATATATATATATATATATATATAGATAGATAGATAGATAGATGTGAACAGACTGAGATAGATAGATAGATAATGAAATGACTGAAACAGATAGATAGATAGATAGATAGATAGATAGATAGATAGATACGACCATAATGAGATATGAAATGCCCCCACCCCTTTCTACGCAATGTAATCTTCATATTCAGTTAGGTAGGTTGTCTGTTGCTTCCCTCTGTCCCTCTAGCTTTCAATATTCCCTGTGAGTGTCAAATTTTCGAAGTCTTCTTTCTTCATTATGCACTCTAGAAATTTCAGCTCTCTCTCTGAGGCTAAGTATAAGAGCGTCCTTTTTGTTTCCATTTTCCTAAATCATCTTTGCTGCTCATTAGTTCTTCCAGTGCTGTCCTCATTTCCCTTCTTCAAGACCTACTTTCTGTTGCCACAAATCTCTTCTTATCAATATCTGTCTATATCTCTGAGATGAGGTATTAGGATTACTTGCATGATTTACATTATTCGGGCTGTTATCCTCATCTTCATTGCCATATTCACAACGTTTCGGCCTCTATATCTCTGAGATGAGATATTATAATTACTTGCATGATTTATATTATTCGTAATGCTATCCTCATCTTCATTGCCATATTCACAACGTTTCGGCCTCTATATCTCTGAGATGAGGTATTATGATTACTTACATGATTTGCATTATTCGGACTGTTATCCTCATCTTTATTGCCATATTCACAACGTTTCGGCCTCTATATCTCTGAGATGAGGTATTATGATTACTTGCATGATTTACATTATTCGGACTGTTATCCTCATCTTCATTGCCATATTCGCAACGTTTTGGCCTCTATATCTCTGAGATGACGTATTATGATTACTTGCATGATTTACGTTATTCGTACTGTTATCCTCATCTTCATTGCCATATTCACAACGTTTCGGCCTCTATATCTCTGAGATGAGGTATTATGATTACTTACATGATTTGCATTATTCGGACTGTTACACCTCATCTTTATTGCCATATTCACAACGTTTCGGCCTCTATATCTCTGAGATGAGGTATTATGATTACTTGCATGATTTACATTATTCGGACTGTTATCCTCATCTTTATTGCCATATTCACAACGTTTCGGCCTCTATATCTCTGAGATGAGGTATTATGATTACTTGCATGATTTACATTATTCGGACTGTTATCCTCATCTTCATTGCCATATTCGCAACGTTTTGGCCTCTATATCTCTGAGATGACGTATTATGATTACTTGCATGATTTACGTTATTCGTACTGTTATCCTCATCTTCATTGTCATATTCACAACGTTTCGGCCTCTATATCTCTGAGTTGAGGTATTATGCTTACTTGCTGATCTGTTGGAGCTGTCACTTTATTTTTTGCGGGCCCGCCTTACCTTGGTGACTTGTGTCAACTTCTCCGCTCCTGATTTGGGGTGTTTCGTCAGGGTTCTTCTCTATTCGGATTGTATGGCTGCCAGGCTCTCCCGGGACTTTGTGTTTATGTCCACAGCTTTCATATCGCGTCAGAAAAATAAATATTTGATGGTTGTTGTCAAAACATTTTTGATTTTTTTTCTTAATTCTATCCTGTTTACGAGGGTATAAAATGGCAGGGTGATGGCGGACAGGGTGGGATAAGGACAAAATTCGAGAGACAGGCGCGAAAATTAAAATTCTAAACCTTTGGAGGACTTTGGATTCGTTTGCAAGAAAATTGGAGAAAGGGTAAATAAATTAGATGAAAAGGAAAGATTGAGACGTAGGAAAAGAAAGAAAGAAAGAAAAGAAAAGAAAAGAAAAGAAAGACGTAGAAAGAAAGAAAAGAAAGACGTAGAAAGAAAGAAAAGAAAGGCGTAGAAAACAGAAAGAAAAGCAAGTTGTAAAAAGAAAGTAGAAAAGGCAAGAAATACATAAGTAAAGAAAAGAATGAAAGACAGAAAGAAAGGAAACAAAAAAGCTTAGAAAAAAGAAAGAAATCAAGGTGCAAAAAGAAAGAAAGAAAGAAAGAAAGAAAGAATGTAAAACAAGGCGTAGATAGAAAGAAAGAAAAGCGTAGGGAAAAGGAAAGAAGAAAAGCTAGGCGTAGAAAGAAAAAAAGAAAGAAAGACAGAAAGAAAGATAGGCGTAGGAGAAAAAAGAAAAACGAAAGAAAGATGATAGTGTACTTAGAAATGGTAAAAAACAAAAACAAAAAAAGCATCCCGAAGTTCAAGGACCAACAACAACAAAATACAGCAGCAAATTTTCCACCGAGAAAAAAATTAAAAAAAAAAAGTTTAAAAAGGGAAAGATTGTTGTTCATTTTCCTTGTATTTTCTTCGCCTTTAACTGACGATATTTAATCCTCTGCATTAAGAGGACCAATAAAAAATCCTTTTTTGTACGACAAAATATTTCTTTTACACTGGAGACTGTACTGACAGTTGAGTTTGTTCTTTGCTTCCAGTGACAGAGACAAAAGAAAAGAAACCATTTCTTCTTCTTCTTCTTCTTCTTCTTCTTCTTCTTCTTCTTCTTCTTCTTCTTCTTCTTCTTCTTCTCTCTCTCTCTCTCTCTTTCTCTTTCTCTCTCTCTTGATTGCCGAGACAAAATATCAGCGATATCAGGTAAGGTCTTCAGTCTAGAAAAATACTTCGGCTGGAAGTCAGTAATTTATAGCTTTCTTAATCTTGCAGAAAATGGATCAAATTTTAACTAGGGACTCGACGCTCGGAAATTAATTATTTATTTTTGCAGAGCTAAGACTCATGATCGTTGCTCGACATTAATGTTACTTTTTTTTTTTTTAAATCCATAACAAACACAATATGAAATATTACGGTAAAAAAGAAATATTTTAGCTTGCAAAGTGGAGCAGAAAATCTGTATTTTGGCTGTAATTTTAGAGTTATCGCCCTTGCGATGTCAGTGGCAGTGTCTTTCCTATCATATCGGTGGAAGGCTTCAAGATCCTTACACGGTCATGAGTTGAAAACAATTCTGTGAAAAAGCCGTGTACAACAATGGACACCTGATGATAGTCAGGTGGTAGTTGGCAGAATGTTATGTCTATAATCTTATATATAAAGTTCAGTGTATGTGTTTGTGCATGTGTGTGCCCAAGCAACTCCTCCACTCCCACTAGTCCGATTTCAATGATTCGTAGCTCATTCAAAAGCCCTAGAAAAGTTAGGCGTAGGGAACAATTTTCGTTGAGCTCAGATTCAAGGTTGCCAGATTATGCGAGGTTAAAAATATATATTAATATATTATACTAGCCATTATTGTTGCTTTCATGATTCAAGGAGTGTAATTCTTATTTTCCTTTTGTATCCAAAATTGCAGCTAGCTTAAATTTCTATCGGACAAGATTTGTCCACTCCATCGAAATTGATTTTTATGACGGTGCCTTTCAATGCCGGTCATTTTAAGCTAGCTTCTGTGGAGGAATCTTGGTTTGGCCATCGTCATAAAAGCTAGGGAGGATTAGATGCGATAGGCATCAATAAACTACAGAAGAACTCGAAATTGATCGCTGCATTTAAGTATTGATTTAATATTTAAGATTACCTTTTAAAAGTTCAACGATAATTCTTCTGACGCCACTTAATTTAATGACGATTTGATGTAGGTTTATTCTTATTTTCCGTACAAACAATTATTTTCTAAGAGAAAATTAATATAGCGTAAAGATGGGAAATTAGAATTAGTTACACATACAACATTTGAAGAGAGAGAAACATAATAGCTAATTAAGAAAAACCTATATTATGGAATCTATATGAATAAATGCAAAATTGGACCTCAATTCGCCCACGAATTCTGATTTTAAAAAGCCCCAGCTCTACTGGTATTTATTGTATATAAAAATACAATTATGGCACAAGCCCGAAAAAGCGGGGGGGTGGTTGAGGCTGGTATTCACTATCTTATACCCATTCACTCATTACAATTTGCACATTCACCACAAAAATTCGTCCGTCACCAATCAATCCTCCAAACACTATAATACGACATCCTCTCAAGGGGGATCTACAAAACAAAATTTCGAATTCCAGTCGGATCCATTACGTAATATTACCCTTGGGGAAGGTATGAATACTCTTCTTTTAACCCTACTATGTCCGGCTATTTTACACAGCTATGGATAAAATAGCAAGACATAGTCAATTCAAAAGTAGAATGGGATCCGTCAGGGTATCTTGCTTAAAAAACACCACTGCAGTACATACACCTGGTACGACCATTTATCGCGCGATAAAGGCGAGAAAAATGCATCACTTCGGGACGCTGGATATAGACATTGATTAAGTATGTTACTCTCATCAATTGGTCATGAATTCAATGCCTAGATCCGGTACCGAAGCACTAGCTCAACAGGCACGACAACTGGCATCACAGTGTGAAAATAACACAATAAACAGCATCTATGAGACTATCCGTCGATGTCGACGTTTATGGCCTTCTTCCTATTTGCTCTTGTTCCTATTTGCCTCAGTCAGTTGGGGTTGTGGTCTCTGAGGTGGCTAATGAGACCGATTTTTTTTTTTTTTTTTTGCAAGGTCCTTCGACATTGAGGACAAGTTGTTCCGAATAGTGGATTACGTCTTGATTGCCATTGTTGTCTTTCTTTTCGACGGCTTCTTTTTTTTTCCCTCTAATTTGGCTGATTCGAAGATTGTTCTTCCGTCTCTGACAATGGATCTCCGGAGATTCCTGTCCGGGGCACTGGATTACACGCTGTTGATGTCGATGTCATATTTCTTCAAGTTTTGTTTTTTAAGAACGTCATTGATTCTCTTCTTTTGACCTCCGCTTTTCCAATTTCTTTCTACAATTTGGGAGTAAAAGATTTGTCCACTCCATCGAAATTGATTTTTATGACGGTGCCTTTCAATGCCGGTCATTTTAAGCTAGCTTCTGTGGAGGAATCTTGGTTTGGCCATCGTCATAAAAGCTAGGGAGGATTAGATGCGATAGGCATCAATAAACTACAGAAGAACTCGAAATTGATCGCTGCATTTAAGTATTGATTTAATATTTAAGATTACCTTTTAAAAGTTCAACGATAATTCTTCTGACGCCACTTAATTTAATGACGATTTGATGTAGGTTTATTCTTATTTTCCGTACAAACAATTATTTTCTAAGAGAAAATTAATATAGCGTAAAGATGGGAAATTAGAATTAGTTACACATACAACATTTGAAGAGAGAGAAACATAATAGCTAATTAAGAAAAACCTATATTATGGAATCTATATGAATAAATGCAAAATTGGACCTCAATTCGCCCACGAATTCTGATTTTAAAAAGCCCCAGCTCTACTGGTATTTATTGTATATAAAAATACAATTATGGCACAAGCCCGAAAAAGCGGGGGGGTGGTTGAGGCTGGTATTCACTATCTTATACCCATTCACTCATTACAATTTGCACATTCACCACAAAAATTCGTCCGTCACCAATCAATCCTCCAAACACTATAATACGACATCCTCTCAAGGGGGATCTACAAAACAAAATTTCGAATTCCAGTCGGATCCATTACGTAATATTACCCTTGGGGAAGGTATGAATACTCTTCTTTTAACCCTACTATGTCCGGCTATTTTACACAGCTATGGATAAAATAGCAAGACATAGTCAATTCAAAAGTAGAATGGGATCCGTCAGGGTATCTTGCTTAAAAAACACCACTGCAGTACATACACCTGGTACGACCATTTATCGCGCGATAAAGGCGAGAAAAATGCATCACTTCGGGACGCTGGATATAGACATTGATTAAGTATGTTACTCTCATCAATTGGTCATGAATTCAATGCCTAGATCCGGTACCGAAGCACTAGCTCAACAGGCACGACAACTGGCATCACAGTGTGAAAATAACACAATAAACAGCATCTATGAGACTATCCGTCGATGTCGACGTTTATGGCCTTCTTCCTATTTGCTCTTGTTCCTATTTGCCTCAGTCAGTTGGGGTTGTGGTCTCTGAGGTGGCTAATGAGACCGATTTTTTTTTTTTTTTTTTGCAAGGTCCTTCGACATTGAGGACAAGTTGTTCCGAATAGTGGATTACGTCTTGATTGCCATTGTTGTCTTTCTTTTCGACGGCTTCTTTTTTTTTCCCTCTAATTTGGCTGATTCGAAGATTGTTCTTCCGTCTCTGACAATGGATCTCCGGAGATTCCTGTCCGGGGCACTGGATTACACGCTGTTGATGTCGATGTCATATTTCTTCAAGTTTTGTTTTTTAAGAACGTCATTGATTCTCTTCTTTTGACCTCCGCTTTTCCAATTTCTTTCTACAATTTGGGAGTAAAAGATTTGTCCACTCCATCGAAATTGATTTTTATGACGGTGCCTTTCAATGCCGGTCATTTTAGCTTGTTCAAGTGCTTTACTCATTATGTCTTCCCAACTGATGTTCAAGATACGCCGAAGACAACGCTGTTGATATTTTTCCAGGAATTTCAGAAGTCATCGATAAGTTGTGCTGTTCTGAGAGGCATACACGAGAGTTGGAATCACTACTGCCTACTACTAACATTTTGGTGACTGTTCTGATGTCAGCATCTTATTCCGTTCACTATCTATCTATCTATATATCTATCTATCTATCTATCTAATTTTGTTCATATCTATGAATAAAAAGAGATAAAAGGAAAAAAGCTACACTTAGCTGACGCGTTTCGTTCTCTGAGAGACTTTATCAAGGCAACGTGAACTATCTATCTATCTATCTATCTATCTATCTATCTATCTGTTATATTCTGATCATATCTATGAATCTGTTTCACTCGGTTCATCTCTATCACTCTTCATATCTATCTATCTATCTATCTATCTATATATATATATATATATATATATATATCTTTCAATCAGTTCATATCTATCTATCTATCTATCTATCTATCTATCTATCTATCCTAGTCAAATTATCCGCACCTTGCAGCGTGTCACACATCTTTTTGTAAGAAAATGATGATTGATTTTAAATCATTGTTATAATTTGTGTAAAAACATTATGCATTTCAGTATTACTCAATGATCTCGCTGATGTAACCTCCATCTTCTGACTTTCTTCTTCTATATTTAGGATAGGAGTCATTCCCTTGTTGAAATTTAAATTTAGTTTAAACCAAATGGAAAAATCAGTGTGGGGTTCGTGCTCCCCACCCCTGGAGACTTCCTTTGATCAAAATGAAATATACTTATCCAGGTACCCTGTGTAATGTTGTTTTAGTATATATATATATATATATATATATATATATATATATATATATATATGGTTATGCGGGTTCTATCGCCAAAAGCCTAGGAGGAGTTCAATAACAAACAAACAGACAGACAGAGGCTACAATTTTATATATATAGATATCAAATCTTGGTAAAATTTGTGCCCGATACTCAATGTTAATATAAAATGACCGCAACTTGGCATTGGTGTTTGTTTTGGTGGTGATTTCTAGTATGTTCAAGATTAAAACCTTTCATCGTTCAGTCGTGAGTCAGACTTTTTTGAATGTTGACTTTTTGTCCACAAAAGAATGCCTTAACGATGGAGGATGAGAAATTGCACTTTCGCCATATTATATTCTTAAGTAACCTCATCAGATCGAGACGTTCATATGGATGTCATTCTTGGCGCCAAAACCTGTTAAAAATATACATAAACTGTCAGTTGTATGCAGCAGCTTTCTCAGATCAATAATTAAAAATGGCTTCCAGCGAATTAAGAAAGTCGGTCTTTGCTATAATATTAATTTATTTCAGAATCTATATTTTTATTGTGCTATGTAATTTTAGTCGTTAAAATAATATTAGCATCTCTTATATTGGGGTAATCACGTTCAGGCTAGGTTTACTTTAGAGCGCTCAGACGCCAATTACCCTTTTTAAGAAAAACAACACTCGGAGGAGCCTTTCAAAAACGGGATTGGGATGTTCCGGCGTAGCTCATTTGGCGTTGCTGATTCAGCGTGACCGATTCGGCGTAGCCGATTCGATGTAGGAATTTTTCGGTAGAGGGAGGATTAGGCGTCAGATTACTACTTCGTTGTTATAGGCAAATTTACTCTCTCTCTCTCTCTTTCTCTCTCTCTCTCTCGCTCTCTATTTCGTTTAGTAGTCAAATTAGTACTTCGTCGTTATATGCTCGAATAGTCCAATCTAAGAAAAAGTGTAGTTGGAGGCATTTTTAAAGTTAAGAAAAAGAGTATTTGGAGGTATTTTTAAATTTAAGAAAAAAAGTATTTGGAGGTATTTTTAAATTTAAGAAAAAGACTACTTGGAGGTATTTTTAAATTTAAAAAATGAGTATTTGGAGGTATTTTTAAATTTAAGAAAAAGAGTGGTTGGAGGCATTTTTAAATTTAAGAAAAAGAGTTGCTGGAGGTGTTTTTAAATTTAAGAAAAAGAGTTGCTGGAGGTGTTTTTAAATTTAAGAAAAAGAGTTGCTGGAGGTGTTTTTAAATTTAAGAAAAAGAGTTGCTGGAGGTGTTTTTAAATTTAAGAAAAAGAGTTGCTGGAGGTGTTTTTAAATTTAAGAAAAAGAGTTGCTGGAGGTGTTTTTAAATTTAAGAAAAAGAGTTGCTGGAGGTGTTTTTAAATTTAAGAAAAAGAGTTGCTGGAGGTGTTTTTAAATTTAAGAAAAAGAGTTGCTGGAGGTGTTTTTAAATTTAAGAAAAAGAGTTGCTGGAGGTGTTTTTAAATTTAAGAAAAAGAGTTGCTGGAAGGTTTTTTTATATTTTCCTTTAGTACAGCTTCATATTTTTCAGTTGTCAAAGCCTTTTTATTCCAAATGGAAACAAATATTTTATGAAAACGTGGAAGAAACAAAATTGATACAGAAAGTTGGTCGCTGCATATTCACCTGCCAAGAATCTAAAAAAAATAGAAAGTTGCTGACAAATGAATCAAAAAAGTCCTAATGGAAATTGAATAATTAGATCCTATAGAATTCCTGAAGAGTGTTGCTCATAATTACGAAATGAAGAAGTAATTTCTAAGATTAAATAGCTTTACTAAGTTTTTAAATTTTTTTTTTCAAATAGAATATATTTTTATTTAAGTTTTTAATTTACATTAATCCATTAGTGTTTTAATAGAATCCTTAATTCCCTAAATGAATAAAAAGTCATATTGAAAGTTGGGTGTTTTCAATGCTTTTATCCTTTGGTTAATTTGCAGTGTAACACCCGCGCTCAGTTCGCATTAAAAATTTCCAGAATATAAACATTTATGTGTAATTGTACAGGCTCCATTCGATTCTGGCTTGATAAAATTGATAAAATCTACCGTTTTGATGTTATCGACAGTAAAAGCTCGGATTCATTCGTGTCGTTGGTGACAGCCATTACTGGCGTTGTTTGCATCCATTCGCTGCGGAAAGCTAAACGGGAAGAGAACGTAGTTAATGGCCTTGTTTAATGATCGTACTTGTCTCAATTACTGTGCAAGAGAACTATATGGCGTGCGTAATAATCAAGACAAGTGAATATTCCACTCATAGATTCTCCTTTGTTTTGGAGGGGGTGTGCCTCCGGTCAAAGACAGTGACGTCGAAACAGTCTGACGCTAAAACAGCTGTGCTGAATAGCCCAACGAATCAGCGACGCCAAATTTGGAACAACGAAACGTACCAAACTCTTCGAAAATCATATCTGTTGACTTTCTTTTCATCTCCAAAACATAAAGTAATTTCTAAGGAATTATGGAATTTTATTTAGGATCCGCCTTGAGATGGCCGTCGCCGGCGGCTACATTGAAAAATAATGCAGTATGTAACTCTAACTATTGCTCAATAAACTGTCGGGTCTTGTTCTCAATCCTCTATAATCCTTTGCGTACTGGTGGCACTCCCGCCTTGCTTGGGGTGAATTGCTTTAAAAAAAATTTTAAATCACCCAATGGAAAGAATGCTCAAGATGGCTGCTGATAGCTTCGGCCTGGCAGGTTTTTAATTCATAGTTCTTCATCTCTTAGACTGGCTGTTAACAAGGCTAAAGAGTCAAGTCTTGCATGCAATTTAAATTACAGTTGCTAGAAGGGAAGAAATGAATTTATACCTTTCCCAATTGTATTTGCTTGAAAGCGAATGTAAGGAATTTGGCTGGAATATGAATTATTCAGCTGCACCAGCCATTTATTGCTTCTTTTCATATTCCAACACACCTTTGTCTCTCATTCTAGCTCGACGACGCCTACTTTAACAGACGAAACGTGTAGCCGAATATTGTTTTTTTTTTTTTGTTCCACTTTATCTTATCGTCTCTACATTTAGTATTCCCTTTCTGATATGGGTTATTGTCAATATTCTTGTATTATTCGAACTGCTGTTTACACCTTTTTTTATATAGATGTTATTATAGATACGACGTTTCGACTAAGTACGCTCTGGTGCACGTTGTTTGGCTGATATGGGGCACCTGTTGATTGATTCTAGCGATATTTTATCCCAGTGATTATTTGTTCCTTCTGAATTGGTGCGTCACTACCAGATCCAAGGATTGAACTCATGACCACTAGATGACAGGAATGCGTATAATCAACTCCTATATACTCTACACCACCGTGCCGAAGGTTTGGCGTATTTTGGGGAGCTTTTTATATTCAATGTCTGATTGGTTTTTTGACATTTGGTTATGATAGTGACTTCGTACCTATTTTAGTGTTTCATTTTTGAGATTAGTAATTTTTAATACAATTACTTACAGGTTGTTGCAGCAAAATCCGACACTTGACAAAATGAAAACGAAATAGGCAATAAAAACAAAAGTAATATATACAGATACCCGACAGTTTGACAACTAACGTTTTTCTCTCTAGCCTTTTCCAGGTTGGAATATGAGTGGTAGTAGCTTCTTTTCACGTCGGTAAGAAGCCTGCGGAAGTGATGGCCTGGTTAGGGTTCAAGGGGACCATGGACATGGATATTTGGAGGAAGTGGAAGGCGTGTCAGAATAAGGACGAGTTCACGGCCAAACGAAAGGCCGACAACGTTCGTTCTTCGGCCGTTTGGACCGACGAATTCGTCGCCGCCGTCAAAGAGACGGTCGCCAATGATGGAAGCCAGAGATACGCCAAGATCGCCTCTGACATGGGCTGTCACAAGTCGACGATCTGCAAAGCGATCAAGAAGGACATTAGTTACTCCTGCTGCAAATCTCATCGCATGCTCATCACGAATGCCTCCTAGGAGTCTAGGAAGGTCAAGGCGGTGGTTTTGCTGAACGAGCTCAAGCACGGGTGCGCCGGGATACTGAGGTTGTTCTCTGATGAAAAGAATTTCATCTAGGACCAGACGAGCAACAGGCCGAACGGCAGGTGAATCTGCAAAGACATTGAGGAGGTTCCCGTCGTGACGCATACAAAGTTTCCCTCCTCCGTCATGGTCCTTGGTGTAATCTCCAGTTAGTGGGGGCGTTATGCCTCCGTTATTCTTTCAAAAGGGCCCGAGAGTTACCGCTGAGATCTACCAGGATGTGCTGAGGAGCGTGGTGAAGCCCTGGATGGATGAGATCGCCGCCGGACGTCCCTACGTCTTCCAGCAGGACTCCGCTCCTGCACACAAGACCAAGACGACCTAGGCGTGGCTGCTCAACATGTTCCTCACCACTAGTCGCCGGACTTGTGGCCGCCCTCCTCACCCGATTGCAACCCCCTTGACTATTTCTTCTGATGGAGGCCAAGACCAACAAGCACGCCCACAACACGGTCGACTCTCTGAACGCTGCGATCGTGGAGACTTTCGCTACTATTGATAAGGACATGGTCGCCAAAGCGTGTGATTCATTTCGCACCCGCTTTGACATGGTCGTCGCCGATGGCGGCGGTTACATTGAAAAAATAATGTAGTATGTAACTCTAACTATTGCTAATTAAACTGTCGGGTCTCTGCATATACAATTTTTGCTGCAACATCTTGTATATTATTTCGAATTATTGTTCTTGGTTGGCATAAAAAAATACGCCGCTAATGTCCTTCGGGACGGTGATGTAGTGGATATAGGAGTTGGATATACATGTCTATCATCATCTAGTGGCCATAGGTTCAATCCTTGGATCTAATAGTGACGCACCAATTCAACAGGAACGAACAAAATTTCATAATAATCAATCAACAGATATGAGCCAATCAATGGACATCTGATAATGACCAGAGAGTAATTGGTCGAAAGGTTGCAGCAATAATGATATTTATATGAAAAAAAGATAACAAATTTGGAAATAATACAATACTGTTCATTACACTATTTATGTTAGGACTATTGAGCTTATCTTTGTTGTTGGGATCACAACGTTTCTGACGTTGTGTCATCCGGCCTTCATCAGGTGTAAATACATTACTGTATCACATCAAGTTCGTATCGATTCGATAATTTCTGTCTAAAGTGCTGGGATATGTAGCTATCATTATTTACATTATTTATATACAGGCTAATGTCCTTATCTTTATTGTTGTTATCACAACGTTTCGGCCGCTGTGCTTACTGGCCTTCATCAGGTCTTCCACTGTTGGTAGAGAAAATCTCTACTTTTGTTCGGATATTATTCTAAATCCTTGAATGAAGAGTTATCATTATTTACACTATCTACATACAGACTAATACCCTTATCTTTGCTGTTGTTATCACAGCGTTCCGGTCGATATGCTCTCCGGCCTTCATCAGATGTATCGCTGTTGGTAGAGAAAATCTCTACTTTTGTTCGGATATTATTCTAAATACTGGGATGAGGATTTATCTTTATTTACACTATGTACATTAAAACTATTGTCCTTATCTTTCTTATTGTTATCACAACCTTTCGGCTGTTGTGCCTCTGGCCTTTATCAGGATATTTCATGTATAATGAGGGCCGACGTTACCAACATCACATACAAGAAACTGTCTTGTTAGTCAGTAGTAATTTTACTCTCCTATAAACTATCCCCCATGAACCACTCACCTCAGACGCGACTTACCTTTCGGTACTCTTTCTAACTTAAGTATAAACCTTCCACCTTCTGACTTGTCTTCTTTCTTTACGCGATTTACAAGAGTATGAATGACACTTAGGAAGAAGAAGAAGAAAAAAATCAGGTGATAAATAGAAGGTAAGCGATGTGTATGGACGTTGAGGCCTCGGGTTAGACGAGAAGGTGCTGATTTAAAATTTAAAGCTTTGTTTGACGAGAAGTCATCGAGAAAGAAGAATTAGTGGTAAGTGCTTTTAGTCGGTGACTTTTATGAGTAACGTAGACCTTGTACATAAGAGTTCCAGGTTGACACATGTTTAAAGATTTTCAAAGAGACAGGTAGGCTATCAAATTTCCTTTGATGTCGTCTGCGGTCGTGAGAGAGCTTTATCTGCCGCACGAACGAGGCAGACAGAAAATGTCCTGCTTGCGGCCGGCAGACGGCAGAGAATAATGTTGTCACTTCAGTACATTTAATGGCAGCTAAACTCGGAAGCTCAGGGTAGAAGAAAAATGGAAAAAGGAGAATAAATACAAAGAAGAGGAAAAAAACACAGGTAGTAGGAAACAAGAAAGATGGACGATAAAAGAATGGAAAGAAAAAATGGCTGCCATGAAAAAGGAAAGAAAAGTATGCGCGAAGGATCAAAGGAGAAGTTTGGAAATAGAGAGAAAAAGAAAAAAAAAAGAGACAGATTGGAAACTTTGGCGGAGTAATAGTAAAAGGTAAATGAGTGGGAAAAATGGAGTAAAAAGTCCTAGGGCGGAAGGAGAAATTTGGAGAAAAGATGCAAGAGAAAAAAGAATGCAAAAAGAGAATGACTGACTGGAAAATAAAGCAAAATGGAGAACGAAGAAAACATGGCGGACGGTAAAAAGAGAAATGTTACGAGAAACGCGGAGGAGAAAAAAAGGAATGAAAAAAAAGGAGAAATGAATGAACGGTGCAATGTTGAAAAGGGTAAACAAAGAAAAATGTTAGGAAAAAAAAGAAAACGGAGTACATTCTAAAAAATAATTAGAAGCAAAATGAGGGAGATAAAGAGGAAATAAACAAACGAACGAACGAAGGAGTGAACAAAGGAATGAACGAAGGAATGAACGAAGGAATGAACGAACCAACGAAGGAAGGAAGGAAGGAACAAACGATTGAAGAAAGGAATGAACAAACGAAGGAAGGAAACGAACGAATGAAGGAATGAAAAAAACGAACAAGGGAAAGAATGAACAAATGAACAAGGGAAGGAATGAAAAAACTAACGAAGGAAAGAATGAAGAAAGGAAGGAAGGAAGGAAGAAAAGAAGGAAGGAAAAGAACGAATGAAGGAATGAAAAAACTAACGAATGAAGGAATGAACAAACGAACAAGGTCTAGGAATGAACAAACTAACGAAGGAAAGAATGAAGAAACGAAGGAAGGAAGGAAGAAAGGAAGGAAGGAAACCATACCACGTGTTGATCCAAGAATTATGAGTGAAATTGAATAGATGGAACTGTTCAGGGGCAGCCGATGGTTGTGCTAGCACGAAGTCAAAAGTCAGCGTGACAGAGCCTTTGTAAGTACTGGCCTTGTTCAAATTGTTGATCACACCAAATTATACTGCCCTCCCAGAAACTGTAACTAAGGTTCGCTCAGTATCGTTGCAGTATAAACCAAAGGTGGGCTCTGTGGATGATAAACAAAAGCAAATGTTCCTGAGCAGGTGTTTGCAGGAGGGATTGCCTTAGCTGACGAGTGTGCTCGGAAAAAAAGTATCCAGACATTATTATGTGATTGTACAGTATCAAGAGAGTCACCCTTATCACACAATAATTTCAATTTAAGAACTTATTTTTGTCTTTGAGCAAATTATTTAAGGATGATAGACCAGAGTCGTAAAGGCAAAACTGGTTTCTAAGGTCAGTTTCTTTGGCTCGCTGCATTCTCTGTTTCCTGGGTCAAGTTCTCAATGAAGTTTCTCTTGTCTTTTCTCGCACTTCTCTTCACTTTCTGGTTCTTATCCCAGTAGCTTGTTTGCAATTCCTTCTTCTCTTCTAGATCTTGGGTCGGGTTGATCTGGTCTTTCAGTTCTTTTCTCTCGGTGATCAATGCCCAACCCAGGTTTCAGGAATATCCTCAGTATCAGGTGTCCGGAAGTCGTCACCAACGACCAACTATGGAACAGGGCCAGGCAAACCACAATCGAAATTGACACCAAGGAACAGAAATGGGGATAGATCGGCCACACTCTCCGCAAGCCTACTTCTAGTGTCACCAGACAGACCCTTGACTGGAATCCATAAGGGAAGTGAAAAGTTGGTCGACCAAAACAGGCTTGGCGTAGAAGTGTTGACGCAGAGGTGAAGGCAGCCGGCACGACATGGTCCGTGCTGAAGAGGATCGCCCGGAACTCCGTCCGGTGGAGGGGTGATGTTGCGTCCCTGTGTTCCCCAAGGAAACAAGAAGCATAAAGAAGAAAACAACACTAATGGCCCATCTCCTAATTGTGCTTAAATCAACTGTAGCCTTTCTATAAACATTCATTAATCCCCTGGAAATGTTTACAGCAATTTCTCCCTCCAAAAACAGAAATTCTATAACAGCTTTATGCTTTCTACGTGTGTCCAGAGTATCAGTAATAATTATATTGTCATCATTGTTTTGGGGTATGTTAGTGCTTCTTCTGTTGTCTTCATAGGTTGCTTTTCTCCTTGACTGATCGACAGCTAAAATCAGAAATCCCACTGCGTCCTGTTATTTAACCCATAGCTTGGTGTGGATTGTTAAATGGTCCATGCGTTATAGCCTCAATGAAAATTCGAAATGATTCTAATATTTCACTACAGTATACAGTAACTTCTATCTGCTGTGTCTCTTCAGGACATGCGCAACCATGACTCTCCACAACCTCGTATTCTTGCAGCTCTTAGCAACCTATTTGTCATGCCTCCAACCGCCATCCATTCACATAACCTCGTCAGGAAGGTGACCAGCTGCCTTACCTGTTACCTTATGAGGATTGATATCACATAGCAGTTCAACACTTTTCTTTGTTTATAATAATATTTTCCTGTTTCTTATTACTTTGCTTAGCTTTTCGAAGGCATTTGAATGTGCCTTCGGATTTCGCTAACACAATTGATATCCTCTGACCATTTCTCAGATATTTTAATTTTTGTACCCGTTTAATTTTGACATCTCCATGAATAGTTCATATGTTGGGCATTTCCTCTTGCTGACAACCATCTTTTCTAAAAATAATTTCTCCCAATTTAGATGTTTGTGCGATACATCTCCTTTAAAATGCCTCCAACCTACTCCTTTTTGAATTCAGAGAGGTTTTTTTTCTTATTGATCAGAAATTTCTTTTTGACTTATTCAGACCATGCCCAAGACGTGCTTGCACCTACTACATTATTAACTCCACTTGGAGTTTTACCAGATTTTATCTGAATAGCAAAAGATTTCGAATATAAATTTTAGACTCAGTTATTAAATGATCACTTGCTCATGCGATTCATGAAAATTATACAATAAAGTTTTGAGGAAACTTCCAATGCACTTCTAAGATTTCGCTAAAGTACTGAAAAAAACCTTTTGAATCAATTACATTATTTACATTTTAAATTTTGGTTTGTCTATTTAAAAACACGTGGATGTGAAGATTGTGCAGTTGTTAAAGACTCGGAACGGAAAATTTGCGAGCTGAGTTCGAATTCCAGTCGAGATCATTACATTCACTTTCGCTCAAATACCCTTGGGAAAGGTATGAATCAATTTTCTCTCTCCCAATATGGGTTAAATAACAAAGCATAATTGAATCTCAACGTGTTTGTTAATCAGTATAGAAGAACAGCTCTGACTTCAAAACCGTTTATGTCCCTGTGGGGTATATAATTGAACTTCTATAAGGTCTGCTCAGCATAGTGGCAATATAAATAACAGGTTGGCTTTATTAGCTTGAGCATATGGTCATGTTCGGAAACGAGCAGACAGGCTGAAAACAAGGAAGGCCTCTCATTTACAGTGTGCCTTCAAGCCGAAACTAATCTGATGATGAGATTTAGTTATAATGTTAACAGAAATCATAATTTTCAAAAACACTGTAAAGAAAATTAATTATATAATTGATATAATGTAAGTGGTCAGAAGATTGTGTTGCACCAGGTGAGGAGATGTTGTCTGCCTTAACAATCAGCTTCGAAAATAGAGACTTTTACTAGAACTGGCTCTAGTTGGAGATACGCAATTATGACAGCAGGTTCGAACGAGCTAGTCTGAGAAGGCTATTGTAATTGGTGCTCGAATAAGATTCGAATATACTACGGTAGGGATTTAATTTAAATGATGAACTTATAAGCAAACGTGCTACTGTAAACATGTATACTCGAAAAAGAGGCTCCAATTGTAAGAGAAAATAGAATATAAAATGGCGATTCCTTTTTTTTTCTTTTCTTTTCCGCATTTGTAATTTTTCTTTCTCCTAAATCACTTCCCCTTATTCTTTGGTCGTCTTCTTTTCGTTTTTATTTTTGTAGCCGCCCTCTTTTTATTCTTGTTTCTTTCCTTTTTTTTATGGAATCCTCCACATTTGCCTGTCACCCCCCTACGGGAAGATGCACTCTTCTCCAAATAAACCTTAAACCAATCATCACTTTACGTTTCCAAACTCAATCCCCCATTGTTAAAAAGACATTAAAATGTAGCAAAGTTGAGACAAACCTTTTTCCCGCGCAGGTCCCTGGAGCCTATTTGAGAAACTCAAAAATCTATAAAAAGAATCGCTCGATTTAATTCAAGTTAGTCAGACACTGAGTTTCGAGAGATACCAGCAGACTCCACGCGTGCCAACACACTGACTCATTAACTATTGCCGAGTGAAGAAACTTAACTTACAGTTTACTAAAAAGTGACATTATCACTACAAAACAGTAATTGTACATTCAATCAACTTTAGCCTATCAGTTAAAGGCGAACAACTCTTCATAACTTAGATCAACACTAGCAGTTGTCACACACATACACACTATCACTTGAACTTACACAATTGACAATTTTCCTTGCAGATATCAAACTATTTTAATTCCACAAACAAACTATCAACCTTTACTCACTAAATTTCTGCATGGACAATCTTTGTAAACTTATCTCACTTGCCACATTTAAAAAGCAACTTATGATTACTTTGTGTATGTCAAATATATATATATATATATATATATATATATATATATATATATATATATATATAAATTCATGTTTTTGTTGAAATCTCTAATGATGCTTTCAGTAATTTCTTGAAGTTGAATTGTCTATCTATTTTTGTTTGATTTATTTGTTGTGGATCAATGAAAACGCGCATTCTTGGCCTTCACAAAAAATCACTTTCTGATACATCTTACTTAGCATAGATTCCGCAACACCTTCTTCGCAGTTTTTTTTTCCCTCCGTTTCATTTTTAATTTTCTCGCTTTCTTTCTCTTCCTTCTCTCCTTCTTCTTTTCCTTCTTCTTTCTTTCTCACATATTTTCATTCATTCCTTTTCCTGTTTATCTTTCATACTTTTTAAATCATTTCATTATCATTACGATTAGCCTCTCCTTCCCAGTTTTTTTCCCGCCTACTTATCTACCTGTTGTCATTATTTCCCGCTTTTTATTTTCCCGGTTCTCTTCCTCTTCTTTCTTCAGGATTCTTAATAAAGAAAAACAACTTCGCGTTTTCTTCACTTTACTCCAGATAAAATCAAATCTAAGTGAGTGTAGTGAGACGAGGTACCTTGTGTGTTTTGTAATATTTGACATGACAACGCCTAGTCGATTTCTTCTTTGCTTGCTCAGATGTCTGGCCCAAGAAGCGTATTCTTTTACCCACTGGATAAAAAAGAAATGTTGCTTTCTCCACACATTTAAAAGCGGCTTCGTTTAAGAACACCTCAAATTTCAACTTGGGAGGTCCACTAATCTACACACCTTGCCACATAAAAACACAGTATCCCCTGCATACTTACTGGGGTCAGCATTTGGCTTTTCCAGATTACACTACTGAATAAAAATATAATTAGTTTATATTTGAGCTGATTAGTATATGTCTATATTCCTGAGATGAGGTGTTATGTATACTATTTATATTATTCGGACTATTGTCCTCATCTTTGTAGATGTTATTACAACGTTTCGGCCGTTGTACACTCCGGATTTCTTCAGGAGGATGGCATGTCGAACTGAACCCTTTATTTCGCTGACTGGGGTAGACTGTTCTAGTTACACGTGCCATGTCTAATGGATATTAGTAATCTCCTGTTAATTCCCCTCTGAAAGTTCTCCACCGGCTTAACCAGGTATTGAACTCACACTCTTTGGATCCTGGCACTGGATCTAACAAAAATTGCAATATGAGCACTGGTAAAAAATGAGTGCTGAAGACATTAGGTTTATAATACCCAGAAATTCATATACATATGTCCTCAAGGACACATAGAACAGTGGATAAAGGCCTCAGTTAGTTGCTATTAATTGTAAAAAATTAAATTTAAAAACTAATGAGAAAAACTTTAAATGTATGCAAATACCTAAGAATGTTCGTTGTTTGACCTGCATAAGAAAAAAGAGAATTCTCTAGTGAATACGTGTCTAGAGTAGCACAACGAAATATACTAAAGTTACAATTTAATATTTGCTTTGAGGCAATACTTTTGAATGTAATTTTATATATATACATATATATACATACATATATATATATATATATATATATATATATATATATATATATATATACAACTAACCTAGTCGTCCAAAACAATTCTTCTGCGTACACTGGCATCGTACTAAAAGATCAACATTGTATATCGTATATCAATTTAAATGTTCTTTGGGAGATAGCATCTTTGATAAAAATGGTAATACGTATGTTGGTGTTGCAACTACGATGCTGACGAGATAGCTTACGTTTCATTTGATTGAGCATAGTTCAATCTCAGAGCATTTAAAGGAACACATTCACAGTCAAGACAGATATTAGTTGAAAAAATATCAATACTCCATCAAAATAATAAGCAGAAAAATAAAATCCTAGGACCCTTTTATATACGTTCTTAAATGTTTGCAGCAGCAAAGTTATATATATATATATATATATATATATATATATATATATATATATACATACAAAAGTTACATCCTTGTATAGAGAAAAAACATGTTGAATTTAAATTTGACCCAGGGACGATGTAAGACGTAGTAAAAATAACAATGAAAAAATATTTTTAATTTATGGAAGTACGTACACACATCCAGAGACAATTTAATCTCCTGAAGATGGTTTCAGATGAGATTGAAAGTACTTTGGAAAATAAAAATTCTTTGTAAGAAAAATTTGTTTTTTTAAAATGAATTTTCTACGGCCAACAAGAAATTAATGTGTGGATATGAAAATAAAGTGACATAACTGTAACTAAGATCTGCTCAGCATCGTTGCAATATAAGCAATAGGGATTAGCTATTATATATATATATATATATATATATATATATATATATATATATATATATATATATAATAGACGATCGGATAATAGTACTTTGTCTTTGCCGATGCGTTTCGTCATTTGACTTTATCAAAGCAAGTGATGATAAACAAAAGCGAAATTTTGTGTACTTACAACAAATTCAAAAGTTTTAAAAAGACCCTCTCGTGTAAACCTCTTTTTTACATATTTGTAAATTTTTCTTTCTTGTATTTTAGTCTAAGAATGTGTTTTTGTTTTCTATGTCGGCAATGTCTTAAAGTTCTCAGAAAATTGAATTTCATGTAACTACACATTTCGTTTTTTGTTTATCATCACTTGACTTGAAACGTGTGGGTAAGGACTATTGCCTAATTTATTCAGTTTGCACCAACCTAATATATATATATATATATATACGTATGTATGTATGTATAATTTTTAGTTTTATTTATATTTATTTTTAATTTTAGTGCTAATCAAATTACATTTTTAATATAAGTTAATATAAATTACTATTTATTTATTTTAAATAAATATTCAAAGTTTTTTGATCAAGTAATTCCCATTCAATTATAAAATTTTAAAAATATTATAATATTAATATGGCGCACTCAAATATATAAGTTTTAATTTTAATTTATTTTTTTACTTACATATGCATACATATATAAATCCTGCTACATTTTACTGCCAAATATATTTTTAAAATTTTAACTGAAATATATAACTACACCAACATCATGATAAACTGATATATTATAATTAAAAATTATGTAACGCTCAATTCATACACAGCACCTGAAAATTGCGTTGTGCATGAAACTTCGAGTCGTGCTACTGGTGAGGAATAATATGTATCTTTATTAATATATATTAGGTTGGTGCAAAAATAATGTTGTTTTCTCACATATTAACATATGTGAGAAAACGACATTATAACTTAATACTTAATAGCTCTGTTATATTATTTCGAGCACTTTTTATTAAGATCAGCACTATGTGCTTGATATATATATATATATATATATATATATATATATATATATATTTCTGAGATGAGGTATTATGTACATTATTTACATTATTCAGATTATTGTCCTCTTCTTTGTCACTTCTTCTTCTATTTATTACAACGTTTCAGCTGTTGTACGCTCCAACCTTCTTCAGGTGGTTGAAATGTCGAATTGAACCCTTTATTTCGCTCACTGGTGTAGTTCTAGTTCCACGTCATGTTTAATTGATGTCACTTATCAGTTATCTCCTGTTAATTTCCTTCTGAAAGTTCTCCACTGCCTTAACTTTCATAATATATATATATATATATATATATATATATATATATATATATATATATATATATATATATATATATATATAGTTATGCATTATTTTTATAGATACAAATATTTAAGTAAATTCTCCGTTTATATTAAACAGTATTAACTACTTTTAACGGCCTGAATGTACGAGGAATGTCATAGACTATATATGTCCTCCGAGAGGAATTGAAATCATGATCGTTTCCTTCGTATTCCATTAGGAAGGAGGAAGTTCCATTCGGGCTGTTTTTCATTCAGGCCGCTAAATGTCGTTAATACTGTTTATTATAAACAGAGCATTTACTTAAATATTTGTCTCTATAAAAAGAACGTATAAACGTAAAAAATGTCTTAAAATAATTTTTGGTCTTGAATGTTATGATCGTTGTGTTTAAATACAAGGATCCTAACATTCATCGAGTGATTTGTAGGTTAATGCACCTTTAGAATTTTGTTAGCGAAGGGATTTCGCCATTTTATATCATTAACTTTACTAATTTACTTTTTGTATGAATGATTCATTGTAATGTAAATTGAACTGCACCACACACACACATATATATATATATTTATTAAAGACATTTTTTATGTTTAACGTTCTTTTTATAGATACAAGTATTTAAGTAAATGCTCTGTCTATAATAAACAGTATTAAATAACATTTACCGGCCTGAATGTCCGAGAAATTTTCATAGAAAATATTCATCCTTGGACAGGATTCGAACTTGCATCCTATACGGAACCGTCATTTACGCTGACGTACCTTGACCGCTCGGCCACCAAGGATCGTTCGGAACTTGCTGTTTATAAACTTCAATCTTCCATGAATCTCGACCTTGCCTACCGAACGATCCTTGGTGGCACGTCAAGCGTAAATGACAGTTCCGTATCGGATGAAAATTTCTCGGACATTCAGTAAATGTTATTTAATACTGTTTATTATAAACAGAGCATTTACTTAAATACTTGTATCTATAAAAAGAACGTTAAACATAAAAATGTCTTTAATAAATAAATTGTCGGACTTTGTCCATTTCGTATATATATATATATATATATATATATATATATATATATATATATATATATATACACTGTAACCCGGATATAAGAGGGTTGTCGGGACCGGAGAAAAAGTATCTTATATCCGGGTTTATCTTATATCCGGGTTTCTCTTATATCCGGGTTTGGTCTAATTTATATACATTAACACAGGTTCTAATTTGGGACCAGAGAAAATATCTCTTATATCCGGGTTTCTCTTATATCCGGGTTACACTATATATATATATATATATATATATATATATATATATAATTACTAGAGTAAATAAGATGGTGATTAAAACAAAGTCAAACGAAAGGGTAGCGATTAAATCAGTACGCAAAACATTTATTAATTATTATTAACCAGGTGACAAAAATTCAGCACGATGATTGAAATTGCAAGTCTGGAATTTTCGAACACACCTGTGTTCTTCATCAGCGGATGCGAGAAATAAACAGAGGGACGGTAGAAACTCTCCAAAATTAGTTTTTTGACGTGTGCAGAATCCGCTTGTAGGGGGAATTATTAGAAAAATCCAGTCCCTGTTTGATTTCTAGCTGTGAGAAACTTAATGTGAAAATAACCTCAGGGAAGGTTACAGAATAGAACAATCAAACGAAGGTTGGCAATGAATGATAATACTTAGGACAAGAACGACACATATAAGATTTGCCAGTGGTGCGTGAACGAAGTAGTCAACTGCTAGAAATGAATCAAGTGAATTCCATAATGAATCTCCCACAGAAGGATATCTACCAACCGCTCCACGCAGTCAGATGGGACACAAGACCAAATTTAGCTGTTTCCCGAGACGAGACTCTGCCCTTCAACATAGCCTCGTCTGGTGACCCTTTCTGCCCGAAGGCAGAGAGTTTGACCAGGATAGCTGGAGACGAATCTCCAATTGTAGACAAACATTATCGTCCGTAGGTATGCTACAGCAATATATATATATATATATATATATATATATATATATATATATATATAGAGAGAGAGAGAGAGAGAGAGACACACACACGCCCTAACAATATATATATATATATGCCTGTGTGTGTGTGTTTGTGTGTGTGGTTTTTAATTTTTACCTGTGCGAAATTTGAGAAGGTGGGTGTTACCTTATGACCTTTGCTCGACCACTTTGAAATAATTCTTTCAATATGACAAGGAAAAATAAATGTGACAAGAAGAAGAAGAAGAAGAAGAAGAAGAAGAAGAAGAAGAAGAAGAAGAAGTTTATCCGATAATGTCATTACGTACTTTCTTGAAACAGTGAAATCAACATCATTATCTGTGGAAGAGTATAGACCCTCAATTTAAATCTCGGGCTGCATACAATACAATTTTACATTAAAACTTTAACTTTGAAGCCAATGTATGAGCTCAAGAAAAATATTAATTATTACGCGTCTTTTTTCTGCATTTAGTTAAATTTATTTATATGGGAAAGTTTTTTTCTTTTCAACGCATTTTTGATAATTTGACTTAATTTTAACAGAATTTCTCTTTGATCAATACGGTCTAAATTGATAACCATTCATCGATTTTCGCTAAAAAATAAACATGTCCTAATTTAAAAGAAGCTGGCAACTGTGGTACAACAACATTTTAATTGAGGGCCTATTCATTAATGAACACATTATCTCTAAAATACTTAATAATATGTATGATTATATTCGGAGTGTGTCTTCAAATCCGTGCACAGAGACTTCCGAAACTTGAGTTCACAAGATGGTGCATCCATTATTTTCTCTTCTAGTTACATGTGCTATCCATTTTAGTTGTTGCTGCTGGTGGCAGATCTCATGTTGAGTGCTCTCTGCTATTTAATAAAGTTTTTTTTGTTTGTCATTCCGTAGCGCCAGTCGCCAATATTCAAAGAAGCATGATCTTTGCCAAGACGCTCTGGCTTTAATTGCTCAAAGCCTGTATAAAACTGCTTCCTAAAATCAATTTTGAAACATTGATCTTAGTAAGCGGTTCTATACAACTCAGAGTTTAGATATTTGGTTTGTTGTCATGTATGACATTCTTATGAAGGTCCCTATCTGATGAGGCCATTTAAGTATCTGACTCGAGATTTTAGGTCGATGTTTTGGTTTTGCTTTTAGCAATCTGTGTTGTTGGGTAAAACTACCTCTGGAGCAACATATTCTATGATCAGTTTCCCTATCCGCTATACAAAATTTATTATAACTGATCTATACATATATACATCTTACTTATTATAAAACGCAGGTTGTGTGTGTGCGTTTATATATTGGATCGTATTTCCTACATTTTTCAGCCGATTTCAACAAAACTTCACAGGACTACGTAAAATTAACTTGCGGTGGTTCTGACAGCACCAAAAATTGGAGAAACACAATTGTTTTTGCATGAAATCAATTTGAAAACACGATACTGTCGCCAGAATGAAAGGGTGACAATTCATATCGAGTTATACTTATTATAAAACCCAGGTTGTGTATGTGTGTGTGTGTGTTCGTTTATATATGGGATCGGATTTCCTACATTTTTCAACCGATTTCAACAAAACTTCACTTTTTTGGCAGGTAGTGTTTCTTATTGTCTTACACACTTTTTTTATTTTTACATTCAGAATGCTTTAAAAATTCCATTTACAAGACAATAGTTTATAATAAAATTCTATTCAATCGGTAGACTCATAATGATTGAAAACAATGTTTTTGTTTGAGTTTGGGTTTGACCAATTCGTAAAAAAAAAAAAAAAAAAACTAATTAAGACATGCGTGTCCATCAACCTTAAACAATAATCTTTGTCAATTTTATTTTTCAGTCTTTATGATGGTCAATACTTGATCTATCTCTTACTGTTACATCCCCGGGCAACGCCGGGCTCTACTGCTAGTGAATATATATATATATATATATATATATATATATATATATATATATATATATATATATAATGAACATATATGTTATATATGAAGTGTTTCGTGTTTGTTTATTGCATATTTTATGATGGTTTTAAGGTAGTTAGCATCACTACAATGCTGCTATTAAAATAGGTTCTGTTTGTTTAACGGCATATCAACCCCTTTATGGGTCATTCAAAGCAGAAATGTACTTTTCTTGAGAGCTTGGAAATAATAATATGATATGTTGTTCTTCTTTCACAACTGAATTCAAAGATAGTTTGTTGGTAAGTTTATTTTTTCAAAAGTCTATTGCAGGTAACTTTTTTTTACTCTGAAAACGCATTGCTGATATTTTTACTATACAATGTGCTTTTTATACCATCATAATGTTCACAATTATGTTTGTGGTTTCCTTATTTCACACTCGGTATATATAAAAAAATGATATTTAAATCTAGCTTGTATGTTATCATTCGACGGCAGGGGCTTCATTCCAGATTGTTAAATGTTGACATTTAATAACTTCTACTTTGGTAAAAAGCTTACAAATCCGAAGCACTTCTTAAATAGACTGACCCACTCGTAAAAAATAGGGTAAATTTTTCGAGGAATAATCTTTTCACATTAAACCTTCCTCAAGTTATGACATTTATCAAAATCGAAAAATATTGATTTTTATCGATTTAGAAAGAGGGTCATGTTCATAATAATGATACAATGTAGAAAAATATGGTTCTCCTCCATAAAAATGCAAGACCACATACAGTAAGGATAACACAGGATACTATTTGGAATTCGGTTAGTCTGTACACTCCATAAGCAGCTGACATTGCAGCAATCAATTTATTACTTTTTTCAATCGCTGCAAAAGGCTTCAGTGGATAAAAATGTCTCCTATGAAAACCAGATTTGAGAGTTTGTGGAAAACTATTTCATATGAAAATATGCAGAATTTTCTCAAAAGGAAAAAAGTTTTGACGGATAAGTGACAACAGATCATTGCAAATAATTTGTTTTTATGAGAATAAAGTTAATCAATAAAAATGAAAAATATTTATATCTCAACTTGATAATAATAATAATAATAATAATAATAATAATTAATAATAATAATAATAATAATAATAATAATAATAATAATAATACACTTGGGCTGTTCCTGTGGTGTAAAACAGTTTCAACATCCATGATGGACTATAGCTGACATTAAGTGAACGCAAGTCAAGATGATAAAGCTTCTCACTTGCCATCGTATGCATTATCCTAAGGGTGTATTTGCTCAGATCTGAAGTAGGCAGAGGATTAGTTCAACTAGAACTGTCATACAAAACGAAAACAATCGGCCTTTAAAAATACCTGGAAACTACAAAAGACTGGATGATGATTCAAAGAAAATGAAAAAATAAGAAATTTTATTCATTAATAAAGGAAGACAACAAATCAAAAGGGAATTTTAAGGGGCGGGGTGAAGATGTGCAAATGATCCATAATATACCGACTGCAGCGGCAAAGAATCTGGAAAAGAAAGCAAAGGAAATGCAATTTACCAAATGCAGAAACGATGGTAAGATAATCCTCTTCATGGTCAATACTCTGTCCGTACCAAACAAGCAGATGTAGACAACCCCCCTACCCATCAGTGGTTACGTAATGCAGCGGTAAAAGCTGAAACCGAATGTTTTATTCTTGCTGCACAGGACCAATGCTTGTTAACTAGAAATTACCAAGGGCACATACTAAAAAATTGTGTTTACCTCAAATGTAGATTCCGTGAAAATAAATATCCAAAAACAATTGGCCATCTTGTATCAGGTTGCAGTGTTAGAAGCCACTGAATATAAAACTCGGCATGATAGAGTGGGCTAATATCTGCACAGGAAAATATGCAACTTTTACGGGAAGGAAACTGCAAGAAACTGGTATGAACATCACCAAGGTTACAGAGACAGGGCCTGTAGTAATTTTATGGGAATTTATAATAGTCACAGACAACAATCAAACCTAATCGTCCAGACATCGTGATCAAAGATCACAAAAACAGAACGTGCTTTCTTATTGACATGGCAGTCCCTGCAGATTCTAATGTACCTTTGAAGATCTTCAAAAAAACTATGAAAATACAAGGACCTTGAAGTGGAGATCTCAGAACTGTGGCACATGAGAACACCAATAATTCTACTTGTAGCTGGTGCCCTCGGATTGATTGGAAAACGTTACGATATCCTCAGTGAATGGGTTACTGGTAGCCGATGCCTTAAAAAAATACAAAACACTCTATTTGCAAATACAGTTCACACATTATGAAGAGCTTTATCTATGTAAAATGTGTGTGAGGGTGTTTTTTACAAAAATGCTCATTGGAAAATATGAAGCCATTTCTGACCTTAGGTCTCTGATTGAGACCTTGATGAAAATGTGTATTTTTGCCAAATTTTTGCATATCAAAATAATTTTATAGAGACTCCTGCGACGGACTTGTTTTTTTAATCTAAATATTCCGTCTTCATTATGTCATGCGGAATACATACCCTTTTTTTCGGTAAGTAATTTTCTTTTCCGTCGTAGGATACACGCGACGCGCTGGTTTGACGAGGTAAGTCGCCGTTTTCTTCCCTATAAAGATGTAAGAGGTGAAATGGTCTCATAAATTATCTGAGAACCATGACTGGGTTCTCCTGCTTGTGTGGCATGGTGCAGAGTCCTGTTGCCAGACATAGGGTCTTCCAGCAGCCACCCTCTTGACTCAGGGCAGCACTACCTTCTGAAGGAACTTGATGTAGGCATCCATGGTGAATCTGAGGCATTCACCAACAAATCCGGGAGTTCTTTCCTCATCAGAACGGCCAGTGTGAATTTTCCGAGCAGCCGTACCTTAGTAGTCACCATTAGACACATCCAACTCTTTCAGAATTCTCTACACTGTCCTCAGATTGACACTCAAACACTCTGAAATGTTCGTAATGGAGCTTCTGGTGCCAACGCCAAGCAGTACTGCATACCGTTTCCAAATTTCTGGCAGAGTGAATTGTGTCATGGTGCTCTTTTTCTCACAGACAATGCCCACCTGACCCTGCTATACTGTGCAATCGAAAAAAAAATCAAAGACGAACAACGCGCATGCGCGAAATCAAAAATATAAAATGGCGACCTTTTACCCATCGAACCCACTATATAAGTTCAGCAAGTATGAAGATATGGCAGAATGTTTGAAAATTCTCGGTTCAACCAAAACTTTCTTTACCCCGAAAAAAATTCAGCTGTTTGTCCATATTTCCTGAAGTGGCTCGACCTGCGAACTTTGTAGTAACGCCTCATATAACACAAACCGACTTTGATACAGTCTTGTAGGCCCTTCTCAACGTGTGATAACTGGATACATGACCAAAAGCGATTCCTTCAAAAGAGACAGTGAAAACTCGATATTAACGTCAGAGATTTCATGGTCAAAATGCCAGAACGTTTCTCTTTCTGTCTCTCTTTATATATATATATATATATATATATATATGTGTGTGTGTGTGTGTGTGTGTGTGTGTGTGTGTGACCAGGAAAAAACGACACTGGTGAATTTGGTGATCAGAGTCCCTTGTCGTAAATTGAGAGAATCGTTGCGTGATTTCTTCTTGACTAGTTGCTAATTTCGCGCGCCAATGAGCAGAACTTAAGATGGAAATCTGATCTAGTCACAAGACAATTCATTCATGGCCCTTTCCTCCTCACGATTTCAACTTCTCTTTCTCTTCAATAACGTCAACTCATCACTCCACCCCACTGTCAACCCTTTTCTCAACATCTTGCCTTATGGAGCTTTTGTTCCGACTTTTTTTTCCCTCGCCCCTCATTGTGTTTCTTTTTTTTCTTAATATCTATCTTCCCTTCTTCTCGCCTCCATTTTGTTTTTTGTTATTTATCAATCGGAGTATTGACGTTACTCGCGTTTGCATAGCTCGTGTACTGGGGCATTCCCTTCCTTATTAAATACTCCACATGTTACAGAGGGTTTGCTAAGCAATTAGAGACAACCTATTATTTCTTTTTGGTGCCATTCAGCTTTTGACGGAGGCACACAATTCAGCCCAACGCGAACTGTTTTCTCTTTGACACTTACGTTAAATGAAAAACACAAGTACTGGGGTGTATCAAAAGTATTTTCGTTTTTGTTTTAAAAAAAAAACATTATTCCAAAGCCTATCTCCTGCTCTCAAAGCTCTTTAGATCATTCAGGTTGATATTATTATTGTGCATTAGGTTATGTCAAAAATATTTTACGACCCCTTTTCTCTAAAGTTTATTTCATGTAAGTATCTAAAAATCTATATAGAACTCTATTACATTATGATTATTGAAAAGAAAATTCTTTTAGAATTTTTTCTTTGGTAAATAATATGCCGATTACCAACGAGGCAACTGAGGCAATAAATGACTAATGAGTTTAGTTTGTCAGTCAACCAAAAATATACAAAAATACTTTTACAAACTTTGGAGGTGGGTCCTTCACACCAAAACAAAGTCAAAATTCGATATAAAAATTAATCCGCGAATCGTTCGTTTTTGAGTTATTAAGTTTAAAGTTTAAGGCAGACGCTGTTAAATGTACAATCCAAAAATACATTTACAAACACTGGAAGTGAGGGGGGGTCCTTCCACCAAAAAAGGAAAAAATGTCCATGTAAACATATGTACAAAACGCCATCATTGTACTTCAACACAGTGACTTATAACAAATGTTCAAAATGTCTTTTGCAAATATATATTTACATGGACTTTTGCCCTTGTTTTGGTGCAGGGAACCCCTAATTTGTCAAAGGAATAGATTTCTGATCTGTCAGATGTTTTATATATCAAAATTTGTTCGAAAGTAACCGGAAACTGTGACACAAAAAACGTTTATTAGTCAATCATATAAAAAACTATTGAATTTTTGGAGCCTCGAAACTGAGCCTCGATACCTAATGCCTGAGAAATTAGGCTTTTAAAAACAAGGCAACCTCAGGCTCCTCCAGATAAACTCCCTAACCGATGAATGCTACTCTTCAGTGTGAACAATATAGAAACATATTTAATATAATGTCCGTTTGTTCTTTGTCCCTTTATATATATATATATATATATATATACATACATACATATATATATATATATATATATATATATATATATATATATATATATATATATAACGGCTAGAGGCAACCGGACGTCTAACCACACTGATGAACTCTGATACAGTGAAACAGTCTGTGCATGGATGACAATATATATGCTCCTGAAAAATATATTTCGGTTGAGCTCTCTGGGGAGGAAGTGTGAGTTTGTAAACAGTGACTATTACGGCTAATAATGCAAGACTCTTCGGTAAATCGAATCGAGTTCTCTCAGTCACTGTGTGTTTATCTAAAAATAAATACGCTTAAATTCACCTTTTCCTTGCCGTGCGCCAACGGTTTAGCGGTAAAATCATTTCAGACGGGTTTCGATCCTAGCTAGAGGCAACCGGACGTATAGCCACACTGATGAGCTGTGATACAGGGAAACAGTTTGTCTTTGGATGACAATATATATATATATATATATATATATATATATATATATATGCAGCATATTGTGTGTGCGTGTTTGTGTGCTGTGGTCTGTGTATGTGTGTGTCTGTGTATATTGTATATACAAAGGAGATACTGAAAAGTTCTCACCCAACCATGACGATCTTCCCCGCAAAATTTACGTTTGGTTTTTTGGACAAATTTTGAAAGGTTGGGATTGGAACGAGAACATCTTGCTATATATATATATATATATATATATATATATATATATATATATATATATATATATATATATATATATATATATATCGGGTGTAACAGCAAAATTGTTCAAATTGTGTAACAGCAAAATTATACAACTGTTAGATTAAGCTTTGAACCATTGTATCTTAGAAATGATTAAAGATATCTTACTGGAATTCGCTCAGGTATTTATAATACTGTCAGACTCTACTTTGAGCAATAAAAATGTATAATTACTCCCCAATCTTAACAGAAGAACCATGATGAAATCGATAATAAACGAAAATGACATGTTCATCATTAATTAATCATAGCTGAGGATGGGTAGCTCATGAAGGATTGAAATAAAGTTCATATATATATATATATATAGAAAGAGAGAGAGAGAGAGAGAGAGAGAAAGAGAGAGAGATAAATAGATAGGTAGATAGATAGATATTCCAGGATTATTTTCAAACTTATTCAAGATGATTTTTGCCGTTTCTAACGTTCCATCCTTCTATCTTGGTGTAGCAAGTGGTCTCAAATATTTCATGTCTGATTTCAATTTCAATGTCTTTTTTCACTGTTCTTTGGACTGTCATAGCTGAAACTCTTCACTCACATGCCAACCGTCTTATGGATTGAGTTGTATCTTTTCTAATTGATATCTTTAGATCTAAGTTGAAACGATGATTTCTCTTTCTCTTATGACCTCCACATCCAGTTTTCCTCTGTTTTTTAAGCTTAGTCACCGTTCTCTTGATGGTTCTTGAATGGACTTTGAAGCCAGAAGCCAGAGTATGAATGAAGGCCTCAATGATCTTTTTCTTCTCAACATTGCTCAGTTGGGAAGACATAGCGGGTCTGACACAAAACGATTTTAATCTGCTCTCTTTTTAGCTAAAGACCTCAAAGGGTTTTTTTAGTCATTCCTAAGACAAATGGTGTCAAGATGGCTAAACGTGTTGTCTGAAAACCTGGAAAAAACTTGAATTAGTCCAGTGTTTTGTTTTGTTTTATTTTAGATATTAAACATTTTGTGGGATCGATAATTATACTATTAAACTATGTGGATAAATTTGCTGTTACACACGGTAGATATATATGTGTGTGTGTGCGTGTATGTATGTGTGTGCGTGTGTTTGGGGACGCATAAAGATTTTATAATATAAACTGTCATATATTTGTTTTTAATGTCTATGTTTTTTTTATTTAAGAAATCAAAGGTTTTTTATATGCGAGGAAATAATTGTATGAAGAAGTTAGGGGTTAAAATGATGGTTAGTGTTATGGAGTGGTTTCACAGTGGAGGCTTGTATTTGTACTAAGTCGGTCCTAAAATAGGTTCGACGTACAAAACGTTAGGAACTTGATATAATAGGTAATGACGCAGCAATCTAGTTGTGGTGGCTGATACTTTAATATCCGACTAACGGTCGTCCGACATCGACTGACTGACCAACTCACTGAGCGACTCAGCGACTGCTGCTACTACTCCTACTTATTATAGGTGGGAGAGTCTATTAACTATAGAATAGGTGTGTTCCACTATAACAGTTAGTGTGCTGGCTAGCTTATGTGGGCTTCTGCTTATTCCTAATATAATGAGTTTCGTCGGGATATTTGGTTTACGTATTTTGGGTCATCTGTAAATATATGTATTTTTTACCCAGGAATTATCTTCATTTTTCTGTTATTTCTTGGTTTTATTCTAAAATCTTTGTGTCCATTTTACGACCTTGCGTTCATTTTTATTTTTTGTAGATATTATCATAATCGAGGAGGTGATACCTTTGTCCACAATTATAATTCACTCCGTTTGTGTTTATCTCCATAAACACAAACGGAGTGATTTAAGAAATTCGAACAGTTACAGCAACAATAAGCAAATCCGTAGCTTAAAAAATAAACTACGATGATTTCTAAAAGCAAATGCTGCTAGAGTTGGTAGAAAGGACTTAATTGTAAATTTATCCAAATTCAAATCATTGGAAACACAGCTGTGTTGGTAGGGGAGCTGTTCAGTTTTAAACTGATCTGTTAGGGCCTCGTACGCATGAAGCGGCGTGAAAGTTCATCATATATATGTATATATATAAATATATTGTTTAAACTTTTCTATATTCATGGAGGAAGAATATCCATTTCCAAGTTTAGAGTGATTGTAGATATAAACAGGGTGAACATAGAAATCAATACTACATGGTTATTGTCAGTTTAACAACTTAAGCAATCATATATATATATATATATATATATATATATATATATATATATATATATATATATATATATATATATATATGTGTGTGTGTATCTAGGCAGGCATCCTTTTTCCATGCACATTTCATTGAATACGACAAAGGTGCTTTTATTTAGTTTTTTATACAATTTGTCATGCGATCTCATTTTTTTTTTTCTTTTCGGATGATACATTATATAAAAAATGGACACAATATCGTGACTGTGTTTTGAAAAATGAAAGCATTTTATAAAACATACATACAACATACTATTTCGTATTTAACAGTTAAAATATTTAATCCTTGAAAATGGCTAAATGTATAGCCGAAAGCGCTCGGATAAAAAAAATGAACATTTGGACAGTTTTTATATAATTTATCATCAGAAAAGAAAAAAAAATTAGATCGCATGAGAAATTGTATAAAATCTAAATAAAAGCACCTTGTCTGTCGTATTCAATGAAATGTGTATGGAAAAAGGATTGCAGCCCAGATACACACACACACACACACACACACACATATATATATATATATATATATATATGAATAAATTTACTCTTAAGGTGTGCTATATTTATGGTATAAAGTGCTCAATATCAGAGATAGAGCGTGTGGAAATATAAAAGCGAACATTGAAGTCAACACTTAAAGGCGACAGGCTGTTTCATAGCCTGACGATTGCGTCTTGCATGAAACAGCCTGTCGCCTCTAAATGTTGACTTTAATGTTCACTTATATATATATATATATATATATATATATATATATATAAACAAAAGGAAAACTTATCTTTCCCGACGGGATTTGTCCTCTAAGGCACTACCAAGTATTTATAGGCAAGACCAAAAATGCCATTGTTTTTTCAAGTATAGCAATGCTCATAAATATTCATCGGGTTAACAGAAAAGTCAAACAAGTTATGAAGGACATAAAGCCGGAAGAAAGGACTTAATTACAAATTTATCCAAATTTAAACCATCGGATGCACAATGAGTAAAGTTTAGCTTCGGTTAAAAATTTGAGAGCGGATTACTGAAAAATGATATTACAGATTTCAACAAAAACCAACACAATGACTCGGATTTCGACGAAGCATACATCCGGGGTCTAATTACAGCCACACTCGAAAAAAAAAATGTTCCACACTTCCTCACAAATATATAGAACCCCTAAAAGAAATATCAAACATCAAAACTAGCTACCTCTGTTTTTTTCGCGGGAAAACAGCATAGCGTAATGAAAAAGGCCACAAACTTAACGAAAATAAAGTTTTATCGTCAAAATGTTTATGTTATTATTAAGATGAAAGAAAGACCAAAGTAATTTTTAATTATTTTTTGAAATTTTTTAATTCTTTCTAACACGTTCGAAATTTTGGTTAACGTCATCTTTTGTTTACGTCATCGCGGGGACATGAAAATAACATAACATTGTTTTTGTTTTTTGGGGTTTTTTGCGCTTTTTTCCGTTGAAAACATTGATTTTGAAATTCTTGTAAAAAATAAAGTAATTGTCAGATTTTAATGAAATTTTCAGGACTTATTCCCAAATGAATGAAATTATTTTTTTAATTCTTTTTTTTTAGAAGATTTTGGTAAAAAATATTTTTTTTAAATATGTTAAACCCCCCTCCCCTCCCACCACAACCCTTACTTAATTTCA
>OZ010596.1:6614509-6622009 GCA_963932145.1 Acanthosepion lycidas
TATAAATTCTTTTTGCGGTTTTAAATTATTATAATTCATATTCGGTTTTATACACGATAACATTTATACGTAAAACGAATTAACAATTTTTAATATTATTGTTCGCCCAGTACAACGCTCAAGAGCCACTCAAGGTAGAGGGTTACTGAATGAGATTGTTGCAACGGCGTAAAAGGAGGATGAATATGTGTATATTATGAAGATATGTAGGATAGATAGTGGTTGCCCTTAGAGTTGAAGAGGTTAAGATTGTTTTGATCGGGGAAGAATCCTTCTGGAGCCACTTCAACAACGTAACAGTTCCGGAGAAGAAGGGTTTTGAATGTGACTTCCTCTTTAGGAATGAAATAAGGGCGCTATGTACATAGCATGGCAGGTCCTAGCTATGGAGATTTGAACGATGAAACTAAGGAATGTAGTTAGTCTGAACATTAGTGTTAGAAGAGGATTCGTGTTAGAACATTAGTTTTCACCAAAATGGCGGAATTTGTCACTTATCTTTCTCAGTTCCTCAATATAAATTTCCCTAAATTTGATTAGGAGATATGGACAAACTTCTGGTCAGGCAAAATGATCAGATTTGATGGATTTTATTTTAGGAGGACATATTAAAGCTATTGTTAAGATGAACTCTCTCAATGACCTACGCATCATGAGAAATCATTTATTTGAAGAGATTACAGAAAAACGTATCCGTAAAACTTCAGAACTGCCTCAAATTTTTAAATAAAATCCGATATTAATTATAGACCTCTACTTATAAGGCATTAATGGCAACCGTCACAAAAATGGAATGATAAATATTAAAGGGAAAATATTGTAGTTTATACTAAAGAATAAAATTTCATCTGTCTTTTTAACAAATTGATTTTATCATATACAGTAATGACGTTTTGAAATTTTAAACTAGACATTTTGTTTAGAACCTTCGCAAAAATAAAACATATGAAGGGAAAAATAACAAGGTTTAACATAAAGTTTAATTATACATATATACATGATAATTGCCACAAAAAGAAGGCCATTTTTTTCAATGTTGGGCTAAGCGGCCATGGACCTGCAGATGATTTTATATGGCAGCCTCCTTCCTTTTTGCATATGTCACACATGAAAGACTTTTAGAGAGTTCTGAATGTGGCTTTTTCGTGCTTAAGACCAGACACCGGTTCCCGTACGATGATCAGTACCTAGATAGGGTGACTACTTGGAAATACCAGGCTTTGTAAGCTTGTATGTGCGGGTGGTGTAATGGATAACGACTCGCAATGCTTCTGTTCAAGTTGAAACAAGTGGCTCTTCGTGACAAAATTCTAAGTTAGATCAAATCGTTTCACAAAAACAAAGCAATATTCTGAAAGATAGTTTATGTTGGCAGAATGTAATTAGTGCTGTCCCACAAAACTCCATATTGGGGACGATCCTGTTCTTGATCTTTGTAAACGGCATCCCGAATCTGCTCAAATCTACTGCTAGATTATTTTCTGGTTAAAATACGTCTCTTCAACCAGTACTCAAATATCGAACTGTTATCTGATGTCCAAACTACAATAAAGAGATAGACTTATTGAAATCTAATCAGAAAAGATGCCTCAACCAAGCTAAAGGTGAAATCAAGTTGACATTCTTTTAGTCAAGACGCCAGTTCATCGAGCTGTATTAAGTATACAAAATACTGAATTGCTATTTGTAAGTAAATGGTTAAAGAAATAACAAAACAAGTATTACAGATATATCATATATTAAACAGTAAGTATAACAGAAGAGTATTACACGACTAGTGAGTGTGCGTCGGTTGACCCAGCGTTCAATCTATTCGACTATTATATTTAACAGTCTCCCCACAAGGAATGTATGTGGCACAAGGCCGAGTTTAACGTGGGTTTCTCCGAGTCCGTAGGCTCGGCCAAAAATATTCCCTTTGAACCCGCCTAGACGGGTTCAGGGCCTGTCTACCTCCCCGAGCGAAACTTTGCCCTGCGGCAAAGCCTCGTCCGAGTTCCTCTCTGCCGAGGCAGAGAGTTAGACAGTTGAACAATGTATTTGACTGTTCCTTCAAGGCGTTCTCTCCTATTATTCTTATAGTTGGCGGAAGAGTCCAACATAGACTCTTTAGAGGGAGGACACCACAACACTATTATAAAATGGAAGTGAACAATTTCTTCACCTTCTCAAACAGGAGGATACACGATCGCGCACACAAATTGAGGAAACAGCATTTGGAAATGGTTACAAGGTCCGGCCGTTTTGCCCTAAGAATGACAGAAACGTAAAACGTTACCTAGTGATGTTGTGCATACAACAAAGCTCAGTTTATTTTCAAGAAAAAACTGACGATCCTGCCCAGATAAGATTGATAGACAAGTGGGACGATTTACCGAGTAATACTTAGAACTAACCACCTCTGCCTATGTTCATCATGAAACTGGGGATCCTGCTCAAATTGGTAATATTTTTTATGGGAAAGGTATCGCGGTTCACTTACATGCTAATATCCTTGGGCAAGGTATGAATCCTCCTCGTCTCCCCCCAGCTATGGGTAAATAGCAGGACAGACCAGGTTTTATAGCCTTAATAGCGACTGGTCTACCGCAAAAAAGAAATGGCAATCTACTGCGGGAAAAATCAGCTTCGTTAGTCATGTATCGAAAGATAAATGTTCGCTTAAGCGTGTATCACGCATGGCACATAACTGATTGATCTCGCTTCCAGTTTCCGGGGGTTGATATTCGGGGTCAGATATGAGCCAAAATAGGGAAGTCAATTTTGATTGGCGGAACTAGCGTGGGACAGATAAATAGGAGAAAGGTTTCAGTGAGTTGGTTCTTACCCGTCAAGCGATGTAGATGTGTTCTCTTTCGTGTTCGAAACGGCACCCAGTGAGTAATAAAAATAGTTAAGTTAAAATTATTTGTGTTTGAAGTCTTGCATTGCTGAACTAAAGCAATTAGCGATCGCCGGCAGGGAGACAAAAAGACAAGTGAGACCCCCCGCCCCAACCAGAGGTTTATGCAACAAAATGAGATGAAGGATTATTGACTAAGTCTAAATTCTAAATCCATACATATATACATACATGCAGACATAAATAATGGCAGATTTAGCAAATCCCTATTACTGACGTTCGCTCAAGCCACAGAGTTCACTTGTGTGACAGACATTAGTTACGGTTTCTGGGAGAGGGCGTATAAGCTGACCTGATCATTTTTTTTTTAAAGAAAGTCAGCATGCACAGACACTTCGTCACGATGGCCTGTGACTTCGTATTAGCACAAGCGTCAAAGGGTTCAACGCGGTTCCGTTTCACCATTTTCACCCATAAGACTTGAGTTAACCCGTTGTATGGTTTTTCGGGCATTTTCCAGAAGTGTCACGTGACGGGGTCGTCTCCCCAGGCCGGTATAAGCAAGAATTGACCTCTCGGAAAAATCTATCATGAATCGAACCTGAGTCACATGGCCAGAAAGCGAACGTTCTAACCTACTCGGTTACGCAAACATATACATGCATACATACATATATACATACATATATACATAAATAATGTTATTTGATAATTAATAGGGATAATTCCAAAGAGTATATAAATCCAAACATAGGTCAGTGTAAGAAGAGAAAATATAATAATGAAAGCGTAGTTCTTAGAAATCCATTTAGGTGATAATTTATTTCATGTGATCAGGTGCCCATCTCTTCAGACCAAAATTTTACAAGAAAATATATGATGCGATCGATATATATATATATATATATATATATATATATATCTTGTATTTATAACCCTTCCTTTATCATATATATATATATATATATATATATATATATATATATATATATATATATATATATGTATATATATATATATCTTGTATTTATAACCCTTCCTTTATCATATATATATATATATATCTTGTATTTATATATATATATATATATATATATATATATATATATATATATATATAGTTTTCGTTTTTATATATTAGATGGTGTTATTTTTATGCGTAGATATCTATTTTTCTGTCCATGTCTCTCTATTTTAATGTCCTTTCTTTCCCTATTGATTGTTTTTCTGTTCTGCAAAAGTTGAATTTTATCTATTCTACCATTTTTATCTGTGTATATTTACCCGTATAAGTTATATTTTAATAAGTGGTTAGAATTCGTTTAATAACACTTTCAAACTTGAATATTTCTTGCAAGGTGTATCGGTGTGTCTTTGTCAATGTATGTGTGTGTATGTACGTGTCTTTATCGGTGTCTGTGTGTGTGGTCACTTGTGTGTACCTTTCATTTTATATGTATGTTGTGTTTTATTTTTTGCTTTTTTTAAAGAGTCGTGGAAATATTTTGTCTCGTCGCTTTTTTGTGTGCGTATATATCTAAATATGTCTGTGTATTTATCTAATATAATCTAAATGTGTATGTATTGTCGTTTGCAAGATGTCATCTTCCCCTGCCTCTGTTTATGTTTCAAATGTATCCATGTTGCCATGAAGTTCAGAGCAACATTTGATCTTAACGTTTATTCCATCTTAATTTCAATAAAAGCAAAATAAATAGAATAACATTTTTGTAATTTTATAATTTTAAACTTAATATAGATTAAATTTAAATTTTAAAATGGGTAATTTTTAATTTGTAATTTCAAATTTTATCGTATAATTTAATATTTATTTGTTAGAATAAATTTTATTTTAGTTTAACCCCAACATTAAATCAATAAATAATTATCATAACTTAAGTTCGTTGTCAAGTTTTTTGAATTCTCGTTTACTTGTATTTTGATTGGTCATTGCAGCTTCTGGAACAGTGTTTCCCCTTAGCGAGGGGTGTTTGATTGATTTGAACCTTTTGAAACCCTTTATTCTACATTCAACACCATCACTTGATAAGACACCAGAAGGGTTGAAAGAAAATTGCTATTTTTGTAGTGATTTTATAACATATTTATGTTATAATTTTCGAATAAACAATAATTATATATATATATATATATATATATATATATATATATATATATAGCACTAGCTATATATATATATAAATATATATATATATATATATATATATATATATATATATATATATATATAGCGGGAGAGAGAGAAATAAACATATATATACATATATGTGTGTGTTATTTTCTCTCTCTCGGTGTATATATATATATATATATATATATATATATATATATATATATATATACAGATACAAAGACAGGGTTGTAATCCGAAATTTTTTTCTGTTGTCCACTTATTACTGAGAGTAAAAACAAGAACACAATCTATTTCATACCTGAGGATGTCTGTAGCAACAGACGAAAGCTTGTAAAATAAAAAGACCTAATGCAACTGAAATTTATAAAACAGGATCTTTTCATTCATAAACAGGTTCGGGGTTTTTGTATATTATTTGAATTGTTCGCGAAGATGGATTTCTCACCATTTAAATCATTAACCTTTGTATTTGTTTTATGTATGAATAATTCATGAATTTGCATATATATTTGCATATATATATATATATATATATATATATATATATATATATATACATGCATTTATATGCATATATACATTTCTCGAATATTCAGGCCAGTTGACGAAAATATGACGTTTAAAGAGATAAAAATCTGTTGGTTTGATATATAAAATCTTTTACCTTAGAAAATTACATATATAGATATGTATAGATATATGTATGTATAGTTACATACATATATAAATAAATGCATACATACGTATATAAATACAAGCATACATACTTATATATATATATATATATAGTAGTGTCTGGCTACTCGCATACTGGGGCGACTAGCTAATCCCTGTTGCAGACGCCAGCTCAATCACATTGGTATTTGTTGAACACGCACAAAGCCCACTGGTTATTTATACTGCAACTATGCTGAGCGAACTTTAGCTGAGAGCGCGTTATTTAGCGTGATCAATAGTCTGATAAAAGCCAGCACACTCAATTCCTCGGTCACGATGACGGCTCCACATGGGTTCCTCCTACCCAATTTCACTCAATTTCACTCACAAGGCTTGGGTCAACCTGTGGAATGGGATCGCCTCCTCCATCAAGTCCAAGTTCCTGACAAATCGACCATGGTGAGATTCGAATCCGCTCTAACCTATATATACATATGTAATAAAAAAGTATAGCTGACCACACGTATTCGAGGATACTCGTCTACTAGGACGGCTAGCTAATCTCAATCCGCATTTGTGTTTATTCAACACCTACAGAGCCCACCTGTGGTTTATATTGCTACTCTGCTAAGCGGACCTTAGTAACAGTTTCTGGGGTGCTAGCCAATCCCTATTGCAGACGCTTGCTCAGGCGCATTTGTGTTTATTCAACACCCACGAAGCCCACATACGGCTTATATTGCAACTTGCAAGTTACAGTTTCTGGGAAATGGCGTGTTATCTAGCGTTATCAACAATCTGAACAAGGCCCGCACACTCAAACATTCGGTCACGATGACAAAGTGTTCCGTCAAGCCAATTTCACTTCCCACGCCCTCTTCAGACCGGTAACATCAGGAAGTCTGACAAATCAACTGTGGTGAGATTCGAACCCGGGTCTCATGGTCAGAAAGCGAACGTTCTAACCACTCAGCCACGCGTCCACATATAATACGTATGTAGATACATGCATAAATACATATATATTTATACATACCTACATATTTGTCAGTATACACACACATCAGTTACACGCGTATGTCAATCGCAGATGTAAGTTTTTTTACACTTTTCATACTAAACGGAAATGAAGATTGTATCCAATTTGGTCTGCAGATGTTTTCCCTCGTACAAAAACAAAAGAGAGAATTTCATTTTTCATCTCTACCCCACATCTCCGAAGACTCCCTCTGTCTATTTTCATTAAGTAAACTCACGATCAACCACTTTTGACTTCGATCACGTATAATCGCACGTTTCTCGTTTGTTGTTTTATTCAAGTAACGGGCCGTTGAAGAAGAATAAAAATAAAGACAGGTTTTCTGAGCTGGACAAAGTCTAACGGACATATTTTAAACAAAATTATCACGTGGTATTTAAGCCATTAAACTTGTTTGAATATACTCTATATTCGTGTGAGAAGCCATTTGTATGTATCTGTGTCCAGGGCCGGTGCGTATTAACCCCGAATCCCCCGACCGTCAAGCCTAATTGGGGATCCTGGGCAGTGCTTTGTAACCCTCGCTTATCTCATCAACTGAAGACTAACTGAATAATAAAGGATGAACATTTTCGCCGATTTTCGTCTCATTCTGGGGTCATTTTTCGTCTCATTCTGGGGTCATTTCTCGTCTCATTCTGGGGTCATTTTTCGTCTCATTCTGAGGTCATTTTTCGTCTCATTCTGGGGTCATTTCTCGTCTCATTCTGGGGTCATTTTTCGTCTCATTCTGAGGTCATTTTTCGTCTCATTCTGGGGTAATTTCTCGTCTCATTCTGGGGTCATTTTTCGTCTCATTCTGGGGTC